>VXBU01000360.1:12398-137258 GCA_013400315.1 Bombycilla garrulus | reverse complement strand
GGCGGAGCCCGCAGGTGAGCCCCAGGTGCGGGAGGGGTGGGCTGGGGGAAAGGGGCGCCCAGGACAAGCCCCCCCTCCCCGCTCTCCAGCCCCAGGGATGCGCTGGGCACCCGGGAGTGCCGGGGAGCGGGTTCAGCACCGGCTCCCCCCGGGGGCTGGGGGAAGGAGGAGTAAGCACAGGTAAGAGACCCCTCAGCCCCCGTAGTCCCCACCGGTGCCCCGGGGTCCTGCCTCTTTGTTAAGCTCTCCAGAAAAGGGGGTACTCCAAAATCGTGAAACTCCGTCTGGGACTTTGGCAGCTCCACTTTAGTCCCGCACATCTGGATCTACCCGAGAGGAGCAAGTGGGTGACCCTTGGGCTGAGCCCCAGGGACCCCAAGCCCAAACGGAGTCTGAAGGGATGGGGATCAGGGAAGCTGGACCCACCAGGGCAAGGGAGCAGCCAGGTCTGAGGTGGCAGTGAGACTGTTATAGGTTTGCTGTGCAAAAATCCAGGTTGCTCACAGATGGGATAAATGGTTCACATTTAATTAAATTAGACTTTTTTTGTGTCTGTCAGTGTTTTTAATGGTGTTTTTTACAAAAAGAATCTGGTAAAAACGTGGCTTGGATGTGCTCTAATAATGCGTTGGGAATATTTGTGTGTCTGTATGGGCCAAGAGTTGGCAAAGAATAACCAAGAGTATATGATGCAGTAATAATTCAAGTAATTTATTTCACAGTTTTAGAATGATTGTTTGCACTTTCCCAGATTGTAGAGATACCTTAACCTGGATTGCATAACTGAACCATGCAAATAATCAGCCTAATGTTACTGTGCAAGAAAAATCAATGGCAAATCGTGTTCGACTTGAGCTCTGGCACAGCCGTGAGGGTCCACTGCTTTTATCCACAAGTTCCCTATTAATTTATGCACTCAGATCCTTTAAAACCCGCTGAATTCTGGGGTGTCGGGGAAGCTGAATTGTTGTGCGGAGTCCTTTTACAGCAGAGCCTGCCTCTGTTAAGGAGCTGGGTTTGTAAAGCGCGGTTTCCCAGGGCTCATTGACACAAGATAAGAGCCAGAAAACAGCAACTTCTTCCAGCGCTGTTCCCCGCGACCCCCGGTGAACCCCGAGGGAGGCTGGCAGTGGGATGCCCGGGAGCGCGCTCAGTGTGCACCGTTCCCGTGCACCACAGCAGCGAACCGCTGCCGGCAGCGGGGCACAGGCACTGGAGCTCCCGGCATGCAGGTGCTCGTTCCCTCCGGCTCTGAAGGGGTGAATAAAAACCACACCGGCGAGGCAGGGAGCCAGCCCCAACCTCCTCCCTACCCCAGGGACTGAGCCCACCGCGCTCCTGCGCAGCCGAGGAGACAGTCCGGAGGAGACAGCCTGTGTCAGACCGGTCAGGAGGACTTTTCTCTTCAATGAAAGGTGGAGAAGAGCAGTTGCCGTTGCACGGGCAGGGCTTCAAAGTGCGCGTTTTAGTTTTGTTTTGTTTTCAATAAGCAGGAGAAGGATGGAGGGAGGAGGAGGAATAAGGTGTGCGGAAACGGGCATTGTTTCCCCGAATGCCAGCTCCCGTGTCTGTGTGCAATGGAAGCCAGATGGGGCTCGAGGTCCCCATTCCTTCATCAGAAATTTCTTAATGTTTTGACAGAGAAATGGATTTATGAATGTGGGAGAAAACAAAAACTGAATTCCATCTCGATGGGTTGCATTTCATGTGAAGCAAGTGTTGCCTGCCTTGTTTTATAGTATCTGGTGTTGGGAAGACAGGCTGAATGATTTATGAGCTCAAGTTGATAGTAAAATAGCATATCACTGGCTCTGTATTAATGTTCTGCTGTGCTGAAGTAGCTGGCTCTTTCTAAGGGAATTTATGCAAGGATCACTCGCTGTCTGCCGCTGCCATAGTGGCATTCTGGGGTGGCCCGTTAGTCACCATGAGGGGAACAAAACAAGGATGCTCTTTCCCTCTTGGCTGGCAAATCAAAGGGAGAGGGGAACTGATGACTCCAGGACTCCAGCAGTCACATCTGTGTGTTAGCTGCACCTGCTGTGGATATTGGGGAATGGGGGAGAGCAAATGCCAGTGGCACAAAGAACAGGGAAGAAAATGAAGGAGGAAATAAGACAGGAAGATAACGTGGTCTGTCTGCCAGTGGCCATGATTCAGACTCGTGCAGGGCACCTTGCCACCTTGCAGCTGCTCAGGGAAGTCGAGTGGTGGGGCTGTCTCTTGAATCCTGTACTGGGGTTTATCTGCCCCAGTATGTGCTGCTCTTGGACCATTTGGCAGGGCAGAGTTTGGGCTGAAGGAGTCACAGGAAAGCAGCCAGGGCAACTGGGAAGCAATATTAATTTAATGAATTCCTATGGATGGCGAATTTATTGGGTAGTCAGGAGATAGGGAATCACCCCCACCCCACTGCTCATTTGGGAGGTGGTGAGGATGGGAAGTGCATTCTGGCTTTTCTGCAAGGAAGCAAGATGCATGATAGAGTCTGCAGGTTCCCATGGTCTGGAGAACCACAGGGGAGAGGTTTCATGGAGGCTTGGTTCCTAAAGACACCAGAAAATAGAACAGTGTATTCCCTTTGTGCAGCAGAAAGCTCCACTGGGGTTGGGGGTTGCGATCGTGATATTCTTGGACTTCTCCAGAGGCTGAGACAGTGGGTTAGTGGTAAGATGAGAGCTCAGTTCATTGCTCCTGGTGCAGGGCAAGGAAACATCGATTTGTGGTAAGCCTGGAGCTCATCTGCGTGCAAGGAGAGCCAGCCCCCATCGACTGGCTGTGCAATATGATGCTCTACAAGTCCATGCTGGGATATAATTGTGCTATTAGAGCAGCAAATGTCAAATCTCGGGAAGCTGAGTCAAAGCGACCCTTCCAGCGTTAATATAACAAAATCATTAAGGATGAAATGTTAAGTGGCTCCTTTGGTCAGAGATGGTCTTGGTGAAGATAAATTAGCCAGATCCCATCCCTCTGTCTGGGGAGCTCCATGTGTCTGGAGATCAAAGTCAGTTTGAGGGGGGGTTTGGAGGGTGTGTGTGGCTGCTGGCAGTGAGGGTAAGGCACGAGGACTTTGGTGGAATCGAGGCCATCTGAGGAGACCTTGTGCTGCTGCTCTTGCTGTGGGTGCTTCTATTAGCTTTGCTGCTTTTGACTGATTTGTGACCCTGTGCTCTCTTTAAAAGGCTTTCCTGTGCTTATTTCAGAGCTCTGCATTTATGTGCCACGTCTAGGTCTATTCTGGTCCTGCTTTGAGAGGTACTGAATGAACGTGGACATAATGGCTGAGATGGTGCATGGCCAAGTGCTTGGCACCTGGGATGTGGCAGCTCCTGGAGTGGCCTGCCAAGAAGCACCTGTCTTTGTTGCAGGCTGTTAGGAGGCTTGACAAAAGACAGAGGAGCTTAAATGTGCCACTAAAAATCTTGGCACCAGTTTTTTTTGCATCCCTGAAGCAGGAAACAAGATTCTAAGGCCCTTATATATTATGCTTATGGGGTGGTACATCCTGTTCTTTACAACCCCAATCTGTTGATGCTCCACTAGCAGCAATGTTTCTCACACTCTGGTACAAGGGAGCACCAATTTCCTTGTTCAGGTTGAAGCCCAGAGATACCTTTCACACCTAAAATGCTCTCACACCAAAAAGCTGTTCATGAACAGCCAAGGGGTGAAGAGGAAATTATTCCAGCTCCTAGCTAACTTTCTTTTCCTCAAGGTCTATACCTGAGTTTGCAACCTGCCTTTTCAATTTCCACCTCCCACAGCTGAGTCTCAGTTGAATGAACTGGCTGAATTCCCACCTGAGCAGGTTCAGCTCTCTCCTAGACACTCTTGTCTCAAAGCCTCTGTCACTTCCCTGATCTCTCACTGCTTTGTAGCTGACTGTCACCTGCCAGGCTTGGGAGAACAGGACTGAGGTAACCGAGCCCAGCTGAGCTCACCTGCTTTGGGTCTGTGCTTCAGTGCCTCTGCCTTACTGCTTGTGCATGGATTGGGGTCCCCAAAACAAGGGTCCTTGTTGGTGCTAAGCAGAAGCAACATGTGACTGGAGGTATGCAATCATAGGGCTTCCTGTGCTTCCAAAGCAGGCCTTCCACTCAACTTGTTGAACTTGTCATCACTCAGCTGCCTTGCTGAGTTTTAGCAGATTTCTAGTGTTTAGAAACCTGAATTGAAGTTAAAACCTCTGATATGGCTTGGTACAAAGCAGAAATTTTCAAGAAGCTGTACCTAGGATATCCTCATTGGGACATGAGAGTAAAGACAGGAAGGTGAGGATCAAAATGGATTGACACTTTTCAAAAATACATTAGCACAAACTGGCTACTTGGGTGTTTTAGCAGGAATGTGACTGGGGAAAAGGCAGGCTGCTGGCAGGCCAGCACAGGGTGTGCATCAGGCTGTGAAAATGTATATCCAGGTGAGGGGTTTGCAAGAAGCCGTGAATTTACAAATAGGAGGAGATAGTTTCTTTTGCTGGTATTCAGACTGGAGGTGACAAAAAGATGTATTTTCACTCCTGTCCCATGTGGCAGATTTATAACATGCAAAAAATCGACTTGTAGTGCCAGTCCCATGGCAGCTGGGAATGTCTCTGAGCTCCACATGTGAAGTTTATTCTGTGAGGACTTGGGAGCCTTGGTGGTAACTAGCAGAGTTTGGACCTAGCATGAGAGCATCATTAATGGTGACATGTCAGAGAAGTACACAGGCAGGCTGTGAAAGAGGCTGTGCCTCCAAGCACACACTGCTGAGAGAAAAAGGGTACAAGCACCCTCCTCCAGCCTTTTGCATTAGTTCTTGGAGCTGAGCACAGAACAGTAAAACATTTTTTCTCTTTTGTCAGCTGGCAGAAGAGTTGTGCTGCTATGCATAATACAGGAGCTTAAAAAGCAAACATGCATGCAGCGGAGGTGTTGGAAAATCCCTGTAGCCATTGCTTTCTGAGAGTCGTGTTTACAATCACAGAAATACATTCACGTTGCTACTACTCAGCTCCTGATCACACATGGTAGAAAGATGTTATTTAAATAAACAGCTGAGTTCATCTGGAAACTTCATATGAATGTTTCATATTCTTTTGGAACTATTTGTTATGAAAACTGAAGTACTCTGGCTTCTGCTACTGATAGCAATCACTGATGTATAATGTCAGGGCAGGAGATGAAACAGGAGCTCTGGATCCTGGAGTGGTGCTCAGGAGTCCTGAGATTTTTGAGCAGAAGGTGCCTTTTCAATGAGTAATAATAAACCTTGCAATGTTGACTTCAGTGCCTTGCTTTTGGGTGGATATTCTGCAGCTGATGGAGGAGAGATCAGTTCCAGGGGTCATCTAAGGGTGAGAGTGAATGGGGGAAGAAAACATACCTTTTTGGGAAACAGAGAGAAGTAGTCTTTCCTATCAGTAAGAATAACAAAGACAGAGTGACCAAACACAGCAATTGGCAGACTGCATCATCCTGTGCTCTGTCCTTCCTAGCAGCCAACAGCAGAGACACCGACAAGGATGTTTACAATAGATGGATGAAAAATCATCAACGTACTTTCCTAATCCATAAAAGCTAAGGGTTGGTTTCAATTCTGAGAGTGCAGGGGTTTATATTCTCCCCAAGATGTTTGCTAGGGTTAGCTGTGCTTGTTCAGGCTATTCCTGTTATCCACATAAATGTGAAGCTTTTGCTCTTCACCTCTGCCCTGTCATTTCGGGATGGTGAATGGAAATGCACTCCTAGACTTCACTGGGAGCACATCACTGAAGAGGATGTTCTCTGTCCTTGATATTTCTCTGTCTTCAAATCCATCCTGATTGGCAGCCAGCCCTCTAGCATCTGCTGGATTGGTTAAAGGGTTCAGTAGGATTTTTTTATTTTTTTTAACTCATTCTGTTCTTTGCTAAATTCTGGACTTAAGAGCTGAAATGGGGCCCACACAGACTTTTCACATGGGACCTGGCAAATTTTCCATTCCTGAATCTTATACTTAAGAAGAGGTATTTCTGGAAAAAAACATGTCAAAGTATCCAAAGGAGATAATTCAGAGTAGAGGAGAAAATAATGGTTTAAAGTAAGCAAGATGGTAATTATGTTCTCAGATAACTCCTAAAAACATGTCAGAAGTTTATTGTCAGAAAATCTTCCTCAGAGCCATTTGCATTCAGATATAAAAACATGTCATGGTGCAGCAGATCAGCCCTGGTTAGGCTAGGACTGGAATTACTGCACACAATTTGATGCTTAAACTGTGCTTTGAACTTCTCATAAGTTGGTAAGAAATTCTGTGGCAGTCCCATAGAAAGGCTGGGATTGTCTATCTGCCATTAGTTCAGCCTCTCCGAAGCTTCTGCTGTTTGTTTACTTGGTTGCTTTAGTAGACAATGGCATAAAGGAGCCTTCTCGGATAAAACCCTGATTCCATTTACGTATTGATTTATTGGATGCTAGGATTGCAGCCTGAAGTTCAGAACACGAGGATGGGTTATAAAAGCAATCCCTGGATGGCATGGCGAGGCAGTCAGGCCCATCTCTGTGAGCTGCAAGGCCCTGGGTGTTATCTGTGGGTGACTTACAATGTTTTTTGTGTTGCTGTAGAAGTGGAACGCGGTTTCCAGGCTAAACGGCAAAATACGCTTAAGCCATGGAGTCCAGCCAGGAATCCTCGCTCTTCCTGGTGAAGATATTGGAGGAGCTGGATACGAAGCAGAATACAGTTTCTTACCAGGATCTCTGCAAGTCCCTGTGTGCAAGGTTTGATTTATCCCAGTTGGCCAAGCTCAGAAGCGTGCTGTTTTACACTGCTTGCCTGGATCCTAATTTCCCAGCCACTTTGTTCAAAGACAAAATGAGATGCACTGTAAACAATCAGCAATCAAAGAAAATCATGGTTGCAGCAGATATAGTAACAATATTCAACCTCATACAAATGAACGGGGGAGTGGCCAAGGAGAAGCTTCCAGTGGCAAGGCACAAAGTGAAGAAGAAGGAGTCCTTCGAGTCCTGCAGGTCTGACACAGATTTTTTTAATATGGCAGACTGCGTGCCTGACTGTGTGCCCGACTGTGTGCCCAACTGTGAGCTCAACGACCAGGACTTCGACCGGGGCTTTCCAGTCAGGAGGTCTTCGAAATGCAGAAAGATGGACTGCAAAGACTGCCAGCAGTTCGTGCCCTCATCAGAACCCAACTTCTTGCTCGGTGTTAACAAGGACATGAAGGGCCGGGCTGCCTCGCTGGACAGGCTGCAGGCGCTGGCGTCCTACTCCATCGCCACGTCCCCACCATGTGAGATGCAGAGTACATACTTCCCCATGAACATTGAAAATGAATCTATTTCAGACCAGGATTCCTTGCCTATAAGCGCAGGCATAAAAGAAACTTTCATTTCAAATGACGAGCCGTTCATGATGCAGTCGTGTGTCCAGAAAAGAAATATATTCAAAGAAGATTTTCATAATCTGATTACAATATCTCCCAACTTAATACCATCCAACAAAACACCAGAAGATGGACACAGAGAGCCTCAGAACAGGAAAGAAAGCTCTAAACAGACTTTCTTCAACCACAGCTTTGAAATGCCATACAGCAGCCAGTACTTGAATCCAATTTATTCTATACCGGACAAAAGGCGAGTGAAGCATGAAAGTTTAGATGATCTTCAAGCTTCAACATATTTTGGCCCAACTACTGTTCTTGGACCACAGGAAACCAAAAAGTGGACTGGAAAGCCAACCAAGCAAACTGCCTGGCCAGCTAAAAGCTGGAGTTTAAATACGGAGGAGGTCCCTGACTTTGAACGCTCATTTTTTAATAGGAAGCAGTCTGAAGAGAAACTACGATACCAGAGTTCGAGCAACCCATCTCCAAACTTTCCTTCAGTTGACAGGCATCAGTCCTACCTAAATGCAAAGGATCAGCAACCAATTATGCAGGCAAACTATGCTGTGAAACCCAATGGGCATAAACCGAAGGAAATTCCTTCCATTCTGGATGTGGAGAAACATGAGCCCGTCAAAAAGTTTAAGGATAAAAGCATTAACTGTACTTCTGTGCAGATCTTGAGCATTGACAGGACCATGAGCGTTGGGACACAAACAGAGCAGCAGGTTCTGGACCACAAGAAATGCAAGGATTTGTGTGCAGCAGGCCAAGCCAAGTACGGCGAGAGGCACTCGCTGAAGCAGTCGGATGATGACTCTGAAATCGTGAGCGATGACATCAGCGACATTTTCCGGTTTTTGGATGACATGAGTATCAGTGGGTCCACGGGAGTGATGCAGTCCTCGTGCTACAACAGCACTGGTTCCTTGTCTCAGGTGCATAAATCAGACTGTGAGAGCTCACCTGAGCACAATCTGACTAAGATTTCCAACGGGAGTGCCTGTAACAAACTGGATAAAGTGGGCAGGGCGGATGTCAGTAACACAGATGATGAACTGAAAACGAGTGTCTGCAAATTAGTCTTGAGGATTGGTGAAATAGAGAAGAAACTGGAATCTCTCTCGGGCGTCCGAGAAGAAATCTCTCAGGTCCTGGGAAAATTAAGCAAGCTGGATCAAAAAATCCAGCAGCCAGAGAAGGTCAGTGTACAAATAGATCTCAACTCTTTGACAAGTGATGCCGCGTCAGATGAGAGCAACTCCCCTCAGATATTTCAGTGCCACAATACTCCCCATGGAGGCAAACTGGAGAATAATCCAGAATGGTGCTGTTCAGATGCCAGTGGAAGTAATAGCGAGAGTCTTCGAGTAAAAGCCTTAAAAAAAAGTTTGTTTACTAGGAGATCATCAAGATCATTAACAGAAGAAAACAGTGCAACCGAATCCAAAATAGCAAGTATTTCGAACTCTCCCCGAGACTGGAGAGCTATTACTTACACCAACCAAGTTGGCATTACAGAGGAGGAGATGAAAGAGAGAGATGGAGGAGAAAATAAGGACTGGCACAGGAAATCTAAAGAGGTAATTTCAACTTTAACTCACATAATAAATGCTTAAAAATCATGTGGTTATGAATGTCTTCCATAGTCATCACAAGCCTCGGGGTATGACAATGCTTTGCCCTGCCATGTTATGCCTGCCTTTATTGTTATCATAATTGAGTGATTTTGTATCTGTAGGCTCTTGCTTGGCAGCTGCAAAATGGCCAAGTTGTTTCTTAAAAGCTTTGCTTTTTTGCAAAAGGAGGGTGGTAATGTGGGTGACATCTTGGGAAGGTGATGGTATTCTTCATCACCTGTAGCAATATGAGGAGGCCTGGTAATTGCCTTGGTGAAAAAGGGGTGTGGGGAAAATTGAAATTCTCTAGAGATTGTTTTAGAAGGGGTATTTTGAAATTGAATTGTGATGGCTTTTATCAGAGCAGTATGTACATGTTTAAAAGCCAACAAAATAGATTCATGGATTCAAATCCCTCAAGGAAAAAAAGCCTTGTATGTGTGCTGTGAGATGCTCAATGTAGTTATGTTCTCTCTATCTGACTTTCATGGTCATTTAAATGAGTCTTAAGCCTCCTGTTGTGGAACTGCAGTGTAGCTGTGCTCTTGGTTTGGCTGGGCAGAGAAACTCTGCCCATCCTCCCAGCAGCTTCCCTGTGCCCCCTTCACTGCCCCCACGGATGTCCTGACTGCCCTCGTGCAGGGCTCTGGGAGCTGCTCTGTTGAAACTGCACAGGGTGGGTGCTTGTTTCTGTCTGGGGAGGAGAGGGGGTCCTGCAGCCCCTTGTCAGCTGTGATCACACAACAGGAATTCTGTGCCTCTTACAACAGGATGTGAGGGCAGAGAAGGGTTGAGAAAAGAGATGAAGAGGTTTGATGGAAATAAGTGTGGTTGGGTGAACAAGAAACCACAAGCCATGGGTCACTGCTAGACTGCAGGAGGGGGAAGAAGGCCATCCTTAGTCAGCCCCAACCTTGGCTTTTCTGTACAGTGCTTTGCTTAGGATGACATGCTGACTTTGAGAGTACCTTCCAGACTCCTTCAGTGGCCTGTGGCTGACACTTGGTGGTACCATGGATGCTGCAGTGTCAGGCTGAGGGCATCCCTCAAGAACACTTCATGTTAGGATTTGATCTGGAAGCAGAAACCTGGAAGCCTGCTTGTGTCTCTCAGCTTTTGCAGATCAGCTAGGCTTCTCTGGATGTCAGGGCCATTTTCAGAATAGGTTTTTGATCTCTAGACAGCACAAACCCTAAATTTCTTCTGCTGAATCAGGATTGTGTTCTTGTTATAGTGAACATGAAGTTGTGTCTGAAAAAACCTTAATTCCTCTGGTTTGTTTGTAAGCAGAAGGTGGGCAAATGAATGAAAGCCATCCAAAACCTTAATCCTTTAGCTGGTTTATTTTTTATCATATGGTGCTTCTGAAAGGAATATCTCTGTCTTTTGTGTTTAACTCCCTCATAGTCTTGTTTTTTCTCTCAAATTCTTTTAAACCCTATTGCAGGCAGACAGGCAATACGAAATCCCACAGCCACATAGACTCTCTAAACAGCCAAAAGACGCTTTCTTGATTGAACAAGTCTTTAGTCCTCATCCCTACCCTGCATCACTCAAGTCACACATGAAAAGCAACCCTCTCTACACAGACATGAGGTTGACAGAGCTGGCTGAAGTGAAACGTGCCCAGCCATCGTGGACCATAGAGGAATACACGAGGAATTCGGGGGATAAAGGCAAGATTGCAGCCTTGGATCTACAAGTGAGTCTCATTTGTTTAATCTGAATGGCTTGATTGCAAATGCATGCTGCCAGAATATGCATTTAAGAAGGGATTTGGATAGCTCAGGAAGGAGCTGTGGATTGTTGAGCCTCTAATCTTGCTGATCCATCCTGGCCAGGGACAATGCAGAACGTGCTTGTTTCATTGCTGAATGGTGATCCTTGACAGGTTGATGCTCCCAACTTATTCTGCAGTGCAGAGATGTCTTCTAAGCCATCGTGGCTTTAGTAGCTCTAAAGAAGAGTTGGGGAATAAGGGAGTGCAGAGGTGAACTGGTCCCTAACTGCAGCAAGGCAGAGTGGTGCAGGAGCAGGGACTGCTGCCTTTTCCTCTGTGTTTGTTCTCTCTGAATTATTCACAGGGAATTGCAGTGTTAGGGTTTGTGGTTTTTTTCCCCCATTTTACTAGGAACACGAGACATCAAATACTTGTAAAAGATGTTCAATACTATGACTGGTTTGGAGACACGTCACTGTTGAAGCTTTGAAGTGGCTGTTGGAAACCAGCCAGGCAACTCATGGTGTGTCTAGTTTGCATTTTGGTTCAGCTCGGAAGTGTGCAGGCTCTTGTGCAACAAGAAGAGGAGACAAATTCAAATTTTGCATTTACATTTTCCCCATTCAAAATCAGAAACCTGACATAAAATGAGCACCCCCATTGGATACCCTGTGCAGTCTGATAAACACAACACATCTTGGAAGGAAGATATCTGAGCAGAGGTTTAAAGAGGAAACCCGAAGAACAACATCCAAAACGCATAAAGACCAAAGAAATGTTTCATTTCTTGGTCTCAAAACCCAAAATGTATCACACAATGAAATCCACACCAATGTGCAAGTAACTGTGTATTGTTTATATGCACTTTGACAGGAGAATGTAGGACCAGTGGGGGGGCCTGGTGCTGACCTCAGGCATTTTAGGTTCTGTGGGCAGCAGTCTGTGGGGTGCAGCAGTGCCCAAGGAGTGAGTCTGCTTGTCTCCACAGCTTATCTGCCAGGAAAGTGGTGTGGAAGAGTCTGAGACTTTGCTGCTTCATGCCAGCCCTCAATGGCTCAGTGCTGAGGTACCTAAGCCAGCTCCAAACCCACCAGACTAAGCCCTAGGAAAGCATCAGGATGCTGTGCCTCAGGACCCTGAGCTGGCTGATTTGGATTTGAAACCATCAACCACACAGTGCTGCAGTGCATGAGTGTTTGTGCAGGAATTTGTGCATAGCAATTCACCTCCTTGCTTGGCTCATGCAAATTTCCCTGTCCTCACCAGCCCCTGCTCCTTGCTGCAGCTAAAGTGCGCTTGGAGAGAAAAGAAGCAGCACAGGGACCAGGCATCTTGCCTCAGCTCCCTGCTGCTTTTTGGGTCTTAAAAGCTTTAGAGGGCTTACTAAATTCCTACCCTGGCCTTGCAGGCTGTATGCTAGAGTAGGAATAGGCTGGAGGAAGTTCTTCTGTAGCAGGCAGTCACACAGCATCCCTTACCTGCTGTATGAGGCAATAAGGGTGGTGGTATTTGGGAGCAAAGCCCCTCTGGGACAAGTGTTCTCCATCTGCTCCTCTTTGCGCTGTTTTGTTCTCTGTAAGCAGCTCTGCATGACTGTGAGCAAACCAGAGAAATCGGCTTATTGCCATCATTTATCTTTAGGATAAAGGTGATAGAAGTTTACTGGTTTGATTCTCTCCCTCCAAAAATACTGTCAGAATTGCATCTACCCTGCAAAGCCCATGTCTAGACTTTGTAATGGAGCTTACTGACAAACTTAAAAAATAGACACAGACTGATGAGTGGGTTTTTTTCCCCAGTGATTAAGTTTATTAGGACTGAAAGTAAATACATTATGCCCTAATGAACATTCCTACGTCTGGCAATGAAATGGGAAAGAAAGCTGATTAACAGTAATGGGCCTTTTTAATAATGCATCTTCCTTCTGAAGTAGTTAAAAGGTCAATGCCAAGGCAGACGGGTCCAAAACTGCAGTTTCCTTGAAGCATAGTATGCCTATCTTTGGGGCTTTTCTACCTTTTTTTACTTAAAATTGCTCCTGAAGCCTGACAGGTCTGCTGGGTTTTCCTCCACAAAAAGAAATTGCAAAGCCAGTCAGGCCCAAAGCTTGTCCCAGGTGTGGGCTCTGTGTGAGATTCATTGCTTTGCTTTGTGTATGGTGATCCACTGGGATGAAACAGTATTAGGCTGTTTTCTGATGCCTTTAGAGATGAGATTGTTGCCTTTTTTCACAAGGCTGAAACAGGTCATTCAAAGCCCTAGAGATAAAATCACAGATGTGGCTGATGGCCTCTGTTTCAGCATCCTAACACTATCACAGAGGTGTCCATTAACTGATCATAAAACCATTGCTCAATTTTCATTGTTTATTTCTGAGACAGCTATAAAATAACTGCTTTTAGTAGTTCCTTACATAAATGCTGCTATCAGGCAAAGCAAAGTTTCAGCCAGTAGCTTGTGGCCGCAAAAATCTGAATTAGTCAATTAAAGGCTTACTCAAATCCTTCTCAGGTCAGCTGGAGTTTCGTTGCAGGCTTTGGATCAGGACTGTTACAAGCACAGAAATGGTGTGTGTTAGGGTATTCTTATTGTAATATTTTTATATGGAATCTTTTTCTTTTTTTTTAAAGAAATAGGCTTTTGGAGCCTCAGATAAAGGAGACAGCTTTGGGGAAATGCTGTCATTTTTCAAAAAGTTCTTTTTGCTTTAGTCCTTCCTGCTGGTAAGTTCAATATAATGTGTAGTGTTTGCGTTTCCCCAGTTTTCCCCTTATTTTCTCTAACACAGAAGTTAAAGGGGAAAAAACAAGCAAGGTTGAAACGGAAAGCTTTAAGAGGTCTTAAATACTTGGGAAGAAAAAGCTGTAAGACATAAAAAATAAGTAATTCAGATGGAAATACTAATGAAGTTCTGCAGGTTGCCTGTGTCCCTAGGCAATGCCATTCCAAAGGAGGGGTCTGTAAATTGCCCCTGCAGCAGGACTGGGTGCTGGACGGGCTGGGTAATCACACCCTGCAGGCAAGTCACAGTGCCAAAATTAGGGTTAGCTTTATAAAATGTAGTGCATGAGGAGCATATATTAAGAACCTTTCCCATCAGCTGAGCTTTAATAATTTAAAAATTATTAACAGTAACAGGCGGGCACTTGCTGACACCTCTGCTGTCGAGCAGATTAAAGAGATCTTATTTAAATGCCATCCAAGATGATGAAGTTTCTGGTAAATCAGAGGAATGTGAGGGATTTTGGAGCGGAATCTTGCTGTTGCAGGAGTCTATTTTTTGCAGTCTTTTGTTACCATTTTCGTCAGCTTTATGGAATTGGGACCAGGAGATGAAGGGGTGTGAGAAGTGGCAATAACCCACTTTATTGTGATCCAGGTGCAGCTGGGAGGCCTCCAGGCACATCTGCTTTGTTTACTTATTTTATTAATGGCAGACCCTAGACAATTAACAACTGTTTCCTTTCAATTTTTAGACTCAAGAATCTTTAAACCCAAACAACTTAGAGTACTGGATGGAAGACATTTATACTCCTGGCTATGATTCCTTGTTGAAACGGAAAGAAGCCGAGTTCAGGAGAGCAAAGGTTTGCAAGATCGCTGCCCTGATCGCAGCGGCCGCCTGCACGGTCATCCTGGTCATCGTGGTGCCCATCTGCACGATGAAATCCTGAGCCTGGCCACACACCTGTGACTCCCAGCCACGTGTGTCTCGGACAGCTCACGCTGTGTGTCAAATGGCTGCTGGCAAAACTGTAAGGAATTCGCTAAGGAACGAGGTTCTGAGGGTATACCAGTGGAGAATGCTGTAAATGAAGGCAGAACGCAGAGCAACTAGAGATACATTTTTGGAAAAGTCCTATTTTAAATAACAGACTGTGTGGTGGAGTTAATGGGAACTCGGTTTGATTTTTACGCATTTTTAAAAGTGCAATATTTTTTTCCCACAGAAATGATATAATGTTTTACAGAATCAGAGACTGATGAGAATCCAGGCAAAAGAGGAAGGTTGTTGGAGCTATGTTGCTTTTAAAGGAGGTTGTGGGTACATGGAGGTAGCACTGTATAGAAGGGAATGTTCTATATGCATTACGCTGGGGAGCTAGGGAAGTCTTAATAGCTCTCTACAATGTAGAAAAACTCTGAATGTATTGTATTTATTTTATAGTATTTATGTATTTCATGATCATTTGTTCAAAAGCAGACTGTGTAGCTGTGAACAGAGTTCATTCCTACGTTCAGATTAAAAAGGGCTCTTTGTATTTGGTCTTGCCCTAAGACCCACTCTATCATCACAGAGTACTTAGTTAAGTGCAATGTGCTGCAGACCAAAAAGATTATATTTTAAAGCAATCACAAGAGGTTTTAGTTACTTCTGTTGAATAACATTTGCATAGAGCTGGCAAACTTGGCTTGCCAAAATGGTATCCTTTACCTCTGCAGACAGTGGAATTGTCTCAATTTCACTCCTACCAGCAAGCAAAGCTGGCAGATCAAAGCAACACTGTTAAAATTCTTGGAAATGTAATCTGAACAGTTAAAATTTTTTTTCCCACTATGTCTTTGTGCCTTTTTTTAGACTGTAGGTTAAATAGAACTGCTTAATTTTTTGCCATTTTAAGCCCATAACATAAATCACAGCATAATGGGTACTAATGGAGGTCCTTTTCCCACAAGCCTTCTATACAGTTCTGAGTGCTCCTCAAGCAGCAGGGCTGGTGGTTACTGAGCACTTATATTAAGGGCACAATTTCTCAGCACTGGTAGAAACTTGCTGCTGATGCAATGCATTCAGCACAGGGAGATCTTTTGCTTCCCTCTTGCTAATGTACTTAAGAATGATGGTTGAACAGTGGACAGCAAACAGTCTGTATCCCATGGGAAATGTCCATTTGATCCTTTATCCCAAATGCAAATAGCAGGTTCGATGGAATTCTCAGGCTGGGACAGAAATTGCCTGTCATGGTTAGTGAAAGCAAAAGCCCAGACAGTATTACTCTTCTGTCAAGTGTAGTAAAAAAGAAAAAAGAGTATTTTCAGGAAATAAAGTGATCTTGCTGGTCCTCCAAGGGAAAGGAGGTTCTTTCAGTGCGTGCTCTTCATGTAGAGTAATTTGGTTCCTTCAGAAGCAGCCTCCCTACACAATGACACAGCAGCTAAGAAAGCACTAGATGCGCCTTCCTCTGGCTCTCTGGGCCGTGCAAACAAACTCACTGTTTGTTTCTGAGTGGTTTAAAAAAAGTACTGAGGGAAGGGTGTGTGGGAGGTGAAGGCTTTGTTGTGACTTTGGATGTGTGTCAGTTCTCTCCTGCAACTGAAGAGCTGTTTATGGCTGCTCACGTGCTGTGCTTTATTTGGGGATAGGTGATTCCTGAGACTGTTGATCTACCAGAAAAAGAAGTGCAAGCACAGGGTTGGATGTCCCATTAGCAAACAGAGTACAAGAATAGGTCCACAGACAAAATCTGTGCCTGCCTGGCCTGAATCCTGACCCAAATTCTGTGAGTTTGGCCCATTCTTAATACTAAGATAATTTCTCTTTCCTCCCAGATGCTGCAGGATGGAGTCACAGCAGGGAGGGAGCAATTCACACTGTCTATTTTAGGCTGCCTTTGGCTATGGTGTGATTCAGAGCACCTGAGTACAGGAGCTCAGGATCCGTGTGTAGTAAATATAGGCAGGTAGAGAAACCTCTGGGGACGATTCAGAGCTGCCAGCAAGATGTCTAATATTAGACATGTGAAAAACACTCTGGAGGACACTGCTCTGCAGTTTACCTCATGCACAATGTAGGTTGATTGTATATGTAGAAAAACCTATTCCTGGTTTTGGGTGATGTCAGAAAGCCCTCTGACACCCCTCCTTGGCTGTTGGAGGGAGCGATGTGGCCCTGTCCATGTCTGCCCATACCAACAGTGACAAGACCCTTGGAGGGGCAGGATGAGTGGGCACAGACCCTCAGCCTCCTCCAGCCCCTCTCACACTACCACGAATGGTCTGGCCCTGCTGCCCCCACCCCAAATCAGCAGCACTTTCACCAGGGCACCTCATTGATCTGATTTCAGAAAATATCAACCTAAGGAGAGGTAGGAGATGGGTGTGGGAGGTGTTACTGATCACAGGGTTTGTCTGTGCAACTCATCCAGCTGGCACCAGGTGAGTCTTTGCGTTAGAGATTTCCAAAATCCTGGGAAGGCTTTGCAGGTTACGGAGCTGTGGGTGATGTGAAGCTGGCCCAACCCAAGCACTCAACATCCCAAACATCCATGCTGCTTCCTAATTTATTGAGGTGCTTTTGCCCATCCTTACTTTGCACAAGCAGGCAGTGGCACCTACTCCATTGGTCAGTGGTTTCCTCACACAGCAGACTGTGGTTTGTCACGGATTCCCTCCTGGGGCTCAATTCAGCTCCTGCAGGCTCTGGAGGCACTTCCACGGTGCCGGGAGCCTGAGGGGAGCTGGGAGAGCAGAGCCTGACTGCCTGCTCCACAAACACCTCTGTGAGCCGCTGCCTTGCCGGCTCCTCCACTCCCTGGCTGCCCCTGGCAGCTCCTTGGCACCACTGGGATGTGAATCCCAAGCCACTCCCAGTGGGATTTGCAGCTGGCACAGAGTCCTTCTTAAAATACGCAAGGAGATGCAGCAATGGGATGCTGCTGCTGGAGGAGAGCAGCCAGGGAAGGAGGAAGTCTGCACAAGAGTGTACATCTAGGTGAAATCCTGACATATTAACCTGCAAGAATATTGTGATCCACCTTGTGAACCAGTTACCAACTAGAATACACTGTATACTATATGATAGATTTTTGTATTAAAAAAAAAAAGAAACTAAAGCTATAGGTACATTGTAATCCTTGGTGTGATTGAAAAAGTGTCCTAGATTGTATTACTTAATTAAAATTATGATGAGCATATTGAACTGTTTTTCGTATTTATGCCTTATAAACTTGATATATTACACAAGATAAAATGAAATTGCAAGAAGTATAAGAAAAGATACTCCATTTTGGGGGCAAATTCCATTTTGCTTTTCCAAAAAAAAAAAGAGTGCTGCTTTAAATGAGCTTAATAAATCATGTGTGCAGAAGAGCAAGAGTAGGATATGTCCCCAAATGACTTTTTAGGATTTTTTTTTTAATGGGGCTTTGGTTAATGTACTATGTAATAATTTTATTTTATAATGTTACTGTACAATGTTGCCTTTTGGTTCATTTAAATATAACACCAAATAAACTTGAAAATTACAGTGTCCTAAGTTTTAATGAAACAGTTATAATAATTTATTACTCCATTGCCTTTCCTGTTGTTTTTTTCCCCAGGAACATCAAGATAGCTATGGGATGTGAGTGTCTCAGTGTTAGATAACTAAGCAGCCTATCTAGTTCTTGGCAGAATTGCTAATGGATTTCTAACTTGTGAAATAATAAGATGGCAGAAGATAATGAAAAATGAGTTTGTTTGGTTTCTTTTAAAAGCTTCTTTTCATCACGTTGTTTAGGCTTCTGGAAGATTAGCTCTTGACACTAATAATTTTTTTTTTTTAATAGGTTATTTCATGACTGAGTTTTGCCATATCAACTGTTTTAACAAGGTCATGACTAATATTTTGGCACCTGTTTAACTTACATGTTTAAGCAACCACTGCCCCTTTTATGTCAGTACTATAGATACGTGTTTATAATGCTTATAATCACCTGTGAACAGGCAGTTGGTTTACTTAGGGGCCTTGTATGAATTTAATTTGCTGCTCGTGAGTTGTTAATTGCAAAATCAGGTTGTCTTAAAATTCCAGGTGTTGAAACACAGGTAGAGCTGAGCCTACCACTGTCAGAGGTTACAGAGGGCGGCTGTGGAAGAGGACACATAAACAATGAGCAATGACACAAAACCACAGTAATGTGAGATCCCGGTTTCTTGCTCTCTGCTGCACAAACACCTTCCATGCTCTGCTTTAGCAGTTTTGGTCAGGATGGGGAATGCTGAGTGCTCTCTGCAGGGCCAGGCCACCACTCCAGCCTCGTGGTGAGTCAGGCTGCAAACCACCACAGGTCCCTGTGGAGGGTTTGTCAGTCACAATTTGGTGTTGGTTTCAGTTTTGGAGATAGTTTTGCATTAATCTGCACCAATGGTTTATCATGGGTTTCCACCAATTTCAGGTTTTTCTCTTGTACCCATCAAGTCCAGAAGCTTACAAGTAGGATTGCCCTTTCGATTTTCACATTACAGCATGAATCCAGGAGCAGGAACATTCATAAAAATGCTAAGTGGGACCAGGCTCATGCCAAAAAATCCTAAGCACTCTGGCACAGCATTCCTCAGTCACAAAGTTGCATATATTGGATATATAGATCTCATCTGGGTCACTGCTGTGCTGAAAGATGGAGCAACTGCCAGGTTTCTGTCTGCTGGATGGAGTCACTGAGTCTCAAGGTAGAGGAAAACTCCTACACACAATGTTGTATTGGCAACCAAGACCCAGCCCCACGAGCTCGGTGCTGCTTTGAGTGTGTCACAGCAATCGATTGTCCTGGTTGAATAAATCCTTGATTTCAGACCGAGCTCTGGTGAATGGCTCTGCCCCTTGCTCAAACAAGTCACAAGCAGAATATTGGATCTCAGGGCCATGTGCTTCCTTTTGAGGGGCTCCTGTGTGTCTGTCCAATTGCATCTGCAAACAGAAGAAGAAAAAGTAGGCAGTGCCCTGTCCACAGCAGCGTGCTCCTGTTGAAAGGAAAGGTCAGTTGCATTGGTGTGCAATTTGGGAAAAGTCAACCACCTGGGGAAGTAATTGTGGAGATGACGTAATTTTTTAAATTTTGTTTTTTCCTTGCTATCTTTTCAGGAAAGAACACTCTATCTTATAAAGTGCTGCTCTGCTAGTGGTTCTTCTGCAAACTTGGCTACTTTGGATGAGTTCTGAGACACTGGATGGTGTGATATCTTGCAGGCTGTTACCTAAATCTACAGTGTTCACTTAGATACTGGAACAAAACCTTCAAACAAGGAAGAAGTGAGCTGTCAGCAGCCAAACTCCTCCCATGAGTAAGTTCCCTATGGCTTTATTTATGTTCTTCAATACAGGACAAACTATGTGCGGAGGGGGCATGAAGCTCTTCCAGAAACAACAGTACATCCATACTTCCCAACTGCAGCAGACTGAGATTTTTGAGGGAGACCAGATCATAGTTTGGGATGAGCCCAGCACAAGAAAGCAGCTGTGCCTGGACTGTGCAAGGCACCACAGGGCACTGCTGGTCTTGGTGGGGCAGCAGAGGATGGTGGGAAGATGTGCAAAGCTTTTTCTGGGCCAGGGAAATTTTCTAGAAGGCATAACACAATACAGGGCTGAGGAAATGGTGGGTCTCTGGAGACATAGCTGCTGCTGAGGCTGGAGGCTTTTAGAAATTAGGAGCATTATGGCAGCAATTGCCCATCCCCAGCCCTGCTCCTCCCTGCCCTCCTGCACCCTGGACCTGGGGATTTTGGGATGCTCCTCTGAGGCACTACCCAGGACATACAGTGAAGGCTCAGATCTTGCCTTTTCTCAAAGTTAACCAGGTTTTCTCAGTAAAAAGAGGGGATTTTCTGCCAGACATTGATGCTTTGGCCTCAGCTAAAGGAAAAATCCCAAAGTCTGTGATCTCCTTGTCCCACTGCAGAGGCTGACGGCACTAAGGGAATGTGACCTGGCCCCTCCTCTCATTACCCCTAAACATCATTAGACAACCCTGGAAATGGCAGAGCTACAAACCAAGTCCCATTTGCTTTAATGCTGGGCTTTGTGGAAGCCACATTTCCTGCCAGTATCTACAACTGGAGGGCTAAAAACTGATGTAATTTATTAAAGATGGAAATACATGGGTGAACTTCTTGGGTAGGAACACACAGTTCTGATCACTGGTTCTTTAAGAGAAATGGAAAATCCTGCTGTTCACAGCAGAATTGCTCTATTTTCCCTGCTCATTTTGAGCCTGTATGCAGTGTGCTGTCTGTATGTAGTTCCCCAGCACGTGGTGGGGCTCCAGCCTGTGTCCACAACAGCAGGTGTTCCCCTGGAAGAAGCAGAAAAGAGGGAATTATGTACAGTAAAAAGAGGGACCAGGGAAATGCTAAATATTTTGTCCGTGTCTGGAAATTATGTGAAATCTGCTCGTTTTTGAAAAGCTTTGCTGTAAACTCTGCTTTAGTGACAGGCATATCTCTGCATTGAAAAATCCTCCTGTCCTGCTGTCCTGCCAGACTACCACACTTCCAACTATAACAGAGATTCATCTTGTGCAATGTGTTTTCCTCATGTAATGCTGGAGGGAGAGGAGAGAACTAAGGAAGCTGAGTCATTTATCTTTGCTTGTCTTGGTAATGAAATATTGCTGTTGAACTTTACCCTGCTTTTCTTGTTATTAATTTTTTTTTTGCAATGGTTACCATTTAAGAGGCTCATAAAATTGCATCAGTAAAATTTATGACTGTGTAGCAAACATGTGCATATGCATTAATTCTGTTCAAGGCCAATATCTTGTAGCTGCAAAATTAATGTTACAGTGCAGTTTCTAAATATGGCTAATGGCTGTTCAATAAAGCAGGGCTCATGTTTTGGTCACCTTACAGCCCTTAATTCCTTGAAACAGCCCTGCCTTGAAGAGTTTTCCAGGTAAAAGTTAAAAAAATAGTACATGCACAACACAAAAATATGTACTTTTTATATATTTTTGTTTATGCAATTAAGCCTTGAAAATTTTGGCCCAGTGAGTTGGTTCAGCTGGGTTTCTGCTGCTTTGCATGGCTTTTAGTTTCAGGTTTCAAAAGCAGATGTCTATGAATGCGGTGCATTAAAAATGGATCTTTTAACCATGATTATGCTCTGAAGAGACTGAACTGGATGTTAGTGTTACCCTGAGGGTTACACCTCGTGCTGTTTTGGAGTCAGTGAACAATAACTGTTCAGTAAATGACAAACTACTTGATATTACTTACATTTAAACTTTTATTTTCTTATTATAAAGTCACTTTAAAGAAGTGTCACTGTAAAAAGTCACTTTCTGCTAGAAGGATGAATTAACGTTTGTAGCCATTCTACCAGTTTAAAGATAGTTGCTAATCTGGTATTCAAGGTTGGAGACATAACATAAGACAAACGACCGATGATGAGGGCTTGCTCATGTGATAGGGGGAGAAAAGAGGTTGGAAAAATATTTTCAGGATGTTGAGGCGGGAATTTAGATGGTGTCTGTCAGTACTTGTTTACTTCTTCAAAGCTTTGTCTGACAGCCAGAAGAGAGCTCGGTGCTCATGATCTTGATAGCCTGATGTTTGGGAAGTGGTATGTGCAAGATCACTGCTGTTGGAGCTAGAAAGGTGATCCCTTGGGCTCAGATGTGTGAAGTGTTGAGGAGCTGAGATGTGCTGGAACTCTAGGGCAGGCAAATGTCTGGGTCCGTCTGGGTCACACTCTGCATGAGCCCACTGGACCCAAAAACGCCTCCCACCACAGCAGGCCCTGGGGTCGTGATCTCTTGGCAAAGTGATCAGTGGCAGCAGCCTGCAAAGATCTGAAGGAAGATAACAAATACCAATTTATGGTTTTGTAGCCTCTAGGAACAGGAACCACTGGGGGAATGGGGCAGTGACAATTTTTTTTTTCTCTGCTGGAAGAGGTGAGCTGCCAAAAGTGAGGCATCTGTGGGATGGAAGAAAGCAGTGCAGTGGGAAAGATAATTTCATGTGAAAGCTCTCAAGGCAGTACCGTATGTCTTCCATGTTTTGGGACTAGTTGCTTGATCTCTGTGGGCTTTTGTTTTGTGCCAGTTACTCACTGTGTCTCTCTTCAGGCATTTGCTTGGAATAGAGCTTGTCCCTTGCTTGTGGGGTCATGAGATGCCCAGGAAATGAGGGGCCAAATGGGGGCTGAGAAATCTTACGAGCACCACCTTGATGCTTATGATGGCATTGCCAGTATCATAAATAGTTACAGCCAGATCAGACATCAGATCTGTAACGCTGGTGGTAATCAGCAGTAGGACACCAGGGAGGTGTTTGCCTCCGTTTGTCAAAGTGTTTTTGGTATTGTGTGAAGGATGATGTCCCTGGGAAAGCTTTTTGGGGAAGATAACATGAGAGAGAAAAGCAGGGGAAGCGTGATGCCCTGCTGGGAGTATGGGGAGCGTGGGGAGAGTGGGATTAGTGCTGCAGAAGACAGGCAGACAGCGAGCATCTGCTCTGGGCCACCAGGATTAGAGCACAGCAGGACTGAGAAATTTTTGGACCAGTTATCAAGGAACTGGGAAACTCCAGGATACTGTACTCATGGGGGATTTTTACTACCCAGACATCTGCTGGGTAAGAAATGCAGCTAATCACAGTGATAATGTACAACACTAATTCACTATAAATTCTCTCCCATATGTTTAGAGTTGTATTTACAGTAGGAAGTGAGGGATAGTTATTCATGAATCAAGGTGAAGCGAATTGCTGGTTCAGAGTCAGCCATGTATTGTGGAAAATAATGTGTGACAGACTTGAACAGAATCCTTCTGAAAGCATGGCTGTATTTCAGGTGTTTTAAGTAAAAAAAGAAAAAAAAGTTCTTGTAATTACTGATTGCTTTTAAACGTGCCAATTGAAGTACTCATTTCTACATAACCTTTGCTGACCTTGAAGCACAAGTTCAGAAGTGGAGTTCATGAAGAATTATCCTCTAAATGAAATACACCTCCTCAGATCCAATTCTGCTGATGAGGAGGTGGAAAAAGATTAAGAAAAAAAAAAAAATAGGAAAAGAACCTTGATACTGGCTGCTCAGCTCACCGGTAGCACATGGAAGGATGCTGTTTTATTGATATACTTCTATGGCCTTTCTCCTGTTGCAGGCAATAATTTGCCCTCTAACTCACCATGGACCCAGAAGAGCACTGTGAGCTCAAATAGATCTAATATTGAGGGGGGAAGGAGGTGGCTCAGCGGCCGGAGTTCAGGGCTGAGCACAGTTAGTTACCGATGAATTACGGTGCCTTTTCCTGCCGTTCAGCAGTCCCTGCTCTCTGGCTGTGCTTGCCCCGCGGAGGCAGCACAGCCGCGGGTTTATTTTGGTAAGGATGCGTAAGCTGAGCTCCGGCTTCGGCCACTCAGAGCCCGGGGATTTGCATAATGGCATTACTGCTCATTCCTCAATTACAGACCTTGAATATGCAAATCTGTCGATGCTGGTTACCGTAATCCGCCTGCCCTGGCAGGTCCCCAGCTGGGGAAGTTTTTGAGCCATTTATTGGCAATGAGGGTTTTCCTCATGGGTTTCTTACTTCCAGCTGTGGGTAAAGGGGAGAACTCCTTAATCAGCTACCTGAAATAGAGGAGAACAAAATTCAGAAAAAAGGAAAGAGCATTTTTAAAGAATATCTTGAATGCTTTTTCCCCTGTCATTTTCCTTGCAGGAGCTCATGTTCATGCTGGCAAGATGGGATGGATCAGCTTGCTCTGTCCTACACACTGCAGCAGGGTTTGTCCTTGCAGGCACTGTCCCCTGCTCCTCTCTTCCCTGGCTGCTGCCCACCTGAAATTTGGGTTCAGAGCAAAAGAGCTGAGAGAACAAGCAGTGGTTTTGAATGTTGTCTGTCCACCTGCTGCCCTTGGTGGCCTCCTGGCTCTGGAGAGGCTTGGTCAGTGTAAAGCAGGAGCGGAGCTCAGCAGAGGACTTGCAGGCTTGGATGGAGAGATGGGAAACCTCAACTCACAGCACTTGAGCTCCTGTCCCAGCTTAGACAAAAGAAAGTTTGGTGACTTGCAGTGTTTTGCCACCTGCTGAGCTGGAGCTCTTATCAAAGCATAACTTGAGTAACCTTTCCCATTCCTACTCCCAGTATTTTTGTAGTAGTACTTATTTTTCCCCTGCATCTTTTCAAATGGGGGGAGGGGGGGGAGTTTTTAAAAATTTTATTTTCAAATAAGAGTCTAAACTGCCTTATTTTCTGAAAGAAATATAACAGGAAAATCAACACCTTTTCAATGGCAAGGGTGAAATCCTGGAGTCACTGAAGTTCCTACTTCCCAGGTTTTCTGAAGGGGCAGCATCTCACCCACCAGGCCCTGCAGTTTAACCTCACCCAGAGCCATGGGGGTCAGCATTCTGTGTGCAGACATTGTCTCAGATCCAGCTGCTGGGCATCAACCTTTTCTTGCAGCTTCAACCCCCTCTACTTAACACCCTCTTCCTCCCAGGGCACCCACAATGGCTCATGTTCTTCTTCCCACAGCCATGGACCTGCCAGCTCCATCTGCAGAGGCAGCATTTGTTGAGAAAATCAGCAGTTTTGCATCTGAGTTGATGACTGTGCTGTGAGAATGTCACTGTCACACAACGCAAAATGTCCCACCAGTTGGGGTATCCAGACAGATTTGAGAGAAACACTTCTGCCTATGCATGGAATATGTCCCATGCCATTATGTGTTAATGGATATGATTTATTTCAGAAAAAAATCCAATAAAAAAACTAGAAGAACAAAACCCAGGCAAATGTAGAAGAAATGATTTATGGGAAACCAGACTGTTTGGAATATAAATACAGACAAGCAGCATATTTGTTGCTATGGTGCTATGTTCCCTGGGAGAATAAAGCCAATTTGTGATGATTTGTCTGTGTCTTGAGCTTGCCCACATTTTGTCCCAAAGTTTTTAATTTCTATTAATTTCATAATTTCATTTCCTATTCTAGTCTTTTTCTCAGATCAACAAAAATGGTTTGACACTCATTTGTGAAAGTCTTCACTGTAATGTTCATTCTGTTCCCAAACCAGTTTCTTCAGTTCTCAGGAGTTCCCCAGTAATGCTTTATCAGCCAGATGTGGGAGAAGACACCTGAAAATAAAGGTGTATGTTGTACCAGGGCCTGCTACTGAAAATGCCCTGAGCATTCCTGAGGTCTGCTTTGATGCCATGCTTAGCTCATCATGCTCCTTTCCTGCAAGATCAGTATGTACGGAAATACTTGGAAAGAAATTGTTCTTTGCATGTTTTTGACCCTTTAAGGGAGTAATACTTTTGGAGCTTTTCATCTTACTTTCACTGCAGGCATTTCTGCAGTTCAATGAAAGTAACAAAAAAATAGCCGGGGAACAAGATTTGAATCTTTTTCTATGATAAACTAGTACACATGAATTATTTTTCACTATGTACAAATGAACTGCATCTTTTTTGGGTAAACTAGGTTCCTAGAAGGAAAAGAACCTCCTAGGAACTGAAGAGCTATATTTGGGTCAAGTAAAGGACAGCATTGCATTTACGATTTTATCATCATGTACCTCTAATCTGGAAGAATTCCCCTACAAACCTGTAGGAATAAGAGGATAATCTAGTGCTTGGGTTTATTCTGTATCTGGCTTCATTCAGTCTGACGAGATCAATGGGAAGATACATGTTCATTATGTTGATGTTTGCAGGAAGCTGAGATGATATTGCTAAAACTCTCCAAAGATGTAAAATGCCAAGGTTACAGGAACACTTTGTGTTTCAGAAAAGGTGCAGATAAAATGTAGCCATTCAGAAACGCTGCAAAGATGGAACGCACAGCCATTTTTGTGGTCTGGAACAATATGGCAATGTAGAGCAAGAAGCAGTCCAGCAAAGACAGGGCATGAGAGATGTCATCTGATGTCCAAATTGCCCCACCTCTCTTCTTGTCCTGACCCAGCTTCCTTGTAGTAAAAAATAATGGTCACTGTGAGACCTGAAAGGCATTAACCAAGAGACAGATCTCCCCACACATTGTCAGCCTAGGAAAGCTGTCCAATCTTTCCATCTGAATTTTGTTTTATTCAAGTCTTCAGTAACAGTGGGTTATCTTTCCTACCCCTATCAGTTTGCCATACATTGTAACTGGTAGAAGAGAATAAAATTCTTCCAGTGAAAGTTCTGCTGCAGTGATCTGATTTACTTAAATATGTGATCAAACGAAAATGCAGCTTCTGAAGAACACTTTAGAACAAGAGCAAAATCTGGCGTCTTGTTAGATGCCCTCAATGACTGTAGTCTTACCGGAGGCTTTGATCACAGCTTCCTTCATCTCTTTTCATGCTGCTTACAAAGTTACTCTATGTAAAAATGTAGAGTGTGATTTACTTCAATCAAGGAAATACAAATTCATTCTGAAGGCTGGAGATGGTCAGTCTCTGAGCTTGAGTTTGTGAGTAGATCTTGAATGATTTTGGAGCAGTTGCTCTGGAGAGGATGTCCCAAGTGACTGACAGCAGGGCTACGCCATCGGCTACAGTGAAGAGCAAAGGTGACCTTCTGCAGTCAGGTTTCATTATTGCAGAGCTGGAGATGAATTTTCCCCAAGATTGTGTGGTATAGGGGGTGTCTCTGTGCTAACCTTCCACCAGCCCTATCAGTGCACGTTTTGAGCCATCTGGAAGCTCTCACAGGCCAGGAGCCATACCTTGAAACACAAAAATCTTCTCCAGGGGAGCTGTAGTGGTTACTGAAGGAATTCAGCCTTTATTTAGTCCATAAGAAACTGTTCCCACCATGCTGGACTGCAGATACTGCTCAGTTGCCACTCTGCGACTGCTGTGCTACATTGCAGTGTTTCAGGAGGAAAAGGGGAGAATGACTTTTCCGTGTGAAGCCATATGAGGGCATTCAGCCAGACAGCATGTAATTACCCTAGCTGGAGCTGGGCCAAGGCAGAGGATCTGCGGCTCCCCATCTGCAGGCTTATTTTCAGCACTCCAAATGAGGGATTTTGACAGAACATGTTGAAATTAATGAAACAAAGTTAGTTTCTCTCTGGATATCTCCTCCATCGTACCCACATCAGACACAACACACCTGCCCTGGACTGCCCTTCAAAGGCTTATTTTACAAGCCCAAATGAAAGAGCAGCTGGAGGCAAGGAGCCTTTCCTGTTCATTCAGGTGAGTTGTGAAGTGGGTAATGAAAATGCTATTGTTTTCCAACATGGCCAGAACAGGTTATTCAGGAAAATAAGTTCTGCCTGTGACTTCTTCTCACAATACAAACCGTGGCTGTAATCCAGTAAAGCACTTTAGTATGTGCTTAACTGGGAATTTGTGAGCGGCCCCGCTGATTGCAAGGGATCAGCTCTCATGCCTGAAGTTGAATATGAGGAGTGGGAGCTGGCAGGTGGGTGGCTGAGCAGGACCATTGCCCAGGGGCCCTGCCCTATTATCCCTGATTATATGGGCTTAGTGTTGGGCTGGATCCAGGCCCGATGGAACAAAGGAGTGGGATTAGCAGGCGTGCAAAGAGGGAGCAAAGCCAGCGGGTTCCAGCAGCGCCGAAATGCAACTTTGTTACTCTGACAGAATGTATAAAAGTGAATGAAAAGGCTGTATGATTGCTGTTGCCATCCTGTTAATTAGACTGAACTCATGCTTCATTAGTGCTACAATATGCTTCCATTTTAACAAAGCCCTGTTGGGTGTATGGAGCCACTTTGCTCTTAGTAAAACGCAGCCTTATCAGAGAGCCCTGTAATTCATTTTGTAGAGACAAGTCATGACATATATTGTGTTGAAATTGCACTGAAGAGACAGATTACTTGCTTAACACTTGCTTTTCCTAATGAACAGGAAAAGATGTTTCCAAAACGAAGCTATTTATTGTATTGGGAGCTCTTCTGACCTGGTGCCTAATTACATCACAATGTCCTTTAGTAGTGTTTCGTGTAGTTCCTAAATAACCCAAATTGAACTGAGCTGCTTTTGCTCTTGCACATTCTTTCAGTGACACTGTGAAAATACCATCAAGCATTAAATTCCTTGTTTCTTGGCGTCATTGTGATGAAGACTTCAGCATAAAAACAGCACAATTTCCCTGCAGCAAGAATGCAGCAAAAGCACTAGCACAACCCACATTTCCTGCTTTCTGATTAAGCAGGACAGTGAAAACTTGACACAGGAGCAAGAAACAACAAGCACTGGCTTGTTCACTGCCCCCAAGAAACCACCATGCTCCCCAACACCCCCGTACCGTGGGCAGAGACGTGTTTGTAGGAGAGCTCTGATAGGTGCTGACCTGGTGGTGATTTTTTCTATGGATTCCCTGTGCTGTAACCAGGGCACAGATCCACATTAATCTCAACTGGGTAGCTGATTGAAGTCAATCCTGCCCCACCAGTCATTCCCAGAGTGGGTCATGCATGGTGTAGTTGGATTCAACTCCCCCCTAGCTCTCAAATCTTCCTACCTAATGATCTAAAATGATCTAAATTTGTGATTACTGCTCAGGGAAGGGAGAAATGTAGCAAAATCTTTTTATTTTCATGTGTCTTCCTTGTACATTCTGTAGTCTTACCATAAACATTCATGCTTACTCATGTTTTTCTACAGTAGACCTGAAAATATCCCCCTCTCTCCATTTTAATGCTGCCGACCTGAGATGACCCTAAATGAGAGAGTCATAACAGCACAGTCTAATGGTGAAGAAAAATGGCAGTGAGGTAATGTAGCAAAAACAACTGTCTGAAAGAGCATCTCTGAACTGCTCACCAACTCTCATTGCTTTTACAGCTCAGTCTACTTGTATTGTCATCCAGCTCCAGGGCTAAGGGCATTTCTTGGTGTAACCCCCTGAAATCCATGGATTTTATCCCAGGGTGGCTGCAGCCGTTCAAGTGAATGCCATGGATGATGGGCACAGGCTCACATTTACCGCACAATTGTGCATCCCCAATAAAATCAGCACCAGCCCTGAGGACCCAGGGGGGTTGCACATGGTCACACTAAATCAGATCTGCCCCAGAGCTCTGAAATCAGCACGGTGGTACAAAATTTGGAACAATGACAATTGGGAACCAGAACTGGCTTTGCAGAAGGATTGGTATTTACTGCTTAAATAGAAATACCTTATTCTTACAGCCATAGAAAATGCTGTACTACAATATTCTTGGAAACATCCTGTAAGATTCTGTTCCAAGATGGAATAATGCCTTTCTTAATGCCTTAGGCCACCATAAGACACAGTTGTTGGTTTTCATCAGGGTAATTTGAATCTGGCTCAGATCCCTTCTCTGTTTTTCCATGCAGCTGTAGGGGTGTTTGACTGAAGTGCAGGGATGGGAGAGGATGAAGCAAGGCAGGACAGGAACAGCTGTTTTGGTGGCAGAGCTGGCTTACAGTGATTTAAAATGATCACAGAGCTCTCATACAAAATAGGTGATGGCTCATGTTCTCAACTGCTTGTGGTCAAGGACAAACCATTCTCTGGTTGCTTAACCAAGTGATTTCCTCAGCCCATTTTTCCGTAGGCTTCATATATAACCAAAAGTGAATAAAGAAAACTAACAGCAAATCACAGGAAATTGTAGGGTTTAGTATATAGAGGCTATAAGAACATCTAATTTCCCATTCTTCTCACTGTTTGTAAATGTGAATATGAAGTAAGTGACACGTTGTCAATGCCCTCCCACAGAATGCATTCAACAACAATAAAAGATGTAATCCACTAGCAAATGTCTAACCAGGTTATTCTGTGGCAGTTATTTAGACTGCCTTCCTGGGGTAAATTACAGTTTTTTAGAAAGTGGATGGTTGAAATTTAACATGTTGAGGAGCACAGGCACCCCTTCCACTTCCCAGTGCTTGTGACCTGGGTTTTCAGGGATGGTGGGTATGTGGGTATCATTTGGTACTGGGCATGTTGTGCTTAACGTGTCACATGCCTTAACTCATCACAGTGTTTTGCATCTGGGTTGGCTGCATTTTTATCAAGCATCAACATGCATAAGGGTTTGCCAGTACTTAATAAAAATGCTGCTGAAAACTGCATTCTTTCACCTGTTTACTGAAGCAGATTATATTGTGTTTGAACTGTGTTTGAACTGAAGGTACACTCATGTGAAAACTGTTATATTCATAACCCACACCCAAGCAATAAGGAGGAGCTCAGTTAATTAAAATCACTCAAAGGAAATCACTGCTCACCCCTTCCAAGATCAATTAGAAAGATTATTCCAGCATCCCTAATGCTGCCACGCTGCTGTTGTACTGTTAAGCTCCTCTTCCCTTTGGAAGACTAAGATAAGGAATTTGACAATAATGTGTAATGAAGCATTTATGATGTTATTACCACCGTAAGTTTCTACAGCAAAGGACAACACTCGAACAGTGTAAATATATATGGTCTATTTGAGTGTCCCATTCAAATGAGCACAAGAACAAAAGATTTGGGACCAGCCAAAATTGGATTGGAGAATTCAAGCCACCTTTTCAGTTAAGGGCTAGCAAAGCACTTTCGCAGGGGGTCCTTCTCTTCAGAGGACACCTCAGTGTGCCTTCCTAGTGCTCAGTAGAGCAAGGATCATCTGGAAAATGGCTGTTTCTCCAAAGAGAGAAGAAAACATCCTTTCTGGCAGTACCCCAGCAAGTTCAGATGCTGTAACAGCACAACAGATGGAGTCTCTGCCAGAGAAGAAATACTGTTGCTGAGTTGCATGAGCATGGCAGTGTGGGCAAAGCCTTGGCTGCCGGGACACAGTGATGTTCCACTGCCTTCGGAGACCTACAGCAAATTATAACTGTTGGGAGCCTGGCTTTGCTGTGGGTATTTCAGTTTTCAAATGTGTTTGTTCTCCTTCCCTTTTTCTTCTCCTCTGGTGTCTCTGCTGACAGCAACAGGTTTCTCTCAGAATTTATTTTCCCCACTGCAATAATAAGTGGGCCTGAGCTTTAATGTGCAGAGCTGTCTGCTTGAGTTTCTTAATAAGTTGCAAAGGACTTAAAAGCTGAAGCTCTAATATTTATTGATAATGAGAAACCTTCAGAACTGCTTCAAATATTTGTTTGATAGTAAATGTTCTGCCAAAAATAGCCAATTCTTTAACTATATGAAAAAATAGTATTGCCAAAGCTTCTTATTGCAGAAAATGCTCCAATCCTTCAAACAGCATTAGAGATATAATTCATTGACTTATGCAAATGAAAAATGTTCATAATCATTTTGGTAAATATTTCATCTAGTGTAAATACAGATCCATTTTAAACTGCAAATATAAGCAAAGGCAGGTAAGGTTTATTTCAATCAGCTCACCACACAAAGAGCTGCAAGCTTTTTCAAGTGAGTTTTCTTTCTACCCATATCTGGAGGCTAAAAGGGGGGGAAAGAGAAGAGAACAAACTTTTTTCTCCAATGGTCATGACTAAATCACTGAAAAACGACTTTTTTTCTTCTCTTTACAGCAGTGGTTCTTTTATTCAGAGTTATTTATGTGCTGCACTATGAGGGGGAAAGTGCCCCAATCCGAAGTGGTAGAAAATAGAAGTGCTAATCTTCACTACTCCTGTGTTTAAATAAGAGGATTTCTGGAGCACAGTAGGAAAAAGTGAGGCATTGGTTCCCTTTAAAGTAAACCCCTACTTTTTGCTCTCCAGCCATACATACAATTTGTTCACCTGACACATTCTGATGCATTAATTTGGCCATGTTAATTCCTTTGAAATATGTTTTATCCCACTGTACCTTCAAAATCACAGAACAGTTGATTTAGCTTTACATGCTTGCAGCTATTGGAAAGGGAGGACATTTCCCATTTGGCTTTGTAGCATTCACTAACCACATAATTCAGATTTCTTGTCTGAGCCTTTAATAAAAGCTCACGAATCTCTGACTCCTGTGATTACCATCAGGAAACGTCTTTTTTAAACACTAACATTATTTGCTTTTATCAAACCAGAAAACAGAGGAACTCCTAATTCCCTCCACCGATATTTTTTCTTTCTGTCATCCCAGTGTGCTGCTGAGTGCTCCATGCTGTCAGTGGCTGCTGGAAACATCTCTGAACAGCTCCATCCCTGCTTTTCTATCTCATAATCTGAAGTCCTGCACAAGTCCAGGAAGCAGCCAGTATCCTCTCTGGTTCCCCCTTGCAGGGAGACGTCGCAAAGAAGCTGATACAGGGCGTGGATTTTCCCCCAGGCAGAAGTTGCTGTGTGGCAGCAGGACCAAGTCCTGGCTTGTTAGCATGAAACTCCCAGAAAAGCTTGGGAAGTGAAATCCTGGTCTCCAAGGACGTTTTACCAGTAACTTCAGCAGACTCAGCCTGAAGGGGGCTGATCACCCCCCACCCTGTCCGGCAGTGAGAGATGGGGTCCTGCTGGCCTGGTGCTTTGCTCAGCACCCTCAGGTTTGTAATCAATCAGGTGTCTTTAGATTCAGCCTTAGTCTGTCCTTAAGATTTCCTGGAAAACCTTAGGCAAGCAGATGCTGTCTACTTGATTTGTAACACAGAAGAGGAACAGGCACGTGTCTCCCACGGGAGTGGGAGAACATCGCTGCTGCAGGGGTTCCTCCTTCCGCCTCCCTGTGGCTGTGGGAATCTGGGGAGCAGGGGCACCCTCAGTTTGTAAAATATAAATCATATCCAGACTGCAGACCCTTGTTTGGATCTGCTGCCTGCCCCTAGCGAGGCACTGCAGGCTCTGCAGAGCTGGGGCTGTGCTCAGAACTCCCAGCTCCAACCTGACGCTTTTTCCTTTGGCATCTTTCACCATTATATACATTACAGCTGCACTCCAGACATGCCATGCTCCAAGATCTTGCTCCAAGTATTCCCCGAAGATGTACACAGCTTTTCCAGTTTTTAAATATTAATAGAAGGATTAGCATCCTTATTTGTTCATTGATACTCTCTCCTTGGTGCACAAATGTCTGAGCAGAAGCACATAGATGGGCCAGGATTTTTTTATTTTGTATGTGGGGCAGCCCCCACTCATCCCCTGCTCCCATGAGGGATTTAAACAAGAAATCACTCATTTAATTATAGTTTTATATAAGATATAAACTTCAAAGAGCTTTCTACTACCTTAATGTGGTCAGCTGAGTTTTTCTGGTGACTGGACCAGGATGAGGAAGACCAAGTGCTGGCTAAGTCCCTGCTCTGGCCAGACTTCAAGAGTTTTTCTTTTCTTGTGCAGAAAGATAATGATATGAGCAGATCACTCATTCCTGCTTGCATAGACCCATCCAGGAATGCAGCAATCTTGCTGCCCTCCATGAATGAGCCCATTTTCTGGTCAGGGAACTGGTTTGGCTGATGACAAAACCAGAGCCTCAGTGATCAGCAGGGATGGTGCAGCCTTTACCATGAGGAAAAGAATTTCTGCATTTCCCACCTTGGTGAGTGCTGAGGAATTGCCTCTGCAGATCAGAAAAGAGCTGACAAGAGCATGAATCTCTCTGTTGTTCTTTCTCGTAGTTAAAAGGAGAAGTAGCTTGTAGCTCAGTTGTTCCTCTGATGATACCAAATCAGCCAACTACTGCAATAACATGAAAATGTCATTTCTTGCATGATAAATAGCGATGTTTCATCCTAGAAAGGATACCCAAGTGAAAACTTGCCGGTGAGATGACCCAGGCTTGCTACCTATCAAAGTCAAGCTCGCTGGCAGGCTGCTCATGGAATTCAGAAATAATCTAAAAGCAGAGCAAAAGCTCAGCCTGTACCTGAGATCGTCAAACCTGATGTGAACAGCAAAGCTGACAACTCCCTTATCTTAGAAAATCGCTTGTGAGGGCTTTGCATTTTGTTGGAGTCTCCTCAGTGGTTTAGAAAGATAAATATAGACGTACTGAAGAGAAGAGGTTTGCATAGGCAGCATCCTATGCTGTTTGGAGCCCCTGCACAAGATGATTCTTTTGGAGGTTTATGGACTTCTTGTGTGCACATAATGATGGCTGCAGAGAAAGGAGAGGACTGGGAGGAGACCAGTAATAACTCAGTGCCCACCAAAGGTGCTCCAATAAGCAAGGTTCATCTCACCAAGCGAGTCTTGGCAAAACCACAGTGTTATATTTCAGGTGAGGAGGGGTGTGAGGAGGAATAAATTGAGAGGGAAAATAATAGGTAAATGCAGTGGAAGGAAAATGTTTCATTCTGTAAAGGCTTGCTCACCTGTAAACGGATAACTCTCCTTTCTCTGATTAACCTTGGCTCTGTAAATGTCATGGTCCATGGTTCATTCTCAATCACCACACACAGGGAATTCTGGGGCAAAAGCAGCCACGAATGACAAGGCAGCAGTGCTGGTGATAACCACAGAGCTGGCAGACTTCTCCAGGTGTGAAGCTGGGCTCACAAACCCAACTGGACCCAGACTCCAGAGAAACCTGTAAGTGTATCCTGCAAAACTAGATGAGTAATGGCAGGTGCCAAAAAGATGGTGCTAAAGTACTCAGGGATGTCAAGACATTTGAAATAGTATTAAAATATTTGTTTAAAAAGTTGTCAATCTATACAAATAGCTCAAAACTTTTCTCTGAAGTGTCAGAAACCTGAAAATGCAGGAAACTACCTCAGGTTTTCTCTCTTGTAAATTTTGACCTTTGACTCAGCTGCCCAGACATTGCTTGGATTTCACATTGGTTTACCTCATAATTGGATGAAGCTCAGCAATTTCAGCTGAGTTTATGGGTTCAATCAAATCATCATATATATGAACTCAGAAAATTACCATGAAAAACCTACTGGGAATTCACATGGCAGCCCAAAAGCCAACAAAATATTCTCCGAAGTGCTGAAGTGGTATCTTAGACAGCTGCCCAGAGGAAAGTGTTAAATATCCATGGTGCTTTTGACATGACCCAGCTTTTGCCTCCCCTGTCCCTGTCTCTGGCTTCCAGCAGTCCACACTGCAGCAGTAATTGCTTCCTGCTCCAAACTGCTCCATGGAGTTCCTTAGCTGGCACTAAGCTTGATCTATTTTTTTCCCCAAGCAGTGCAATAATTTAGTCCCCTGGGGAAAGGCTGCATGAGTAGTCTTGTGTTCAGGTAAGAAAAACACCTCAACTTTTCCTTGAAAACTTGTTTCTCTGCTCTGATGTGTGCAAGTAACACAGCAGGATATTTATTCTCCAGAAGCCTCCTGCCTGCAGTTTTCCATAGCAAACGTGCCTCACTTCTCCCCTGCCCTTGATTTCTGCTTGGCTTACTTATGGGTGCAGGCCATCTGAATAGTCACAGTAAAGGGAATTAAGTTTTTAAATACTGTGTCTCACTGGAAATAGTATGCAGTTTGCTTTTTCAATTGTACTGTTTGTTATTTGGATGTACTTAGAGAAAACATTGGTCACCTGGAATTTTTTTAGTTTGTTTTTTTTTAGTTCTTTCGTTTTCTTTTTCTAATAAATAATTTGAAAAATAGCTCTGTATCAAATATTGCTTTTGCATTTCTATTCTGTGTGGTGATAAAGCATTTCAGTATTTACATTGCTTGCTTGTAGCTAATGCTATGCCCCCAGAGGGTTTCTTAGCAGAAAAAACATTTTCTGTAGAGAAGCCATATGTGTAGAAGAGATAAGATTTACAATTGCATACTTTAAAAAAAAATACATAGGTCAAATGAGCAGCTGGTCTAACTCCTGTTCTCAGCAAGCTTCTCTGTGGCCAGGCTCAGCTCAGAGCATTTATGGAAACATGGCACCCATTACTGCACTGGTGGCTGGGCTGTTACAAAGCAATTAGTAGGAAATAGCCCAGGTGAGAGACAAGGATCACAGGAAAAGCCTTTCAAGCTTATTTAGTACAGTGAGTTTGTCTGAGTTAACCTTTTCAGTGAGGAACTTTGCAGCTGGTGCAAGTTTCTCTGATGGTTTTGAATGAGCTGGCAAGTTTTAAATTGGAAAAGTGCATTAAAAAGTTGCTGTTGCTCTGTCCTCATCCTTATTCTTCATGCTTGGGTCCAGGCCGTTTAGGAGGTGAGTGGTGGTTCCTATCCATGCTGGCACCTCCTGAGAAGAGGATGGTAGTGCTGTGTGCCACCTCAGGAATGGGATTTGGGGCTGGGGTGCCCTCAGACACCAGCTCAGAGCAGCGCCCTGGCGTTCTGCAGCACCTCCCACCTGAGCACAGCAGATGTCACAGCACTGTGACCTTGGAAGGTTGAGGAGAGATCTGCTGGTGCTCGGATCCGCAGTAACTGCGTCTGCCATTTGGATTGCTCAGTCCTAAAATTACTGTTCCAGGTGTCATTGGTCAGAGGGTTAACAGACTTAGAGAGATTTTCTGTGTGGTGACTTACTGATTTTTGAATCACCTGAGCATCTCTGAGCTGAGCTCCAGGGCCAGAGGTTGCCCAGCTGCCCATGGATGCACCAGTTTGGACAGGAATTCACAATGCACAAGTCCTACAAGTATTTGAGACTGTATGTGGTGAGTTTGGCTGAAGTTTTCAGTCCACTTCAGGAATTTGAATTACTCATGGAAAAGAATTGGAAACAAGAGGTCCAGCCCTCTGAGCGGGTGTCTGGGAATTGTGGCATCAAGGTTGCTGGAGGACAGATTTATGTGTTTTCATCACATGCCCCATTTCTTTTGTGCTGTCCCTTGGCCAGCTCATTTGCTGAGATCCTTCTGATTTAGGATATAGATTGTGCTTTCTCCTCCCAGTCACTCCACTGCTGACAGTGACATGTTTTTTTGAGAGAATACCTAGGAACACAAATCCATCTGGAATTTCAATGAGAGTGGCTTGTTTGGAAAACAGCAGCTCAAAGTTTTGTACATCTGTCTCCTTACAAACACACATTCTCATGTGTGTGAAAAGGCAACGCTTCTCTGGGGAGTTTGTGTATCCTCTGTCTGAGCTCCATGCCCTGAAAGGTGTAGGATGGAATCCAGGTCTCTTTCAAGTGATGAGAATCTTGCTGTTAAGTATTTCTACTTTGCTTCCACTGGCTTTTCTCTGATTTTGATGGTAACCTCTCTATGATCTGTTTCTCTGCTCTTTTCCATCTCATCTTCACACTAAATGCAGGGATGCTGCCACTCATTTTCTCAGATGAGAAGTGATAGCTGTATATTGATTTATTTATTGTTTATTATAAACTCAGGAAATGAGTGGTACAAGTTAATTGAGCTATGCAGTGATCAAGGAATGTTAAATATCCCAAGCATTTTGTGCAAGTGGTTTCTTGGTAAAGGGCTGGTCAAATTTAGCCTTAATTGCTTAATAAGGTTAATAAGGCTGTTGTCGACAAGCTGGGATCCTTGGTGCTCTGTGAAGCTGCTGTTATCCCTGAATGAGGATGGATGAGGGAGGATGCCCTTGAGGGTTGTCTGTAGCCTGCCAGAGACCTGCCTGGGTGATCCAACAGGAAATGCTGGAGAGAGATGATTCTGCTCCCTCTTGGCTTGCTGGTGCCTTAAGATCCCAATCTAGGGCACTTTTCTTGCTCTGTTTGGGTTCTTCCAGTCCCACACCCTGGAGGAGGGATCTGGCTGCTGCTGAGGGTGGAGGCAGAGGTGCTCCTCTTGCTTTTGCTCACTGCTGTGATCTGAACCTCAGCTGGGGGTGGCAAAGTCCAGAAGACAAGTCCCTATGTGCCTGAGGGGATCAAACCCTCTTCTCCCAGCACACGTTTTGGGTGACACAGAGATCTCTGCGTTGAATTTCTGGTAACAGTGGTGCACTCAGTTGAAGGTGTCTTGGGATTTCTGGTGCTCACCGCCATGGCACAGGGCTGGGGGGACACGGGGACACTGCCCAGGAGGAGCCTCCCAGATGGGAGGAAGGCTCTGAGCCTCCTGCCAGGGTTCCAGCAGCCTGCAACTAAAGCAGGGGCAAAACATGGGGCACAAAGGAACTTGGTGTGTTTATTGAGGGCAACTTTGAGAGCAGCACTTTGAATTCAAGCCCCCAAACTGTCCTCATTCACTGCTTTGGGCCGTGGATCTCTTTTGTTGGTCTAAAAAAGGGAAGAAGTTAGTGCTGAGACAACTGCCAGCCACCCTGCTCATCCCTTGTGTTGATCTGAGGGGAAAAATGCATATTATGGAGTGCTTCTTCCCTGATTCATTTTCAGTTAATGGGTAAAAATAGCTGGCACAGCTTGAAAAGTGCAACACGTGTGGTTCGGGCAAGTCTCAAGTCACAGTGGGGAGAGTTAAACTGCACTTAGTTAGTCTTGTTAATCTGATTTATTGTAAGCAAAGGCACTCCAAGCAAAACAACAATCCCTTAGATTTTTGTAAGAGTTCTGACAACTGTTTTTCAGAGGCATATGATAACATTTAAGAGTACTAAAAAAGCATATATAATTGCCTCCTAGGAGAGGCATTGTGCAGTGGAAGTCAAGAGAGTAGAAAATGGCAGATTTGATGAGTAACAGTAAAGAAAAGCTGAATTCTCTAGAAAAGTATTATAAAAGTATGACGTCTCAAGACTAGTTTCATACTGGCAAAATGTTACACAATATTTAAGGAGTAAATCACTAGTTTTCAAACTCAGAGACAGAATTTATTCCACAAGATACCTTCTCACTTTCTTGACTAGCAGATATTGGACCCTATCTCTGTACTTTAGAGTTCAATGGCCAGGTAAGTAGATCAGATCTTAATATTAAAGATGAGGGAGAAGCTTCGGCCAGTGGAATTTTATTTTATTTTATTTTTAGAAGTCCACTTGATCCTGAAATTTGTCAGAAATTTGACATTAATCTGAACAAATGGACACACAATTAAAAATGTTCAGATCAGGGTACAAAACTAGCAATGTATTTTTCTCGGAAGGACAGTATGTAGAAAATTAGTCTGGGATGGGAAGAAACATGGACTTACTGGGTTTGTATCTGGGATGCAGTTGCTGGGCTCTACAACCTCATTCTGGGGCTCTATTTTTGGCCTGAGGGCAGCAGGAATCCTTGGGACACTGCTGCAGGGTAGCTCAGCTAATAAGGGGATTGAGAAGATCCCCCACACATTAAATGGGAGATTTCTGAGGTCCTTTCTTCTAGCTGTTTGCCCAAAGAGAGGATCTGTGGAAAAATTTCCTTCACCTGACATCAGATCAATTTTCCAAGCACTTAATATAAGCAGTTTGTCACCCATTAACTTTCAGAGAGTCTGTTTAGCGCTGCGGGTCTGGCACACGCTAATTCTTCAAAGGCCTTGAGACTAAATAGGCTACTCTGTCAGTGACATGTGAAACTGTTAGAAAGATGGATGTGGTGAAGCCCTACAGCATCCGGACACTGTAGCTCTCGCTGTTGAGCAAGTCTTCGAGAGGGCAGCAAGGCTGTGGGGGTGCAAACCCCTTTTCTGTGGGAGCAAAGTGCCCTATAGGGGTCCTGCAGGCTTTCAGGGGCTGTCAGTCTGATGCTGGAGCAGCATTTGCCCTAGAGCAAACCTGTGAGAGTTTCAGGCTGGCAGGATGAGGGCCTGACCCAAGAGCCCCTTCCACAGTGCACTGTGGGGACCTCAGAATCCTGTCCAGCTCCAGCTCTTTCCCATGCAGGGAAGTGTCCAGTCCCAGGGGGATGATTTTAATTTTCACCTTTGCAAAGTTACTCAGAACTGAGGTGGTTGTGCGTGGGTTTGGGTTTTATGGTTTTTCTTCTTTGTTTGTTTAAAATGTTACAATAAAAAGTTATTTTCCTTCCCGTCTCAGATTAACTCCACAGCATTTTTCTGAGACTGGGGGAGCTGAAACTTGTGGGGATGAGTTATGATTGATACTGCTTTGATTATCTTGAGAATAAGAAACACATAAAATGAGGATTTATGAATTTCTTTAAAGACCTACAAGGTGGTGAAGGGAAGTTTTTAGATGGGATTCTATGACTTGATAACACCTTCAACCTCAGTGAGTTCTCTCACGGGTTAATATTTTTATACAAATTCAAACTGTGCTATTCAGGCAGTATAATCCAAAAGTCATTATAGAAGAGGATAAATCTAACTTCCAACCTTTAATTTAAAATAAAAAAAATGTCCTAGGGGGTGTTTAATCGTACTGTGCTAATCGCTTTCATTATCACTGATACAAGCACAAGACTTTGCAAAGTTCTCTGAAGAGCAACTTAGGGATGTGCCATCAGATTTTACAGTTTTGGGTCGCTTGTTGTAGCCCCTGTGAATATGCTCTGTGTCTATCTTGGCTCTTTGGGGATGCAACTTGTACTTTGTTTCTTCCTCTGTCTAACACAGAGCGCTCTTCCAGGAATTGCTGTAATGACAAAACCTCGGAGGATCCACCAGAGTGGGAATTTTGAGGATTCTATAAAAATTTAACAGAGTTCCACAGAAATGGCTTGAAAAACCCCAGACAATTGGACTCTGTCTGTGGGGGGGTTTAACCATCTGAAATAGGTCTCTTGTGGGAATGTAGGTCTCAAACTCTACTGAATATTTTCCTGTAAATTGTAGCTTTTCCTGTTGAGATCCTGAAATTCTGCCCTGTTCCACACAAAAGTAAACACAAGAATTTTATTCATAATCTCCTTGGCCCTTTCAGACTCAGGGTGTTCTGAACTGGGCTCTGCAGCAGAAGGCTCTTTTCAGGGTGTATTTTTTCCCTGAATGTGACAAGTCCAAGAGCTGCTGTACCAGGAACGCTGTGCAGAGCCCCAGAGCAGTACATGACATGCTGCAGATGAGGCTGCCTTCAAACACCCAGTATTCTGTACCACATTTCAAGTGGTATTTGAATTCTTTTTCCCTGCTAAAGCCTGGAGAATTAAGACTTTCAAAAATAGTTAATCTCATGTCAGTGGGGATGCACCTTCCCTTACAGCCAGGGGTTCTAAGGCAGGACACAGGGATGTTCAGCTCTGCAGGACTCAGGAGATGTTTAGGCTGCACCCTCAGCAGCTATATGCAAGGTTAGCCCTGCCAGGTAGGGATGATGGCTAAAATCAGATAGCTGTAAATTTTAGCATATATAGAGCATCACTCAGAGGAGCAATGCTAGAAATATTTAAATGCTCTGCAAAAGCCGAATTTCAGTACTGCACTATTGTGCTTTTCAGTGTTTTTTTTTCTTTTCTTAAACCCCATTTGGGGCCAGTCTCCTCACTGGTGTGCATCTCTCTGACTTTGTGAAGCTGTGCTAATTGAAAGCAGCTGAGGATCTGTCTCTCTTGTGTTGCGTTTAAAATATTCATACAATTAAACAGCGCTTTGAAGTGCTCCGGAGCTAGATGCTCTCTGCTTTACTCTGGGTGGTCAGGAGATGAAAATGGAAATGTTTTAATTGGATTTGGTCCTATGAAACTGTGCCATGTCCTTGTTGGAATTTCCTTGCTAAGCAATACTACACCTTCCCCTCTCAGCTTGGAGCGCTCGGCCCTGTGCAGAGGGGACCAAGATAAATGGTTCATTTTAATCATCTCCACTTCGGAGTGAATTAGGAAGGAGGGGCAGGTTTTATTCACTGAGCTCTATTACTCCACAGAGAAGGATTTGTACCAAGGAAAGGACCCAAATGCATCTTGGCTGTAGGACAGGTTTGGATTTGTTTGTTTGTTTTGTGGGTTTTATTTTTGTTCTTTTTTATTTACAGTGGAAAAAGCCCATTTACTCCAACTCCTTGCAGCTGCATAATGAGGTGCCATTTTCTGATGTGCAATATCTAAAGGTCAGAGAAAGCCTTGCTGCTATAAAGCAATGGCATATGCTCTTACAGAGTGTGTGAGCACAAGAATTTGCTCTCCCTACCCCAAGCTCCAGCCCAGGTGCAGGCAGGAGCTGTGTGCAGGGAACTGGAGCTTTGGAACATTCTCCGCATGGCTGAGCCTCTCAAGAAACTGCCATCGCTGGTGACATAGCATTGGATTTTAAAATTTGTTGTGCTTTTGGATGGGTATGTTTGACATACTTGTCTCACTTCAGATTAATTTACAAATCGTTCAGTCTGTTTTCGCAGCGCTTTCACTCAGTTGTCACATTCCCAGGCTTTGTTGGGTAACATTTTGCTGGTGATATACCTCCGGCATGGCTGGGAAATAACAGCAGATGAAATGCATGTAGCTTTCCCTCTTTGACAACAGCAAACATTGATACTTTTCACAAAAAGCTTATTTTTTTCCTTCTGGAGTCCTAAAAAATCACATGTGTATTTGTGTATATTAGAATACTGTGTGTATGTATGCCTCAGTAAAATGACATATTACAGGTGTATATGTACATTAACCATTTGGTGATGTTTCTGGAAGGTTAGATGACATTGTAACCACTCAGAAGTTTACTTCCTTGAAAGTTTAAGCTGTAAATCTGCAGCCAACATTAAATCCTCTGACTTTAGTCACCGAATGAACTTGCCCCTCAAGTGTCTATTTCTGTGACATTCTCCTTCCACTGCAGGTCTGTTTTCTGATTTTATTTTCCTCTTTCATCTTTCAGCTGCTTATCTGTCCTTCCAGATTCATTACCTCTCCTTTCCTTTCTCCTTACTTCTTTTCTTCTCCTGCCGTGTTCCCATTTTTAATGATTTATTTTACACTTTATTTTATAATGTTTATATCTGCAGAATGAACTGGTTTTATAACCCCTCAAAATGAATACTATAATTTATTTTCCTCACAGAGTTAAGGCTCACTGCTGCTGAGGAGACTCCTGCTGGTAGTGGTGCACACGCTGGCTCTGATGCCAGGTGACTCCAGTGCAGTTCCAACCCCAGGTTTTGGCCGAGTCAGAGTCAGGGCTGGATGGTGCCTGCGGGGAGGTGACCAGGCTGGGGGAGGAACTTCAACAGTACTTGTTCGGAATCAGAATGGTCATCCTTCCACCTCCACCTCATGCCTTAAACAAGGTGCTTAAAATAAGAGTATGAGCCGGGGAACATGCAGAGCAGCACTTCCCTAAGCATCCAGCTCCTCTGCTCCTTCTTGCAACCAGAATATGGTGATTTTCTAAGCGCTGATTGCATCTCGATCATCTCATTTAATAGCCATTACTCAGTCCTCTCTTCTATAAATTTGTCTGATCTGACCATGAATTTATTTATCTTTCAGTCTCCATAATGCCATGGCAGAGAGTCACTCAATATGCACAGTGGGGGAAAAATATTTCCTCCTGACTGTTGTAAACCTGTGGCCTGATCATTTTGCTGGGTGTTTCCGAGTTCTTGAGGTGTGGAAGAAGGCCAGGAACATGCAGTGCTGGGTTTATAGTTGGTTATGAGCTTCAGTTCAATGTCAGGAACCTTTTTTCCTGCTCCTCAAGGCAGAAACACCTTACTGCCAGCTGAAAACTGAAGTCCATAAATGCATGAGCATTAGTGAGGGGGTGCATGACGGCTGCAGAAGGTGCATAAATCATTCCGGGTATTTTTAAATAATAGCATGTCTCACTACATTCATCTCCCCTGAGTTTATTCCTCAACCCCTAAGTACATTTTGACATTCAGAGTTAATCATACCTTCCAGTCAAAATATGCAGCACAGAACTGTCTTGGAGGAGAACTGCAGCTCCCCCAAGCCCAGGCTGGGCATCGAGAGGGGCCAGGCAGAGCCAAGGCTGGGCTGATGTTGTAGACTATAGCACTTAAATGGTACCAGCTTCACAACATCCCTGGGAGATCCTGGTGGCAAGCAGCACAGCTGCTCCCCTGGTTTTCCCTCTGCCTGGTGGGAGCACCTTGGTGTTGGACTTTGTGTTTCTGCTTTCCTTTCTCTTTGTTTTAGCACAGTTACTGTGCTCACTGAGCAGAGGATGGGAATAAGTGGGTGTGCACGACAGCCCAGTGGCCTGGAGTCCACCCCCAGGTGTTCTAGCTCTCGTCCTGCATCCCTGCCCTCTGGCAGGGATTTTTGGGATTGTTTTCTTACCTGGCCTGGTGTGCAATGAGAACTGTTTTATCTAAAGGCAAATGCAGAAACATTTAGAAGCCAGAAGGAAAGGATTCCTGGAGTTTTGGGTTTTATCAGAGGACAGGTTTGTCCTGTTTGACCACCCAGGTCCCAGCCACTGTGACATGGTTTGATGGCAGAGGCAAAATGTACATCTCCCACTTGACCATCCATCAACACTGAGCCTTGCTGCCAGTGCCATGAAAGAGACAGTGGGAAGAGCAGCAGGAGGCAAGCAGTGCACTCGTTTCCATTTAGCCAGGAGGAATGCGAAGAGACGGATGATGAGGTGGCCTGCAGTGCTTTGTGGAAGGGAACATCTTTTTCAATTATCTGTGTCTGCTTTGTGCAAAGTATCGGAGTCCCACTACGCACTCCCCAATATCTTACTTATGTCAACATAGATCAGCTTAATGCACAGAAATGTTAGGTGATAGGAACAGCTTATTCAACACAGCAGATAATTGCTGGGTGCTCCATCCAACCCTCAAACCAAACTCTGGGAAGCCTCAGTACTTTGGCTGTGGCCCTTGGGAGTGGTCTTAAAACTCAAAATGCGCTTTATCTCCTCCTGCAATTAGAAATAAGAATTATTTTCAGGAGTCATTCAGGCTAAAGATCCACTCTGTGAGGAGACTTTGCAAGGAAAGCACCAAAGGTGGGTGACCACCTCAGAAATATGGGATGACAAAAGGAAAAGCTGTTGTGCGTGACAGCACATAAAAAAACATGTAAATTAGAATTGTTCTCTGTAGTCCTGGTCTGACACCCTCCTGCAGCTCTCAGGTTAAGACAGACAGAAATTCCCTTCCTGCAAAGCCCTGCAGAGAAGAGCATTCTCAAAGCCTCGTAATATAGCAGTGTCTGGCAGAGACAAACTCTCTCTCCCTAGTGTTGCTTCTTGATTATTTTGGTATATACTCCAAAATAAGATAAAAAGTCCTCTTAGCATCAAGGACACTATCTCCCTGGCAATTCAGTACTTACCAGCCTGGGAAACAAGACCAGATGTGCTTTGTTGCTCTTGAAGTAGCAAAAAAAGCTCTGGCTGCAGGGTTATTAACTTAGGAAAGTTGTCCATCCACTGAGAACCATAAATAATCCACGACAGCCTCTCTGCCTGACTCCACATCCCATCTCCCCTGCTTATGTTGATTTGCAGCCAGACGAGCTTCTCCTCTTCACAGCTGTCCAGCAGATTATTTTGGGGAAAGATGTGATGAAGTCAGCTGGAACCACCTGCTGCCTCTTTGGTTCTTGTCATCTCCACGCAGCTCTTGGAACACAACCGGGCCGTTGCTCCTGGGAGCAGGGAAGGCTGGACAGACATGATTACAGCCAGAGACTAGTGCCATGTTCCTGAGGATGGCAGCCAGAGACAGGCACTTTGGTACTCGGGAAGGAGTTCTTGCCAGCTGTCATTTAGATTTTGGGTGATTTGTCACTGCCTGGTAGTCCTGGAGATGGGCCTCTCCCACCTGCTGCAGGAATACTGGTGCCACTCAATGCTGCATCTCCAGCTCTGCTGTTCCAGTGCTGGTAGCAATTTCCTGAATTCTGATTTCAAAGAGATGAATGATGGAGAAGGGGAAAAAAAATAAAGCATCATGGTTTGATAAAATTTTGTACCCACATAAATTTCTGCTCATCTCTGGTAAAGCTATAATGCTAGAAATAGCCTGATTGTTTCTGTCTAAATTTCAATTCCTTTTTCATGCCTGATGCTCAGACATGCTCTTTTCTTGCCTACGTACATATGCATCTGCTCAGATGGCACAAAGCCTACTTGCATGTTAGCAGCGTGCCTCTTGCACTGGGATAAAGTACCTCTTTACACCTAATTACCTTCAGTGAAGAGAACTGCCAAAAGGGGCAGAAACAGCTTCAGCCTTTTCTTCAACCTTTGCTTCTGCCTTTGACATATCTCCCTGATCTTCTACTTAATGTGAGAGACTTATAAAGGTTGCTGTGAAGAGGAACAAAATAATCTTTTCTTCTCTCCAGATAAAGTAATAGCTTAAACTTCAGCAAGAAAGATCCAGACTAAATGAGAATAAAACCATCTAATGGCAAGGATGAGGGTTTCCTGGAGAGGCTGTAGGGATTCCACAGCTGGAGGCCTCCAAGCAGAGGCTGGATAAATATTTATTGAAAGTGCCATAGCTGTGGTTGAGCTTTTGTGGGGGAAAGGACTAGAGAGAGTAAATTGGTGAGATGCTGAGGTTCTTTCCAGCCTTTTGATTCTATGAAGCAGGCAAGAAAATCTTCATACAAATAAATAAATAAATAAATGAAATCTTCCACTTCTGCTGCTCATGCTGCTGCTGTAGGGCACAGAGTCAGGATACGAATTACCTGTGCCAGGAAATGTGAGCTGAGCAGAACAGAACAGGACAGAATATGCTTTCCCAGCTGGTACAGGTCGGCAGCTGCGACACACGGTGGATCAGCTGCTCTTTCTGAATGTCTTTACTGTCCTAAACCCAGCAATGGGGCACTAAAAGGGAATAGAAGTTCTGATATTTGTCTTCATGTGCTCATATCTCTTTCTGATGTTACCTTGACTCTCTGGGATGATTAAAGCCATTCCTAGGAAACATAGTTGACAGTTCCTTGCTGAATTTACCTTTTGTTTCTCTTTGCATTTAAAACTTCCTGCTTTGGTTATTATAAGTTTTATGTGCACCCCCTTCTCTGCTCACACTGTACTACTACTCTGTACTACTACTTGTCACAAGAGCCCCATTTTGTATTTTGCCGGGCAGTTCATGTGTTTTGCCTGGGCCAATAAATCTGAGAATGAGAATGGTATCAAAGCTATAAAATATCTCTCATGTTTCCAAAAGTCATCACTATGTAGAAGTGGATGCTGGGTGGACAACAAAAGAGGGGAACCCATTGGGCTGCCTCAGGAGCAACCAGAGATTTAACCTTGGCATCTCAATCTGCCTCCCTTTTCTGGGAGGGCAGAGCCCACAGCTGGTCCAGCACACATTCCCCCCACTCTCTGGGGAAGCTGGATCATCTTCTGCCTGTGGGGAAGGAGCTAAACCTCTGCTTCTTGCAGGGAGAAAATTACCGAGTAGGGGGGAGATGGTTATTTTCACTCCACAACCTCATATCCAAGGTATGGGTGGCAGGATAAGGATACACCCCCAGCACAGAAAGCCAAAATTCCCTACTCAAGGAGCATTCCCATCCACAAATGTGTGAGGTGGTTTATTTTCAGGGAGTTGGCACAAAAAGAGCCTGTGAAAATTCACTCAGCAATCAGCACTTGTTTTTGGCAATGGCTGTTACCATAGCAGATGAGGCCTCTATGACCCCAAGACCATCCATCTTCTTGAACAGCAGAGATGCTGTGAGCACAGGGTGAGGTAACTGGGTTTTTTCCATCATTTTGCCATGGTCCCAGCTGCTCACCAAGGGCTGTCGCTCCTCTCTCGGTTGATTTGGAGCCAATTGCTTCTCATCCAGATCTTATTTCACCTGGAGAATGGCACTTTGTGTGTAAATCTGTGTTAGTCACAGATCTGAGTAGAAGAGAGGAGCACTTTGAGGTCAGCAGAGTGTTGGAAACATGTGAAGATTTGCAAATTTTTCTCTAAACTGACAGCCCACTCATGCGGATGCTGTCATTGCTGTAGGTCATGAATGTGTCCTGTCAGGTTGGGTGCCAGCCTGCAGGGATACTGATTTGGGACTGAAATAATGGCTGTTTTCTGGCCTTGGGCTTGACTCTGTAACTGTGTCCAAAGAGTCCATCAGAGGGGGAAAATGAGGAGTGCAAAATCATTGAGGGTAATGAACTCCTGCTGCACGAGGAGAGACTGGATCTCCCCACTGGGAGAGAAGAGAGCATGAGGGAAGACAAGTGACTTGTAGAACAACACAGATCCAGAGAGAAGTGAACTCTGCACTGTGATTCCCAATGCCCCACAGCACAGGGAGTAACTGGTGTGGGAGATGGGATCCAGGGAGGAGCTTCTCATGCTTTTGAGACCAGGAGCAGCAGTGCTTGGCTGTGTGGTGGCAGCCACTGAAGCTTTGCTGGGAGAGGGAAGGAAATTGCCTAATTTGTCAGCCAAACAGGGACAAGCTGGGCAGTACTGGGCCAGCAGCTGACAAAACCATACGGTCTGTATTGTGCGGGTGTGGAAAATAGAATAAAAATTTCTAGAGGAGGAGCCTCCAAACTTTGCTGTGCTCACGTGAAAGCCCAGTGCTGGAGGCCAAACACATGTAAACATAATTAATGATGAAGTTGGATGCCCTGCCTGATAGGATAAGAGATGGGAATGCAAGCTTTCACTGTGGCTGTGTGTGGTATGCCTGTGCCAACACAACCAGTGGTCAGTGTTCATAAAGCTGGTCTTGAGTCTGCTCTTAAATTCACAGTGTAGGCAGACAGGGAGACCATCCTCAAATTAACCTGCCCCCAGCACCATGTTATTGCTAGTGGATGAGTTCCATGCAGGCAGCAGCACTGTTACTTCAACATAAAAATCTACAGCTTCAGGGAGATGATATTGCACAGCTCACCTGCTTTAATATTCACTCCCTGAATTGCTCTCTTGGATGTGTTAATTCCAGAAGCCTTTGTCTGCTGTTCTACTTTCCTCTCACAAATCCAGGAAAGAATAAATAACAGTGTAATGCAATGCGCAACAGAATAAATGCTCTCCAAAGAACAACTGCTGAGACTGTTGACATGAGAGTTTGTAAGGGAAACAAAGGAAAAAATGCTGATTCTGCTGCTTTGCTGCCTTACTCATGCTGTGCCTGACTAAATGTTATTCCAGGGTTTCATTGCTCATGGTTTTCCAATGTTTCACTGAGGAATAAGAGTCATTGTTTAAGTTATGCTGGTGAATCTCAGATCGCAGGGTAGGAGGACTCAGCCCTCTTCTATCAACTGTCTATCTAAACACGCTTTAATAAGTACAGACATTAGGTGAGAAATCTTGCGTTGTTTCACAATATTCTACAGTTATTAGGAGGAGGAGAGAGATTCACAAACCAGCCCTGGCTGCAGTGCAGGGGCAGCATCGCCCACCCACCTGTCAGTTCTGCTCAGCATCACCCTGAGGGGGGAATCTGCCTGTGGAGGCACCAGCAGGGCTGGATCCTCACCTGGTCAGAACCCGTGTGGGACCACTGAGAACTGGTTCACAGCCAGATCAGAATCCAGGGGGAGGTTGGTTTCAGAAAATAATGTAAAAATACTTGACATTTATGGGGGACATAATAAGGGAGATCTGTATCATCCCTACCATCATATTCAAATGGAAGAAGTGGAGGCATAGGAAAGTGTTTAATCCAAGGTCACAGAACAGGCTGGGACTAAAAACAAACTTTGAGCCCAGGTCTGAGCATGACTTGTAAGGACAAAGCAAGAATACCTCCTAATTGCTCAAATACATAAGGAACCCATAATTTACAGGACTACCCCACTCACGATGACTTGTTCCCCTGGATGGTTGTCCTCATTCATGTTGCACTGCAGAGCTAAAACAGCAGAACCCTCAGTGCAAAATTCCACAATGTGGAAATGACACATATTGAAAAGATGGGCTGTGGAAGGGTTAACATATTAATTCACTTTAGAAGTGCATTCTCATGATGGCCATGAGACCCCTGAGTCTTCTTTGCTCTGAAACAGTTCATGTCTGGAGAGTTAATGGTACTGGATAAATGTATTATAGCAGAAGAAATTCCCTTGCAATTAATGAGAGGAGATAATAAAAGCGAGGAGCTTAAGGTGGTCAGCCCTCCTGGCTTTCAGCCCTGGTGACAGCCAGTGCCATCACATCCAGGGGTCTCAGTGCAAACTTGACCCCAGATGGGCTGCAAGGAGCAGATGTCCCTAAGGGAACCCATGGAGAGGACGAGTCATCCCCACACTGAGCAGCTTTAGAGAGTAATTCAAGGTCAGTGACAGAGTTTTGGAGCCACCTTTCCTGTTCCACCTAGGTGTTTGCTTAAGACCCACAGTCTCTCTTTCCCATTACATATTTTTATCTTCCCACCTAATTATCTAAGGCTTTAAAAAGTGGAGCAAGGCTTAACTCCAGAGACAGGGATGATAATAATAACTTGGCTTTTATCCGGTATTGTTCCATGGTGGGAAGCACTGCGCTGATCCTTAGTGCTTATTGATACTGGTTACCCTCATGTATCATTCTGGGAATTTATCAGGGTGCAAAAACATCTAGTCAATAATCTCCACTTAAAACTGCCTCAGAACAGGACATTACTTGTATGCAGACAGTCAGACCAGGGAGTTTGGCAGAATTAAACAGGCTCACAATCTGCTTTCAAAACAGAGGGACACAAAGCAGAAGAAAGTTCAAGTGAGTCAAACTGGCTCTGAAGATTTACTGCCGAGAGGTTTTGGGTACTTGGCACAGGGTAGATGCCAAGATTTTGTAGTCTGACTGCCCAGGTAGGTATACCCAGTGGCAGTTTTGCACCTGGTCATCTCTCTTCAATCAGATCTGCAGACGTTTCATGTTAGGTGAGATGAATCCAGAGTCTGTTGTAAACCTACGATAACCCCCAAGCAGGCTGAATCTTTCTGCCCTGATACAGTTTTACCACAGCCACTGACTAGGAAAGAAAATTCCTGCAGCCCTTGGAGCAGCTGCTGTCCTTCCCTCCACCTGGTTGCTCGCCAGCGCTGGGGAAGAAATGGAGCAGTCCCTGTGCTTGGGAGTGGGGTGGGATTTAATGGCTAAGTGGTCCATCTAGGGATTACCTTTGGCTGGGGAGGATTCTTGATCAGCCCTAAAGTCGACAGATACAATCTGATCCACAACAGGCTTCCCAGGTCCCTGTGACAGCTGAATTAATTGCACAAAGCTGCTCACAACAGCAGCACCTGCACATGTAAAACTGAGTGGCAACTCCCGTTAACTGCATCTGGCAGTTTCAATAGAAGTGTCAACAATCCATGCAAAGGTTATTGGAATTAAAGGGAATTACAGAATTGGTTTTAAAAGTCTTATAAGCTCATGAACTCAGAGGATGGGATACTCAGGCCCTGGTTTTCGAAGCTGTTCCAGTGCATCCTTCTGGCAGAGGTTATTTCTTTGACCGTCTGTGAATGTCGAGCACAGAAAAGGCTCTTGGCAAACTCCTTTCACTCTTTCCTAGAGCAACGTTGTTTGCGAGTTCCATAGGAAGAGAAGGAAGTCATTAGAGAGAAAAAAGGTAACACTGGGTGTGGGTGATGCAAAAGTCCACATCACTTCATGTCACAGTAAATTTGTCATGACTCTCAGGAACTTGACAAGCATTTCACTTGCGTAGTCTGCTTATAAACAAAGTGCAGCACAGCATCAAAAAAGGACATACTTCCAATGGGTTTTGTTGAACTCCAGCTCTGGACAAGAAGCCTAAGACCCCTAAAATCAATGGAATTTTTGCTGATGATATCAGTAGGATTTAATCTATTAACATCTGCCTGATTCTGGGCTGGGTCCTGCAAAGTATTTATCAGCCAAGCCGGTTTTATCAGCCAAGTGGCAAAGGGTCTGTCCTTCCTTCAGAGGCTGCTTTCCTTCACGGAGACAGCAGAGATGAATAAAGGCTATTCACTGAGGGAGAAATTCTCTGGACCTTCCCACATGCTTCCAAGCCAGGTTTCATCACTCTGTCCTCTGCTGTGTTGAATACCCACCAGACAGAATACAAGAGCTGCAGAGGAAATCTGGATGCTCCCATGTAAATTGAACTATTGGAGATTTACCAGAAGGGTGAGTATGAAAAACCTCCTCCACAGTGTGATGACAATGACGTATCCTCATACCTGTGCATCTCACCTCTGAGCCAGAACATTTGTTCCTTCCAAAATCCTCCCAGCTCCTGCAAAACCCGACTGAGCTACCCACAGGGTACTCATAGGTTTGATATGCACACAAACAAGACACAACATTGCACTCCAAAATCCTTAACAATCTGAAAACCCTTTTAATTAGAAGCAGAAGAGATGCAAGTTCCTACATGAGCTACTCCCTGGGAATGAAGGAGTAAATGTTCAGCCTCCTCCCCATCAGCTCATCAGTCTCTCATGTCTGAGGTTGTCATCCTAAGTGTTTCTATTTTTTATGTTAAACAAAGAACAGATTTATGGGTAAACAGGCAAAAACAGGTAAAAGGAATGGAAACGAATTGCCATCCTTCATTAGGCCACTCCCTGGGTCCTTCATGCAGACATGAAATATGCCAGTGTAAAGTCTTTGTTGCTTTGCATGCCTGCTTCAGGAAACCTCTTGCTAGCATTCCCTTTAGTATTTCTCTTCATAAACTGAATAACTGAAACTTAAATTAGTATTTCTAACAGAGGCTGCAGGCAAGGAAATGCCAGCCTTCCTGGCCTGGGGAAGCAATGACTCTTTCAATTCTTCAACAGCATAAAGTGAAGGGAGGGGACCATGGGCTGCTGGTTTCCACCGACAATTTGGCACTCCTGTGCTGTATAGCCTTGGGCACATAATTTAAACTTCCCGTCCTGGTTTCTTCAGTTGTAAAGCTGCAGGATGAATACCTGCCTTCCCTGCCGCTCTCTGCTGCCAGGGGTTTTATACAGCATAATAGAAATGGCTTCAGTTTTACAGAAAAATGAGTTAAAGACCCAGGCTGTACTGTTCTCCTTTTAGAGCTGAGTTGTGTCCATCAAGCCCAGCTTTGGGCAACAAGGAGCATAAAGTAGCAATGTCATATTGCTTAGACACCTGGTAACTGCACCATTTGTAAAGTTTCCCCAATATCAGCAGGGAGACAGAGGAAGAAAGGCAAAATTTTGGTGTATCTGCAATTTGTGCTTTGCTGCTTTCATTGCAAATTCTGCTTAAAGCAGATGAAGGTCTGGTTGGCCTTGAATATTCGAAGAAAAAGGGGAAATCTCCTGCTTCCTTTTGATACATGATTCTCCCCTTTGAAAAAGTGCAGGGAAAAGACAAACATTTGGAATGTGCCTGTAATCTGTGCTCTTCCTCTCACCAGCTTGCAGCAGAGAAACTAAATACACAACAGTATTTCAATGAGTTTTTGAGTTTTCAGAGTTGGAATAATGTCATCCCTGTGTAACATTGCCAGATTCTCTGATCTCTACAAAAATAAACTGTATCTATTATGTTAGAGAACATTTCCCATTTGCAAAAATTTGCATCGCTAAGATGTGCATTAGAAAGGCAGAACTCATTGCAGAAGCCCGTGTTCAGAGCGTGCAGTGCTGCCCAGTGCAGGCACGTGCTCACAAATGCTGTATTCCTGAAGGAGCAGGGAACAAATAAAGGGAAAAAACTAGATTCCAGAGGCCCTTGGAGAAAGTTTCAAGGACTAACAGAGCTGGGGGGTGGGGTGGCTGTAGAGCAGCTGCCTTGTTCCTCTGGAGGATGTCAGCTGGAGCCATGGCCAGCAGCAGGGCTGTGCTGCCTGCTGGGTCACTGCTGCAGCCCAGGATGTCTGAGGAAACCATCCCAGCAGGAGCAGGCCCCCGGGCTCAGCCCAGCAGTGACATGAGGAGCATCAGGGGTCATTTCCATCTCCTTCCATGAGTGAGCCTCAGAAATCCTGTGGCTCTGCTGCCCCCAGAGCAGAGAGAGCAGAGTGATCCTGGCTAGATGAAGAAGATTTAGGGATTTGCTGTGGTTATCTCGGTGGGAGCCATTTGTGTCTGTTTGGTATGTAAGGGTTGAGGGACCCCTCCCCTGGGCTGGTTCAGTGTCTTTGTTCTGTGCTCAGGTTTTGAGGCTGCAATGACAGTAGGGCACTTATCTGGATTCCTGCTTGATGTGTCTCCTAGCAAAAAAATGAGTTTTTCAGCTGCACTGCTGCAAAATGTGTGTCTGTTATTTTGAGTCAAGGCTAATAAATGCAAAGCAGATGGGGAGGTGTCCTCTTCACCCGTGGGAGACAATTCCACCAGCTGCTGGCACACGCAGCAGGTCACAGCTTGAGCACAAACATTGATGTCCTCTCACACCTTTTGGGCTGGTGGGCAAGGACAAACATCTTATTTACTTTATTTATTTGTGCATAAAAATTTAGGGATGAAAAAGTGAAAGGCAGTATCTGAAATGAACTTTGGCTACTCCATTCCCAAGTAAGAAACAAACTGATTTTGCTTCCAGGCTCAGACTGAGAGCCTGGTTCCAGCCCAGGCAACAATTTTTAAGGAAAGTTCTTGAAGCGAAAATTTTAATGAGTTCTCAACACCATATCACATCCCTTGGATTTGCATCATTTGAACCATATTTCTGGAGGTAATTTTTCAAAGTGTTGCACAGCATTTTATCTGCATGAATGCCTCTGCATGAGTGATTCATACTTCTAAACGGCGGATGTAGAAAAGGGGTCCAGGCGTTTGAACAAAAAAGTGTGGCAATTTTCTTCTGTTTCCAGTGGCTTATCCGGGGAAGGTCAGTTTATCATTTGTTCAGGAGAAAATTACGCCACAGTTTTCATCCTCCCCTGGGACAAAGACTGTCTTGGACTGCAGAGTGTTGTGCCCTGCAGAACAGGCAGGCTGAGGGGGCTGCACCTCCTGTGTGTGCTGTGCAGAGGGATGCTCTGGGACCCTGTGCCATGAATGCAGCACACTGACTTGTCAGGTGAATCCGTGGCTAGTCAGATCCCCAGCTTGCACCCTGCCCAGGAACAGTGGAGCTGCCTTGGAGGCATTCATTAAACTATTGTTTTGCAGGAGGTTATCAGAGATCCCGTGGATGGAGGTCTGCTCTTCCCTGTGCCTTCATCTCCCTTGTCTCTGGGGTATGTTCACAGACTGGAGTTTACTTTGACAGCTCCAAACGAAAAGGAAACGTAGGAGAGCACAGCTAAGTTTCATTCACTAATGTAATCATGTCCTAAAAGAAAATAGCCCTCTTGTCCTGGAAATGGTTATATTAAATAACTCTCCAGTGTTCTCAGTTCAGTGTTCAGCCTGAGCATTTAAGCCCTTTAAAACAACCAGGGAAGCCATCTGATTTCCCTGTGTCAGTAATAATGCCACAGCGTTGAGAAATTAATTTCTTCCCCACTGCATGCTCTGTTTGAGAAATGATATCACATTGTGAGGTACTGCACCAAGCTTCACTGATCACATTGCATAACAGGATGCTGGCTAATGATCCAAGATAATAGAAGGCGAAAGCTGAATACATTTTTAAAAATAATCACGTGATACAAAATAATGCCAGTATTTGGTACTGTGCAGGAGAGGAGAAACTCTGCTAAAATGTGCTGCCCAGATGCTCCATCAGAAAAAAACCCACATTTTCATAATCTAAACTTGAACGATTCTGTGATTTATATTTTGTTAATGGTGGGATAAACAAAACACCTTAGGCTGGGTGCTCAGCAGGTGTAAATCAGCAGTGTTCCACTGGAGCTGATGGATCATTATTTTCTACTGCTGGAAGAGGAAACTAAGAATAGACACAGTCAGCAGCTAAAAGTTCTCCAGTCCCAAGCAAGTGCCTGCAACGTCGGCATCATTAACATCAAGCAGGAAAGCTGCCCTCACTGTAGATTAACAGCAAATTCCCATCAAAGCCTCGGAATACCTCGAGCAGGGCCCCGGGTGGATCCAGCCGGCGTCACTCAGCGCCGGTGGAATGGAACTGCTGGTGCTTATTAAGAAGGTGAAACTTTGCACCAAGGACACTGCAGCTGACGCCAGCCCTGCCTCGCCTCGCCTGACCCTGCCTGGCGACGGGTGCTGCACGTTCCTCTCCAGCATCACCCACAAACCTCAGCGCAAATCCAAAAGTGCCTGGAGACACAGGGATCTTCCGCTTCCCAGAGCCTGGGCATGGTCTGGTTTGACAAGGATGAACATGTGAAAATCAAGAGGAGAGGACAAGAAGAGGAGATGAGAGATGAGCAGCTCTGAGTCACTCTACCCAGTAAAGCAGCGCGGTCTGGTTTTGGCCCCTTGCAGCTCATTCCTCACAGATCCTTGGGTGAACAGATATTTTTTTCCTATTCAGAATAATCCTCAGATCTTCTATCAAAAACATTCAATCAAACAGGAGTATGCTGGTTCAGTTTTCTCCTGGAAAATTTTCAGAGTAATTAGGAAGCAGAAAGAATACATATGGCCAGCCATATAGCTGGAATAATAATCAAGAACAGCAGGGGGTGGGGAGAGAAAGAGTCAGACAGAGCTGTGAGACAGCCCGGGCTGTTTGGAAACTCTGTGCCCAAACAGCATCTGGTCAATTATAAGAAATGCATCAAATGAAATTCAAACTCATTCAGAAATGAATTAAGATGAGATGAAAAGGGAAACATTTGCAAAGTATCTAATTGGAATGAATAATTCAGTCCTACCTTACCTCTTCCAAATACTGTACAAATATTTACTCAGTTCCCCGGCACAGGAGTGTGGTGGTGCCCACCTCACTGCTGCCACCAAGGAGAAGTGTCTTGGGGTTATTCTCACAGCCTGGTGCGCTGTGTGCTGCAGAGGAAGCCCCTCAGAACTACCAGTTTGCACAGCATTTATACATATACAACACACCACAGGAAGGAAAACTGTCTTGTGGTACTATGCAGGGAAAAATTATCCTGTGGTAGTGACAAGGCTGGAGGGTCTCACTGAGAGCATGTTCTCCCCATGCCTGGGCTGGGATCATGCCTGAGCCCAAGCACCCCTCCTGCTTTCTTTGGAAAGCCTCTCCCCAAGGAAGCCCACAGGTGTTCATCACCTGCAAAACCCGTTAGATTTAATGGATGCCATTTGGGTACCAAATGGGGTAATCAAGGCCAGCAAAGAAGGAAAAGCCTGGGCAGAAATTCTCTTTAATGAGATTCTGACTCATGTAACATAGGTGCTCCTCTTTCTCCTCCCCCCCTCGCAGCGTGTTGTTATTCAGGATGATGCTTCTGAATGTACTTGAACTCCTGCAAAACCAGTTTCATTTTAAGCATAAACTTAAGCATCATCCTGAACCGGTGCTGTGCTTGCTCAGCACAGGAAAACAAGACAGCCCATTGTCAAAGAGTGGTTAAAGAACAAAGACAATCTGCAAGTAAGTGTTTAGTTTTAATATCTCCTCTACTGCCTGTTTCCCTGTCCCTCCAGGGTCAGGCACAGAACCACACCTCCTGCACTGCAAGCTCATTAGCCTCATTTCATCTCTTGCAAGGGTGGATACAGATTCTGACATTTGCCATGGAAAAGCAGAACTTCAGCACCAGTCTTGAGATTAATTGTTGACATTTCTCTCCCTTTTCCCCTTTGATGTGTGAGGAAAAAGTAAATATATATGAAGATTTAAAGGGAGGTGAGTGGGAGAAGAGCAGCCCAGCGAGAGAACAGCCTGGTGCTGCAGAGCAGAGGCCACCACCCTCCCCTGGGACATGAACAGTCTGGTGATTGCTCCTAATGAGAGAGCAACAGCAGTGGTGAGCGGGGTGAGACTCACAGAGCCTGGCTGAATGTGGGAGGTGTCAGAGAAATCACTCACCTCGGTTCCCACTGTTCCCTCCAGCATATGGCTCAGTCGGGAAGAAGTCTCTCCCACCAGCAAGGAGCCAGCACAAACAAGTGCTGCCTTAATGCTGTTTCTTTCTTGCCTCTTCCTCTTTTCCTGTAGGGCAAAAGGGAGGACCAGAGGTCCTTAGGCTATTTTTGAGGTTTGCAGCAGCCTGGATGAGTGTTTGTGTGGTTTGGTAATAATAGAAAAGGGCAAATTGCAGTTCAAAACCAACTAAACTGGACTCATCACTTCAGTCACCTGCACCGTACTCGGGCAAGCAAAGGCAAGAGAAATTAATGAGCAAACATATCTTGAAAGCCTGGCCCTGCTGAATTCGGTATCAAACAACCAAGCTTCAGGAGGTGCAAGATTTCCAGGGGAACAAGATCCATCTTTCTGCCCCGGGGCAGCTCCTGGGCTCAGAACCCTGCCTCAGAAAGCTGGGATGGGGCAGCGCTTGTTCAGCCCTGGACCCAAGTGCTAAGGCAGATTTCTGACACATCACAGCTTTGATGTCCAGTCTTGGTGCAATGAATGAATGCCTGAAACCATGTTCCCAAAATTTTATCCATTTTGGACCTTCCTCTGAGGAGCCAGAAAGATAAAATGTACTGACTGCTTCACTGTAGGTGCATAAATAAGATTGTTTCTTGTTGCACATCCGGCTGGTTTTCAGCCAGCACAGCAACATCAGAGCCTCTCATTGCCTCTAACCATGACTGTCAGGCACTTCTTTCAGCACTGGAGCTGAACCTTTCCCAGGAAACAGCAGATGTTTGCCAACTGTCCTCCCAGAGCATCCCCAGTCTGCCCATGGGTTGCTGCCACATGGTACTGGCATCAGGAAAGTCAAATGGTGCCTTCAAACACAGAATCACTCCCAGGCAAAACCTACCTCATGAAATAGAATAGCACCAGGGGTGATCTTTCCCTGATAAAACACTGTGGATAAGGATCTGATCTTCCCAAGAACAGGAAAATTCAAAAAGTTGCCAGAGGGACTAAGAACCTAAATCTTTTAATGAGAAAAAAAAATTACAATTACTGTTACCATAGCAGGCAGGAAGACATTGCCAGACAGTAAATCTGTTGTGGTGGTTATTGCCATTTAATATTGAGTCAATATAAGTAATGTCTTGGAGTCTTTCCACATAAACTGATAAAAGAGCCAGGACACGGGCTGCTCTCCAAGCAGCAAGTAGTTTGAACTTGAGATTTCTGCAATATTTTTTTTCTCACTCTGTGTTGAGGAGGAAAGGGTAGACTTGAAGGCTAAGGCATTTGCTGGAGAACTGGATTGAAGTCCTGGCTCTGGCTTTGGGCTCTTTGTGACCTTGGGCACGTCACTTAATCTCTCTGAATTGCTGTACAAGGGAGATCCCCCTTCTGCCACTCTGGGTGATTTATTAAGGGTGTCTCAGATACAAATTGTCTCTTATTATAGTTAGTTGTATCTCAGTTTGATCCAAGATCTGGTGCGTTCCTGGATTTGGAACACAGGAGACATCTGTGAAAACCTGTATGTTCCATAAAATTCAATTCACAAGAATCTTTTAACAGAGACCTTAAATCTTTGACCGATTCAGAAAAAATCTGATAGTTAATCTGGTAATGCCATAATTTTATTTAGGTGTGCACAGTCTTGAGAAACTCATCACCATGCCTTGTCTTGGTGTTGGGTTCAAACTGTGCTGCTCACGGTGATGGAAAGGCTCCTTAGTGCTGCAGCTGTTGTGAGGACTTTTTGCTGTAAATCATACCCCAAAATTATTCCCAAGAAAAGACTGAATGCAGACATCACTTTGCCAGTGCCCTGCCAAGAGAATCAGATACCAGAGCTTGGTCCAGAGCAGGTGGGGAAGGGCAAGTGGAGGTTTTGCAGCCAGAGGAGGGTCTCATGCCAGGCAGCGAGCACACTGTGACCCTCAGCGGCACAGGCAGGCAAACCCTCCTGCGCTGCTCCTCCTCCCTCCTTCCCCCACCCTCCACCACCCCGAAAAACAAGGCCTGCCACAACTGACCTGGCACAGCCTTGCAAGTCTTGGGGGACCACTTTCTGTACTAGCACAGGTTTAAAAGGAGGAAGGAAGCACCAGGTTTTGCTTTCAGTGAGCTGTGGGGTTTTCAAACCATGGGTGAGTCTGACACAAAGTCTAAGGCTAGAAAATGAGCCAAGGAACCAACTGAGACAGACAGTGGTGACAAACAGAGCTTAAATACTTTGACATGCTGTAATCCTCATCTCCAAGTTCATTCCATGCCAGCAAAACCCACCTTGGTGGCCCAAAGCCCCACACACTGAATGTCACCCTTCCACCCCTTTCCATATCTGTGTTTGGTTGACTTCTTTGCTGTTTTCCCATCTCTTTTCCCAGCCATCTGCACCAGTGTGACTCCTTGTAGACCTGGAGGGAGTGCAGACATTGCTTGTTGCTAAAGCTGCTTGCCTTCAGCTGCCAAATTGCCCTTCTGCTCCTGCTGGGGCCCGTGGCTGGTGGTCACCGGCCCATGAGGTGATGCTGGGGTGCTGCACTCAGCCCCAGCCACCTCCTGCAGCTCAGGCTGAGCAGCAGCAGGAATATGATGAGGCTGAGATTTGTCTTTGTTGCCTTAAGAAATCTTTGCACTTTCTTTGCTCCACAAGTACACGAGCTCAACTCGGCAAAGAGATTTAATGGGGTAAACTTGGCACTACACTGAGATAAAACTGTCCCAAAGGGAAACAGCCTAAATCTTTCTGGTTTGAAAAAGCCTCAGTCAGAGGTTTTTGTCAAGAAATTGAATTGATGTAGCAGTTTAACTGTTATTTAATATTTATATATTCATGTCTAGCATCCAGATAGGTCAGGAACCTATTGTGCTCCATAAGGCACAGACACATGCACATGCACTAAGTCTCCAGCATATTTCAAAGCATTACTGATACCTCCAGACCGTTGCTGCATCCCCAGCACTTGCCTAATGGGAAAAATAGGGGTTGAAGGTATTGCTTAATGCAATGAAAACCCTTTGTGGTTTCATTGAAGCATTCAGATTATTGAGTTTTCTCTGTAATTCTGTTTTTGAAAGCCTAATTTCAGACAAGGAAGTCATCTGAATTGATGGCTTTTAACTCCTGTCTCAGTGTGAGCAAATTCTGTGTTTTAATCATGACCCAGCCATGCTGTACTCAGGGCTCTGGTATGGGACTGTTCCAGGAACTGTGCTCCACAGTTTGCATTTCTCCTTTCCCTTCCTTCTGCCTCTCTCTGACCCCAAACCTGTGCTCAGGTTGTTTACATGCTCTTGTGCATGACTGCATGCAGGCATTCCTGTATTTTTATACGACACATATATTTATAGGATAGAAATATAAATAGGGTGATGCTGGGCTCTGACTAGTTTGATATTATTGTGCCTGCACATTAATTTAGCAGCCCAGACCTTTGTGGCCCTTGAATCAGTGGAGGTAGAATGTGCCCAAGGGGAGCTGTGAGCATGCAAACTCATGGCAGAGGGGAAAGGGAAAAACAAGGAAGACAAACCATCTCTGGGCATGGCTCCTCCTTGATAGCAGCACAGCAGATGGCACAGGGTTACTAGACAGCAGTTTCTTGAGGCTTAGCATAAACCAAGAAACAATAAAAGAAAAAGGGAAAAAAAGAAGATAGAAAAAGGAATTTAAACAGATTGTCGTATCACTGTTTTGTTCCTGCCGCCTCAGCAGGAAATTAATCACATAATGTCATGTAAAAAAGATAGCCCTGAAGGTCCAGTGTGCAAATGGCTCTGCCTGAGGGCAGGAGTGAATCAAACCTCAAGGAAAATGAGGATGAGGGAGGGCAGCACTGGCTGTGCTAGGAGTGGGGAGCAGCTCATCCAGCCAAAACCCTGGCTCAGATCTGTCCCACCCATGTGTCCAGCGGCTCTGAGAAGTGAGAGAAAGAGCTGCAAAGGCAGCTTGGGGAGATGCAGCTCCCATGTGGAAGGTTTTTTTTTCCTCTGGGTGGGGGTGGCAGGCCGTTGGGCTGCAGCAGGGAAGGGGAGAGGGGCTTGCTGGCTGAAGGAACCCGCCAGGAATCAGCGTCTTGGCATGGCAGAGAAGTAAATGGACCGTTCTCTTAATTGCAGATTTACAGCCAAGATGGGTACTGACGAGTCCATATTTCTTCAGAGGAGCTGGATGGCCGTGGAGAGAAGGCTCCCTGGAGAGGTATCTGGGATATGGATGGACGTTACCCATAAATACAGTGAAATAAGTTTCCCATTAGACTTACATCCAGTGAGGCGGCATGAATCACCTTAAACATGCATATAACTCTCCCTTATATATCACCTCTGCTGAAGCATTAATTACCCCATAACGTCCATCCCTAGACACTCTGAAAGATCTCATTCCTTGCTGTATTCCAGCACAGCAGCTGGAAAAACAAAAATGATCTGGGTCAGACCACAACCTCTGTGTTTGGTACTGCAAAAGCCTGCAGTGAGTCCTCCACTCTTCCTCTGGGAAGTGGCCAAGGACCCGCTGGGTCCACATGGCCCAGGTGAAGGTGGATTTGAGGGATCTCCTTGGTTCTTTAGGGTACTCATGCTCAAGAATTTTGCATGTTCAATGCTACTTCTGATGGCAGAACCCAGTAAGCCCAAGAGACCTGCCCGAAATATGATTATTTTTCCTTTTCATTATTGGCTTTATACAACTCTACCATAAAAAAATCATGTTGGCTTGCATTAGGTTGCACCAATTGTTTTGAACTGGACTTCCAGCAACAGAGAGACAGCTGAAAGAGCAGAGCAAGGGAAATAAAGAAAAGTCACAAAGCAAATAAAAGGGCTGTTTAAGGTGGCTGCTTCCCCAAATGGAGCTCCTAGTACTTGTGTTGGTGCCAGGAGAAGCAGAAGCCAAAAGCAGAGAAAGAAAGGAAACTAAGTGGAAAAGAGGAATTAATCCTCAAGTAACTGAGAACAGGTGCTTCATTTGGGCTGTTGGATGTGAATGTGCTGCAGTTGGTTGCTCTATCGACAGGGGAATTCAATAAGCGAGTCTGGTGCACTGATGACAGAGCTCAGAGAATGAAAACCCATGTAAATTAACTCCCTTCCACCAGACTGTGCTTTATTAAAAAGCACAAGTTTTCAAGGCGATACCTTGAAGGTCACAGCTCCAGCAGCTTGGGCAAAAAACCCTCAAACCTGAACCTCCTAAATGCCTTGTGTAACTAAAGGGACTTTATTCTTCCCTCTGCTGACAGGAGGCTGGTGCCTGCCTGACTCCTGTGGTGAGAATGCGCTTGCTCAGATCTCCAGGCCATGAGAAAAGATGAAGGAAAGGTCTCTACAGCTTCCTGCACCACCAGGAGAGTGGAAGAGGAAAGCAAACCTTTGCTTGGCAGGACTCTGCTCCAGAGGCATGCTGCTCATTCCAGGGCACCTGAGCCACTGCTGGAAGTGCTGCAAGGATCTGCTAAAATGAGCCAACAACAAATTGCTTCGTCTGCTCCCAGTGCAAGGAAGAAACAGACCAGGAATGGCACCTCCAAGTGCAGCAGGATCTCCAAGCAGCGAGGCTCAGCAGCACCCCTTGATTAAATTTTGCAGCTGAAGGAATACCTCACCCAGTGGGTTGTTCCTGTTAAGCTGGGGCCTCTGTGGGGCACCCAGAGGGAGCTGGGACGAGCAGCAGCCAGGACACCCCCAGGCCGTGTTGGGCCTGCTCTCTGCTGCTGCAGACGAAGTTACGGCGTCCTGACTCCCTTCGGAGCACGATGATGCTTCAGAAAAGAGTTAAGAGCATCATGTCAAATATAATTATGAGACAATAACAGCCTATTAGTTCCAGTGCCTAATTTTAAACCTCAGACTGTCTAAAAACTCTCAGTCTGCTTTTAGAAGAGCTGTCAGCTCCTCAAGTTATAAATAAGAAGCATAGAGAATGGATAATCTCTGCCTGTCCTTGGGCCAAATGCCACCTTCCAGAAAAGCTAAAATTCCCATTTCATCATTTACTCATTGAAATTTTTATTTCTGGCTAAATGTGACAAATTTCCCCTGGGATGAGCAGGCGAACACAAGGACTTTATCTGCTTTGACTCTGAGCCACTGCAGCTCCTTGAAAGGTAAAGGCGTAGGAGAGAAGCACCATGCTTTGAGCAGCTCAATCCATTCCTCACTTATCCCAAATCTGAGCAGTTCTTCCTTCTCTTGAAGCATCCCCTATTTCATCTCCTCCCTCTGTGCACTCCTGGCTTCCTGTACTCACCCTGACTGTTTGCTCTGGAACATCCTGGGTAATTTTCAGGTCAAATTATCTACGGAGAAAAAGCTAATTGTTCATGTGGGCATGAGCTGATAGTAAGGTTTTTATTGTTTGAAAGTCTTTAGTTAGTGTTATACATATGCAAATAAAACCTCTTAATTTTAAAACACTGTTTGGACAACTTTAATAATTTTCTACACAAAACACACCCCCAGCAAGCCTGTGATGTAGAGTTGAATATTGTATGTATGAATGATGCATCAAAAGTAGCCCATATACTGAGTCAGGATATCTTCCTCTAATGAAGTCCCTAAAGAAATGCACCACAGACCTTCTGAGATGAGATATTATGATGGCTTGGATATATCAAGAGATAGCTAAAATAGCATTAGATACAAGATCTTCCTAGTAAAATTCACCAAAGAAGCACATAAACATCAAAGAGCCTTAACTCGTAACTGATGTAAAATATTCTTATGTTTGGATTGATAAGAAAGTAGGGTAGTGCCCTAGATGCATAGCTATGAGGAGTAGTGTGGCCTTAAACTGCTGTGCCTTTGCCTTATACAATTACAAACATTTTGAAATTAATTAATTTTTTTCCTGACAAAAAACCCCAAACTTTTTAATTTGCAAACCTACAGTATGTGGTCAAATATAGTTGATTTTTCACTGTTGACCAAATGCAAACACTAATAATGCTCAAAGATTGCACATCAAATTGATCTAAAAAGTGTCTGATGTTTGCTCTCAAAATACTCCTACTCATATGAGTGAAACAAGATAATTTTTTTATCAGATCAGACTATATCATTTGAACATAGACCCTGTCACAGACCATTCCACACGATGAAATAATGAGTTCCCATCTTCATTTCTTATCATGAAATAATTAGAATATTTCATTTCTGCACAGTGAGTCACAAACAATGATAGAGAGCCAGTAATTCAATTAGAAAGCAGATTATTTTTTTAATGAGCAGCTATGCATTATGATATCAGTATTCAAGCATAATGTTAAAAGGTAAATGTTTGCAGGCTTGCTAGCAACTTCACTGAGCTCTCTGGAAAATATTGACTTTTTGGTGCTCAGCCTGGAATGTCTCTGGTTAAGCCATGATTCCTGCTCTGCAGGGTGCTCAAGGTAACATATTCAGGTCACATTTGGCAACTGGAAATTAAGTGGTTATGGGAAAACACATTTCAGTAGCAACTCTGTGTGTGCTTTCCAAATCCTCCTCTGGCTGGAGGTGCTGGGAGCACTGAGCACCCCCAGACCTGCTCATGCAGTGAGGAGCTGAGCCTCGTCTTCTGCCTGCCCTGTGCCCCTTCCCCCAAGAGCAAAGCAATCTCTGCTCTTGCATTCTGAGTGTGACTTCTCCCAAAAGTTCCTTGTGCTGAGGCAGCATGGCCGTGCGGGGGGAACAGCCGCAGGAAGGGTTCTGCTGCTTGGGCTTCAGCACGTGGCACTTGAAAACAAAGTTATCAGAACAAAGCTTTTAGCTATAAATTGCAGGTATTAAAGATCCATGTGATAATTGTCTTATCTGGCTCCAAATGTGCTTATGATGCTGAGAGAGGACAAATTGGATTACGCCTGAAACAGGCTCTTCCATTTTCATAAATTACCCAGCAAAGCAGCGAGGGCTCAGAAATGCAGGCGCCTTTGCTTTTGACAGCCTGTGATTTTGTTGAAGGATCTTGTGGAAGAGAACAAGCAAACAAACAAATTAAGAAAGGTCCTTTTAGAAGGAAGGGATGGAAAGTTAAAAACAAAAGCGGCAAAAAGTCAAATGAAAGTAGCAAAGCTTCAACAGAAGAATGGGCAGCATATTACAGTGAATATTCCAATATAGGAGAATTTTTGAAGGTATGAGTATCAGAGGAGAACTAATCTGTGTTCCTCAGCTCCAATAATCTGGAACCCCCAGGACTAGATATTTTTCTGCTGCCAGTTCTCTGCACTTTGCTGTTTGCTGTTGGAATGTGCAGACACAAGTAGTGGTCAGCCCTGGTCTTCTGCTGCATGACACCAGTGGGGACACTTGTCTTTTCTCCCAGTACCCTGAAAATCACAGGAAACAAAATATTTCACTGAGTTTCTTCAGCCTGGAGTTCATTTTTGCCCTGATTACATTGGCTAAGTGATGAGTCTGACAGAAGCCACCATCCAGGGGCACCACCGTCAGCATTATGAAAAATATCAGACCTGGTCTGTGCCTCTGTGGCACTAAGGAAATGCAGTGGGCATCTGTTATTTTTCATGTATTATTCTAGCTGTTGAAAGGCAAGTGAGAACAAAAGTGACAGAAGGTCTGAATGGTGTTTTAAACCAGGGAAGCTCTTTCAAAATACAGTAAGGAATTCAAAATAGCTGTAATAAATATGAAAGCTTTTAGGGCTCTGGTATACATTAAATCTTGAAAGTGTTTGGTTAGCAATTTGCCATATCCCTGACACAGATGATTTTTTCATTTCTCCATCTTTCTTACACTTTCAACATCTCTTTTTGGAGAAGAAAGGCTAAAATATTTATCTCAGAACAGGCTCCTGAATTCATAAAATATATTTTAAGTTATTTCTCTCCTTTTGTCAGCTCTTTGCAAAAACTGCTTGGTAAGGTCTTTGGAGATCTTGGGTGGGTTTTACTCCAACTGGTTTGCTCACAGTACTTATTGTTGAGCATTACTGGTTTTAGTAAAAAAGCAACCAAAACCCACAGGCTTTTAGAAACAGAATCTTAGGAAAGAAACTAAGAGAGAACAAGGAAAGGATTAGCACTAAGGGATATACTGAAAATGTAACGAGGGTCATACAGCAGCAAGGCTGGATCTTCATTTGGAAAACCCACTTTTGCAAGTTCATGGTGGCTCTGGGACAGTCCCACCTGCAGGGTCCCCAGGGCAGCAGGGATGACCCAGCTGATCCCTCTTTCTTCTGCTCACCTCCCACTTGGGCAAAGGGAAGCCAGGCTAATACATGATACTGAAATTTTACTATCTTCAAGGCTGCTCTGTCTAAAGCCAACTGCTTTCATTTTTAGGGCAGTAAATTGCTGGCAGCAGAGAATAAAAAGACCGAACTTTCTTTATTAGCCTGAATTTTCTTTATGGGTCTGCCAAAGAGCTGGGTTTTTTCCATTCTGTTCTGGCTCTTTTCACGCTCCCTCCCCGTTTTCTGCTGATTTTTCTTTGCCAGCAAGCATAACTAAAGTCCTTAAAAACTAGTGTGGGGCTTGTTTCTCCCTGTCACCTACCTGCTTACCCTAGACAAAGTCATTGGCACCTGGCAACAAAACTGCCATTGAGCAGCTGAGCAAACACACGATTTATAGTTGGTTGTTTCTGGTTGGGAGAGAACTGAACATCAGAGCCTCACAGCTTCAGAATAATCCTATTTATGTATTAGGAATTAATATCAAAAATACTGGTTTCACAGACAAGGAAACCAGAGCAAGAGGCACTGTTGCAATGCCCAGCACCCAACATGACCCAGTAGTGGCCTCCAAAATCTTCACTGCAGGCTGTCCTGCAGCCTCGTTTGTGCCGTCATCTCTGTAATGCATCTCTTGCTCTTCTTCTTCTCTTTCTCACACACTTACAGCACCCCTTGCTCATCACACCCACCCATACGTATTCCAAACAGTATCCCTTTCCAGTGAAACCCCTTTTCCCACATCATTCCTGTTCTCAAGTGCCTTGGCAGGTGTCCCTGTGACAGTGGCTGGGTGTATTTTGGGGAGGGCTCCACACAGACCAAAGGAAACAGGCCATGGAGCTCAAGAGAGCAATTAGAGACAAAACCAGCAAGGAGAGGGTGCTCTGCTTAAATCTTTGCACGTTTCCCTCCTTCATTCCCCCTAAGGCAACATCTTTATTGTGGTCTTTGCTCCTACACAAGCCCACACATCATTACAGTTGTTTACATACCATCACTAGCAATAATAATAATAGCTAAGTAATAATTCTTCATTTGAATGTGATGAACGGTTGCGTGTCTCAGTAAAAATAAATACATGGGGAAAGGGAAAATACATCATTGTTACCAGCAAATGAGGCATAGTGCAAGAAATTAAAGTATCTGGCTTATGGAAAAACGGGGAAAAACAACTTTGCAAGGAAGTGTTAAACCAACAAGCATAAAGGATAATTTATTGAACATAAGAGAAATTAATAGGGAAGAGGGAAAATTAGGAGAGATGTAAATGTTTGCTGATGTTCTGTATAAGTGAGTACCAGCATGCATAAAATTAGAGCTCAAATAAGAAAATAGGTTACAGTTTCGTTCTTCAGCTGACACATTGAATTTGTAAAGGCTTTTTAAAGTTTCCTACATTTTTGAAGGACAAAGCCCATCCATCAAGAGAGACCCCATAAGTTTCTGAAGACTCAAATGCCTAGCTCTGTAATACAGCAGGTGAAGCTAAAATTCCTTTTTCTGAACTGCAGGAAGACTTGTGCATCTCTCTGCCCTGAGCACTGTGTCAGCCACAGCCCTGCCAAGCCCTCAGGACTGGGTTAGCACCTTCCCAACCCCTGCACATGTGTTCCACAGGGCAGCAGTCCTCCTCTGCCAGCAATTTCTCTATCATTTGTGCAGCAATCAAAGGGAGAGGACAGAGGAAATCATCCCACCTTGGGTGCTCCATGCTCTCCCTCTGTGCCAGGCACCTGCAGCACCCTGCCTGCTGGCCAGGTCTCACTCCAGTGTCCTCTGACAGCCCTGCTGAGCCAGGCAAAGCTGGGGATTTCAGGGGTTAATACCCTGTCAGGGTTCAAAGGCAGGTCAGGGAAATGCTACCAGCAGCGAGCTAATAGGGCAAATCTGAGCCTGCTCAAGCTCAAGGCTTTAGGAGGAAAGGGAGGAGAGGCAAGCAGCCTGTTTGCTTGGGCAGGGAGATGTGGGCTAGGAAGGGAAGAGGCTGGCGAATGGGTCACGTTATGTGCTGCTCTTACACACTTCGCTTGGCTTTGGCATTTTCAGGTTTGTCAGGTCCATGCAGTCTGGTCCCTCTCTGCTTTGGGCAGAGATGATTTTGCTCAGACCAGGCTGTAGGGTCACTGGCTCCAGCTCTCCCCTCCCTGGCCCCTGCTGGTCTCCCCCTTTTCCTCCTGCAGAAGCAATTGCGCTGTAGTGGGGGCAGAAAGGGTGCTGGGCAAGGGGGGGTTGAGCCATTAGGGCTCCTGAGTGCTCCAGGCATCTAGAAAATCAAATTATTCTCTGGTGGTATCAGGTTCTAGTTTTCAGACCTCAGATGGCTTGGTTTTATCTGGTGATGTGCCACTGAGAATTTACCCCTCTCTCTGAAGCTGGAGTAGCTGGATTCATGACTTTGATGGAGCTTTCTGTAACAGCAAGGGGGGGAAAGCAAATAGGCTGGAAATATTCATTTAATAGCACTCTAAAGCAGCTTGTCCACAAACTGCTGCACAGCCAGAAAATGTAGTGGTGAGAGGGCATAATGTTTCAACTTATTTTCTTTTTTTTAATTGCTTACAAGCCCATGCTGAAAAACTCTCATATTTGTACTCTCTAGTATAAATATGTCAATATTGAAATCATGCTGCTATTATACTTCTAAGTATTTTTCTATAAAGAGACTGCAGGATATCTGCCAGCATCTGTCTTGAAGAGCTGAGTTTTATCACAGCAGAAAGCAAGAAACTAAGACCTGTTTCATCAAAGGGAGTCTATATTTCTGTTTAATGTTTTTCTTCCCCTCCTGAACTGCTTACAAATGGCAATTTAGCCCCTGGTCTCTGTTAAGATGTTCCAGCCACAAAGCCTTCAAAGATGGCCAGAAGTGCTCCTTTCTTTTTGCATTAGAGATGAGTTATATTGTTTGAAAATAAAAATTCAGGAATGAGTCAGAGCATGAAAGCAAGTGATAACAATTAGGAACTGATACTTTGATGTCCATGGAATTGTTCAGTATTTGTGCAATTATCCCAAGCCCTGCTTGTCCTGGGTGTGGGTCTGCTCTGGAGGGAAGGCAGAGCACCAATCTGTCTCAATTTGCAGCAACATGGAAAAATAAATTCAAGGGCTACTGAAGTGAATTTTACATAAATGTTGCAATAAACTACCTTCTGCAGACACATATATTTACGCCAGAAAGCAAGAGAGTTTTAGCTGTGCCTCGGGAGCGGGTGTCATCAGTTGCTTTACTACTGCTATTATCACATGTGTGAGTGGATCCATGCTGGAAAAAGGCTGAGATTTCTGTGTTGTGGTAAATAGTGGGCAGAGTAAAAGAATCAACATCTATATTTAATGAAGCTACATCATATCCTTATAACACTTTTTCTGAATTAAACTGCTCTAGATTTAGTTTCCCTTTATGTTAGTGGGTGAAAATTCTCTTGGTGTGCCCATAATTAATCATTAGCCCAGACTACACTATTTCAGTTTGGCAGAGATCTAGACCATGCATATTCATTAAAACTTAGTTCAGCCTTTACTTTTATTTCCTAGTGATAACACAGAGAACTGGGAAAAGTATCCTTACCCCTGTAGTAATGGAAAGGCTGGATCAGGTTGGGATCTTGCTCTCCCAGAGTTCTGCATCAAGCACCAATTTCTGACTGAAATTTTTTTACTAAAACAACACATGAGAAATTGGGTGATTTTTTTTTTTAATAAAGTGAAGGCATCAGAACAGAAAAGTGAAGACTTATTAGTTTAACCATGAGAGGAAATATGGGGTACAGGGAGGTTAAGCTCTGCAATAAAAATGGAGGAGAGCAAAGCTCAGTGATTTTATTAAGCACAAATAACACAGACTGCGACCTTCATCATTCAGGGAGCAGAAAAGTCTAATGTTAGGGGTGAATTTGCCACTGGTGTCTTAAAAAAGGAGATGGGATACACCACCAGGTGGGAAAACAGCACGTTGGCTCCAGTCTCTCACATGCTGCCACACCAAGCTGTCCCAAGCAATGTGGGATTTCCTGTAGTACATTCACAAATCTTGGATCCTTTGTTAAAATGTGTTACTTGGACAAAGGTTTCAGCAGAAGCAATGTGCAGAACCAGTCCCAGTCTGTTACAAGTGGTGACAATAGGTTAATTTATTCTAAAGACCTCCATGGACTGTAGAGCTTGTAGGATGCTCATCGTCACCTGAGTGCTCTCCTGCCTGGGTCTCATGGCTCTGTGTTCCTCAGAGGTCAATGCCACAAATCTGGCAGCCACATGGTTACTGCAGTCAGAGGACATGCAGAAACTCATAATTCCTACTGTGTCTTCCTTCACTTCACACATCTCAGAAATATCCCATCATTTCCTTTCCAGCATCACATGGCAGAAGTTGCTGTGAGATTAATGAAGACATTTGGCCTCAGTAAATAAGATGGTTGGGCCATCTTAATTTTCTCCAAGGACTTTATAACCCCAAATTTAAATCTGACTTAGAAAAGGTCACAGAAAGAGAAAACCTAGGAGAGGAATGGGGTGGCAATTAGGAGCATGTAACTGGAATAATTCTTCAATTTCCATGCATGATGAAATGAATCTGTCCTGACAGAGCTGGCATGAGGAGAGGATCTGTTGCTGTACGTGTTTGTGAAAGGTTTGTACCATCCAGCAGGAAAGACAAAACTATTTCTGTAGCAGCATATTGGCAATACTTCCACATTTGATCTGTTCCCTTAAAATGTTTGGGTGTGTGGTTGTGCCAAGGTGCAGATGGTGGATTCACATCCATATCAGGAAAAATTATGTTTAGGCCCTGATGAGGAGTTAGTTTTTAAACAAGTTTAAAACTGCTAAGAGTTAGGAATATTCTGCAGGTGAGAGTCTTGCAATAATCTAAAGTGAAAGGCACAGAAAACTCCATAAAACTGCTGCACCATGACTGTGAGCCCTAGCTCAACACTGAAGCAGGGCATGACATATCCCTTGGTTTGGATCTCTTTAAAAAATGGGCAAGAAAATCAGCTGAGAATATGCAGTGACACAGTAGAGAACAGAGGTCCTTCAGGAACAATATAAGTGAAGTTGGTCACCTTGGAGATAGATGAGAGTCTCCAAGATAATCCCATTCCTATTTTCCTGAGGTGCAAAGAGATGCTCAGGAATGGCGCCTGTTGAACCACTGGGTCCAGAGAACATTTAAGGGCAAATGTTTGCCCCTTTCCAATGTCCACAGGCACAGAAACTCACAAGGTTCAAAGCTTGAGGGGGTGGTGGGAGTCAGAATGGATTCTCTTGAATAATTATATTTTCTAGAACATGATCCACCAAGTTAAGGGAGATTTTTTTCCAGTGGTTGGCAGCTGTGCATTTCCCAGGGCTCTTCCAAGCAGTGTTAGAACAACTACTTTGGGGTTTCTTCCTATTCTTGCTGCACAGGGCCAATATTGGGTTATTTGTTGTTGTCCTTTTTGTTGGGTTTCTTTTTGTTGTTGTTGTTGGGTTTTTTTGTTGTTGTTGTTCGTCTGTTTGCTTGTTTTTAATTTGAACCTTTTATGAACTTCTGAAATATGACCCTTTTCTGCACATCGAGTCCAGGCTGTACCTGCTTTTATCATCCCTGGCAGCTCATTTACTCTTGTAAGGGATTGTATCCCATCCTTAGCAGCTGAAAGATTGGTTCTGGGAGCTATTTACCCTTTGCCAGTGGATCCTAAGGCATATGATCCCTTCAGCCATGATCAGGAAGCTGTAATGAATGGGGCACTTCTTCCACTGACCCTCTCTAACCTCCTGATGAAGCACTCGTGCAGGTTTGCTAAGGTGCTCAGAGATTAATGCAGACAGGAGGAAACCCAGAGCAGGGACTCGAACTTAACCACTCATTTTGATGTAAAATGTGCAGGAATAGTAGTTTGGGTGACAGCCTGGGATTTAGGAAAGCTGTGCTCAATTCCCTGCCTCGTTGCACCTCTGTGCCACAGCTCCAAACCCATATAATGGGACAACTGTATTTTCCTACCTCATGTGGCTCTTGGGAGAATAAATGTCTTTAAAACTGTAAAGTGTTCCGTTAACCTGACAATGAGATCATATAGGCGGCTTGCATAGCAAAGGCAGAATCCAATGAAGGTGGCTTTAAAATAATATTAACATTTATCTTCTGGAGTTTGATTGTGTGAGGAGAAAATGTTCTTCATCAGTATTTCAGGCTATTCGTCATCTTCCTGATCCATCCATTGTTCAAGATGTTCCCTGGCCTTGAAAACCCAAAAAAGCTTTGTCATGAGCTGCATATTAGAAGAAATATTTCTTCCATTTGACACAGCTTCTGGAGCTGACATTTTCTTAAGTATCTTATATTCTCTCCTAAACTAACATCAGTTAATTGAATACAGTGATGATTTCTACAAGGTGTTCTGTAACTCAGAGGAATACTTCTCAGATCTGAATTTTGCTCATCTTTCTAGATGTCTTTCCTGGGCTCTAGAGATAGGCCAATTCCAGTGATTAAGAAGTTCTGTTAGTATCAGCACTCTTCAGAGTTTTGGCTGCTTTATATCTGTCCTGCTTTCAGTCCCAGCTGAAATCAAGAAGTAGAAAGAGAAAATTGAATGAACATGATTGTTATTAATTAAAAGAGAAAGTTAAAGAGTTATTCAAACTTTCTTGATGTCTCAAAAAGACCCCTTTCAGGTATGTGATGTCTCAAGCTTCTTGAACAAGTGGGTATCTATTCCTTCTTTCTTTGAGTCCACTCAAGCATGTCACAGAGTTGATATGGCCCCCATGTAGTTTTATTTGAATCAGTTCTCCCAAAGTCTTAAACTATATAATTAAGCTCTTTTTAGGGACTAGAAAACTGCCACTAAATTTGAAATCTGTCATGGTAATTTCAAGGCTAAAGGAATTAAATTTAACAAGAGATATTATTCCTAATTATTACCCTATCTCCAGCCTTTTGCACTTGCCTAAATTCTTTGAAAGATTTGTTCCTTTCATAGCCATCTGATCATCAGAATTTTAATTAAGGCTAATCAGGATGTCTGAACCATGACTGCCCATAGATTACTCTCTTTGGCTTAATAGTAGGTGTTCATCTCAAAGCCTCATTGTGTTTGTTACTTGGGGTGACACAGCTGTCATGGTTTCCAGTTTCGATCTAGATTTTCCTTCAATTAGCTAGATTGAATGAACTGAACTTAATTTGCAATTTCAGAGTAGATTGCCATTTTTTTTCTGTGTTATGGCAGTTTTGCAACTGGCTACAGCCTTTGTGGACATTTATTGTTACCTCTGATACCATAGTTACATGCAGGGCCTGATTTTTATCCCAGGGAAGAATAGATGAACTGCTTATACTGGCTACATTTTTTGTTAGTAATTTAGGTTATTGACTCCAGCAAATATCTTCATTGATTCCTTATAATTGCTGGTGTCATATGTTTTTCAGTGGTATTTAATAAACTCCTCTGAAGTTCTTCTTAACAGTATGAGTATTATTAAAAAAAATAAATTCACATGTGTGAAGAAGAGAGTGGGATCTGTGCATCGTCAATTGAGGGGGGAACGTCCATTGAAGAACAGTGGTTGCACATTCCTCAATGAAAAGGAAAGGAAAGATTGGATGGGACAGATTTGCCACCAACTAATTCCTGTTTATGGCAGTGTTGCCTGTCCTTTGCTTTCCCATGGCAAACATTTTGCTTTGGAACCATTGTTTTATGTTTGTTTCATTTTCAGTAAATGATGCCATGTACAGAGGACCATGAGGACAGCTGTACTGGTTCTGATGATGTTTCCCACTCCCTGGCTGTCTCTGGGATCAACCAAGAACAGGCTCCAGAGGCACAGGGCAAAGATTTCTTAGCAACTGCTGGTACATTCCCTACACATTCCCCCAGGTCTTGATAGTCAAGACCAGTGACTTTCAGAGTTGGAGACACGTTGTAATGGTCTTCAACTGCCTAAAATACATTTTCTTGCCTGAACTTGTCCAGAGGGTTTGTTGCAAGAGATTTGACCCTGCAAAGTGTTGGTTCCTAATGACTCTTGAAGGCAGTGTTGAAAATGGGTGTGTTTTTGCAGAAGAGGGGCGTGTTGGGACAGTCTGTGCTGCAGGGTGGGAGGTCACTGCGTCACTTCCTGGGTGATATTCTCCAGGGGTTGCAATGAGCAGCTTGGCACTGTGGCTGCTCTTTGTAAGTGATACTCAGGGAAACACAAAACTTATCACCAGCACAATATATTATCTGAAGTTGAACAAGAAAGCAATTATGGTACCAGATTGCCATTAGCAGGTAGGAAAAAAAAAACAAGCCCAAGGTTTTTTCTGCATCTCAGCTTGTGGGCTGACATTCAGATAAGATGAAAACATCATAGCTTCCAGTGATTAACTGTGAAACATTGGAAACGAGTGTTCACAAGTGAATTTGTCCTCAAATACAGCCTTAAATACTTTCATCTAGGCACTTCTTTTTGAATAGCACAGTCTTCTGTGACACCATGGAACATTTTTATGTGCAGACTTAATTGAAACAGTCTTATTTATAGCCATGAATATTCATTCTTCCTAAAGGTGATTCTGAGGGAGGCTAATAAATGTTCTCACTTTCCTTTGCATTAGCTAACGATCTGGAAAACAAATATACTGCCATTCCCTGGGAACCCAGTCTTGCTGTGCTGGACTATACTGGATGAAAGTTGTATTTCACCTTCCATTTATTTATTATTATTCATATCTCTCCAATGCCTGAAGTTCCTGCTGTGAAGCATTGGGTACAGCCCCAGTGTCCACATCCCAGAGCTGGGAATTTAACTCTGAGGCAGGAGACGACAGATGGAGCCAGAGAGACAAAGAGGTACAAGGAGATAATTAGCCTGAGTCCATCAATGCAACTGGCCATGGTCTTTGTGCACTGCCATGGTGGCAAAGGATTATGGCTGAATAGAGTTAAAGGAGAGTCCTGTGAGATGCATGTGACACACTATGCCAAAATATTACCTTCGATTCCAAGAAAGAAAACTTTAACCAAAGAGTCATTTTTATCATTGATCAATAATTGTTCATTTCAGTTGTCAGTTTATCCATGATTTTTCAGGCTAAAGCTTGGCTTACACCTTGTCAAAGGGGACATCAACCCTTTGTGGAGCTATAGCACAACGTGGAGCTACAGCTTTTCCCAGGATGAGGTATCACAGCATGGACATATGAACTGTCCAGAGCTGCAAGCTGACTGTAAATTTTTCATGTAAAATTTTTCATTAAAATTTCTCATTAAATTTTCATCATTTTTTTCATGTAAATTTTTGCTTCTGCAGTGATGATGTTTCATCATTTAAATTGCCAGAAACAACCAGGACATGTGGCAGTATCCTTTAGCTCAGTGCTTTCACATAACTGAATGCAACATTGCACTGCAGTGAGGGATTTGGGGAATTTGAGCCTATCCCTGGCACTTACTGCCTCCTTTCTCAGCCAAGTAGAGAGGAGTGATCCTGGCACAGGGAGCAGATGAATTCTGAGATTTCACAGACCAGTGCTCCCACGAGCTGCCTGAAGTCCTAAACTGTGTTGCTTGGGAAAGTTCTGCACTGGGGCTACTCTTGCATGGGGGTCCCCAGCTCCTGCTTAGGGAGGTCCCTGGGTAAAATGAGTAATTAATGACGAAAAATTATCTCAGCCAGCACTCTCCTCTAATGACTCCCGGCAAGTGATTTCAGTCTGCCCCACAGACATGTACTGAACCCAGCCTCCATTCTCAACAAAAGCCTTTTAATAATAAATGTTATTAAACCAGGAGAAGTGTAATGTAATGAAATTCAATGGCTAATGCTGGGAAATAGCTGTTGGCTTCCGCGGTATTTCAGGTACCCAGTGCTGCTCTTTGAAAACAAGAGAGGCAGGGCTTTCATCTACAGATGCCATTTTGTGCCTCTGGTGAACTGTGCTGAGAGCATCTTTAGGGAGCACCAAAACGTTCTGCCTCTGCCTCAAAGCAGAGAACTCACCCACAAATCAGGCCAGTGTGAGGACTCAGTGGAGCTCAGGTGAGCTGCCATTCCTGACTGGTCCTGAGCAGTGGCCAGAGTGTCACAGGTATTGATAGACGCCAGAAATGTCTAACTTTTGGAAATTATATCAAGCTCTGACAGAAGCAACTTTGGAAAGTCATGAACAGACCAACAGTGGAACAAAAAGTCTCTGAGCAGTAAATCCAACTTTGCTTACACCTTCTCTAATTCTTCTCTCTCTCTCCAAAAGTGCCTCCCTCTGCGAGCTTTTGCAATTACCTCTCATTAGCCATTGACAATACAGGAAGAGAAAGCATAAATTGGAAGCATGAATCATATCCCAATTTAGCCTGTCTCTTCTGCTAATAAAAAAGCATATGCTTCTCAGATACTCCTCTGCATTAGGACTGAGAACGAGGGCAGTGGAGGGAAAGCTGAACTGTGCAGTCTTTTACAATGAAGTGATTCCCATTTTCCTTTAAACAAGAGAATAATAAATTAGAAAAAAATTCTTTTAGAACTGTCTTCATCTTGTACCAGGTACGTGCCTAAGCCAGTTCTCCATATCCCAAGGAAGGAAGTTTGGTTTCTGGTGATATGTCTGTACAGCTGGGGTTAACTCTGCAGCTCAGGTCCAGACTGTGTGTGCTCGAGCATCCTTATGTAATAATTTGCATTTTACAGCTGAGGAAATAGAAGTGCCCTGACACAGTTTGTGGAAAGAGCTCTATGAGACCATTGCAGGAGGAGGTCTGTGTGACCTGCAAAACCCTTTGAGCCTTAAATTCCTAATCTCACAATCTCAAAATGAGCATTAATATTTTTGAGGGCTTCCAGCACCATGATAATGGAATAAGTCAATGGAATAAAAGGACTTCTTTAAACAGACAGTAAGGATATAAGAATCCAAACAGCCTCAGCTCCAAATATTCAGTCCTTTCCAAGAAGCAACAGAGGCTCTGTGGGTTGTAATGCTCAACTGACAGTATAAAGCTGTGAAACCATGAAGACATCTTTCAAAATCACTTGGAAAACACCAGTCATTGGTGATGTCCTAGACAGAAATAAAGTAACCCAGATAGGCTGAGGGCATAGTGGAATAACCCAAATAATTTGGTTTGGAGAAAAGAAATTAAAAATTGTTCTGCTGTGGTGTTTGATGGAAGCTTCCTGTGATGTACTATAGCAATAGATTTTTATGCTTAAGATCACCCCCTGATAAGTTATGAAACTCTATATTTAGTTTAAGAAAATTTTAAACAAGTTAGATCTATTCCACAGAAAGAATCAGATGTCAGTGAAAACAAATGTGTAGTATCAAAACACAGATTAAATATTGATGACTGCCCAAATTCTACATGGTAGTAAAACAAGCTTTGGCACTCAGAATAACAACAGGGCCACTTAGAAACAACTCAGCAAAATCTCAGTGAAGATCCATTGCATGGTAAATACTTTAAAACATGCAAGCTATTGCACCAGTTATGTTATTGCACATTTGCAGGACAGAAACAAAAGCAAGGCAGTTGACTGTGTGCTCTTGAAACTCGATTTCTTTTCTCTTATGATCCTACCAATGTATTGTAGAATAAGAATCTCTCAGTTGAGTAAGTGCTAGGAATGAGCCTCTGGAAAATGCGTTGCAGTTCAATGCATTATGAATTCCAAAGTCTGACAAGAGTTGCAGTCAGTGGTGTGTTGGGAACTGCCTGGGAAGAAGGTAATGAATGCACAAAGTCATTGTCCCTGTCTCTCTGCTGATGCAAGCTGAGGTCCTGATGTGACTACAACAAAGGGCATTTCACCATAATAAGTAACAAAACTTAAACACAGATTCTGGGGTATTATTAGTACCGTCTTGTGAAAGTGTTGTCACTGCTCCCCATAGGTCAAAAAAGTCCCTTTTTTCCCAGAGTGACCCAAACAGGCAAACTAAAGAACCCAAAACTTGAGACAGCAATTTTTCCTTTCTAATTCTTCTCCTATGCTGAAAATATAAAGAAGTGAAAGTAAATTGAAAAGTACAGTTTCTGAGTATAGGAAGTCCAGCCCTGTCCTGGTGCTCTCCAGTTGTGTCACCACTGGCCACAAAACCCAGCTGCTCTGAAGGAAGTGAAGCTGTGGTACCTTCTCCACAGGAATTTTATTTTCTTTTTGCTGGAAAACTTCCCTGGGACTCCATCTGTCCTTGGGTCAGACCTTCCTGGAGTTCCAAAGGCTCTGGGAGCCTTAGAAAGGAAATAACAACAGGAATGAGCCTTTCCCACTTCACAAGTGACGGAAGAGTCCTTTGGTAATGGCTGGGTAATAACAAGCAGAACAGCTCAGATTAGAAGCCCACAAATCCCCTCGACTGACACAACTCAGGCCAGCAGTGACAGATAATGAAAGTTATTTGAAATAACAGCCCTTATTTTAGAAGTTAATGCTTGTCTTCATCTCCTTTAAGTTCTTTCTGTGGAAACTATAAATGCTCCATCCTTCCCAGACCCTTTCCATTCCTGCTGCATGGAGTGTATAATATGCTGGTATATAAGACTTTTTTCAATTTTATACTTGAAAGGCTGAGTCCTCAGCCCTGATCAGCAAATGCCTGATGCTTCTGGAGGATAGACTGTGCAGTGAGCTCTGAGGTGAGATACTCTCTGGAAAGCTTTATGGATGTGTGGCTACTGGGCTACTGGCACTGACTGGCCAGGGAGATTTTTTAGGACATAGCTTGAGAAGATTTTTGTTGGAGTAGTTTTGCTGGAGATGCCTCTGCTGTGGGCAGCTGCTAAGACTGTGGAACCTCTGAGGAGGTCCAACCTTCTTTCCGTCATTCACCTTTGTTTTCTTGCCTTGGTCATGATGGTTTAGTGTTTTCTGCTTCCAATCACACCAGTTTTTAGAAGAAAGTAGCTAATCCCTCAGTGTCTTTGGGACACCCCCTTGCTTCACACATGGTCCTGCAGCCCTTCAGACCCAGCAAGCACATGGATCATCCTTCCCTGGAGAAGAACCTGTCCTCTCCACCACTGAGAGGGAACAGTGCAAGCTGAGGGGGTGAAGCAAATCGCATGCTTCCCTGTTTAAAAACTGTACAGGAATTCCCATGCTGTTTTATTAACAGATAAAAGCTGACATTATCACTTGTCATGGGAAAAGAGGAGGAGGACTGGAACCTGATCTCCTGGGAAACAGAAAATGAGAACCTGCATCATGTGAGCTGTTAGGTGGATCCAACAGACTAAGTTTATTTCCTTTTTTATGAATTTCAAGGGAGAGATAAATAAACCCCCTAATGAGATCCCTGCTGAAGGGCAGCTGTTTGCAGATCTTTTAAGAGTTACTGATTTCAGCCTTAGGTTGCATTGAAGCTTCTCTTAAAGCAGAGATTGCTGCTTCTGCAAGTGCTACAGAAACTTGCCTCAGGCAGGTGCTCTCTCTTCCAGTCCTCAGCAGCTGCCATAGCTTGCTGCAGCACCCTCATCTGAAGTGTGAAAGGACAAAATTTGTCTGCCTGCAGAACATCCATCCACAAGAAAGGAAGTTTAATATTCACTGAGTGCCATCCATCAACTCAGAAGTTCCCACTTTCAGATACGAATTGATTTATTCCTTTCATTGTCCAGGACGAGCGTGGCAGACACCTTGCTCTTTCTAGGCTGCACAGCCCATCCAGGAGGCACTGACAAGTTAACAAGGTTTATTTATCACCTTCCCTTATTACACGAGCTTCAGCCAGTTGGGAAGATGTCCTGGGAATGGAGTGAGGGTGGGAGCCCACCACAACCGTGTGTCCTTGACTTGAGACACAGCTGCAGGGATGAGGAAGGCAGAAGCTTCCATGGACACGCTGGCACAGCAGAGATGTGGAAACTTTTGTATCAACAGCACAAAAGAAAAGGTTTCATTTCCTATCCCATCCCTGGTTTCTGCCTATATTCGTGTGAAAGAGGACAAACCCCAAATGTCCACAGCAAAATAGTCATGGATGAGATCACTCTTTTAAAAGAAAAACACTCAGTAATGACTTGGCCACTGCTGTTGCGCACAAGTGTTGGTTGGAATGGTTTTTTTTCTCCACAAGCACCCGAGGGGTATTCATTTGCTGCAAAGCATTTTCTCCTGAATGCTCAAGATAATTTGAAATACTGTCAGGAATGCAGCCAATTCCCACCTCCAGCTCCCCCCTGCCTTGCCCTTTCCCTGTGGGCTGTCCTTCCAGCAAATAAACGCAAAGGGAGGGGAAGCTGCTCCTGCTGCTCTGAAGGTCACAGACACGAGGGGTTCCTGCTGGCCCCCTGGGACAGTGTCCTGGGTGCCAGCAGCATCTCTTGATTTCTGCACCTACTGACAAAATACAAATATGTCTGCCAGCACTTCTGGAGAATAATGTTAATATTTGCATGTTCTACCAGACTGATCAAGAATCAAACACTCAGCAGGTGGAAGAATAAATGAGAGCAGACAGAAAAAATTGATCCAGAGGGCTAAAAACAGTCTTTTGATGTTCTTTGGGACAGAGTTCATATTAGGCTCTCTGAGCCTGGGCTGATATGGATGGGCTTTAAACCAGCAAAATGGAGGAAGCTTTAAACCAGCTTCAGAGCTCATATGGCCAGCTTGTACATCACTCAGACAGCAGTTCTACTCCTCTTTTGGAGGAGGATACACATGGTGATGGGAAAACCAAGGGTATCCCATAATTCTCTAGCAGATTTTAAAATCCAAGGCCTTTTAAAGCAGCCTGATGGTTGTTTCATTCTGCACTGGTGACACATTGGGCTTTTGGAAGGAGCTGGAAATGTCTCTGTCTATCTTTGTCTTCCTACAACAGCTGCACTGGGTGCCCCTCTCCTCTTAAATCTGATTTCCTCAGTGCCATTTCTGCTATAAAAGCAGAAGATCATTGAAGTTACACTGATTACAAAACCAGTGTAAAAGCGAGGAACACGAGATCTGTTCTTCTGTTAGGCAGAGTGTAATTCTGAAGTGGAGCGAGCACAGGGCCACAAGCCTGTCAGCGAGCGCGATCAGAAATACCTGGGGAGGATGCGCTCACTGAGGTGTGAAATGCCTCGGCTGCCACTCCAGTGGCTCCTCGCGGCTCCAAGGACAAACAAGCAGCATCTGTGTTAATGTTCTGTGCAGCACTCAGCACGAGGGGCTGCATTTCGGGAGGATGGCGGTGGAGCGAGGCCATGCTGCTCTCACATCAGCTGTGGTTTTGTCTCTGTGCCTCCAGGAAGGTTTCAGCATGGTTGTTTTTCCTCCTGCACCCAGCACTGCCTCAGCCCAAGTAAATCTCAGTCTGCAAGAGACAGGATTTTGGTTGCTGTAAACCAAGGTTAAATGTTTCACGCTGTAATCAGAACTGGCAACTCCAGTGAGTTTCTTTGCTACTTAAAAGCAGAATTGATTGTATAGTAGCAAGGCTGAGATCATGAAGGAGCAATTTCTGTTGCACAGACCCTTCTGGGGTAGTTAGATGACCTGCTCTGTGAGCTGTAATTTAAAAACAGTGGGATAGACAGCAAAACATGCCACTAAACCTTAAAAGAATTTCTAGGATCCTCCCCAAGCCCCCTAGCACACATTAAAAAGCTCCACTTCTTGTGGATTTCTGGATGTACAATTCTGGCACTTGGAGCTTTCCCTGTGCAGTCAGCAGATGTTTTTTGTTGTTTGCAGTCTGCATTCATCTGTCTCTACTCCTTTCTGCTCATCTATAATCAAGTTCTGGAGCTACAAATGCGTTACTCAACAACCCACAGCCTTATGTTCGTATCATAAGCCATTAATCCTGGACATGCTCTGGGGGGAGTTCTATTTCTAGAACAGTGGAGAGAGGGTTAATGGCTGCTGCACCACAGCTTTAACACAAACATCTTGTGTTAAAGCTGGGCAAAATCACATCACTCAAGGTGTTATTGGCAGCAATCAGCTATGGTCATAAGCAACATATTGACCTGCCAGACTGTATAGCAATCCATAACAATTGATTATCCATTTCTTGAAACAACTATTAATTGTTCATTAGCCCTATATAAAGTATTTATATACTCATGTTTCATATAAAGCATGACTGTAATGATAATGCATTTGACCTTTAAGTACAATCAATCACAAAAATCAGTAAGAAATAAGTTTTTGGAGCATCCACACCACTTTGGCTGAAAGACCTGAAGAGCTGTATCCAGATTCATTTGGATGGGAGACACTTTCTCTATCTAAGCACTGTATCTTTCTAAGTTGTTCTGTGTTCCCTTTCCTGATAGAGGAGACAACATTGCACTATCAGAGCAAAATGAACTGAACCCCTCAATTTCAGATGCAGAATTAGGATGGGTTGAAGCACTCTCTTCCTCTGGGATGGGCAACCTGGAGAACTCCAGAGAGGTGGGGTGAAGTGAGAGCATCCCCAGCCTTCCTGGCACTGAAGGCTGCTCTGATCCAGAAAAGCACTTGAGGATATGCTTAAAGAGAAGAGTTGGATGGAGCTACAGCATTTAGCCAGGGCAGGGGGGGCACACAGCTCTGTGGTTTGAAGGGCATCTCAGTGCACAGAGACCCTGAGGATATTTCAATGTCCACATATGGAGTGACGGGCTTAGATACCAGTGTAGTACACTCTTTTCAACATCAAGGGGTCAGAGGAACCTTGGAAATTTCAGCAGGAGATCCAGTTGTGAGGCACATTTGTTGAAAGCACTTTTATCTTTGACTGCAGTAACTTTCTCTCTGGCTTTTAGGACCAATAACAGCAAAGCTAGATAATGCTTTTGAAGATGCTTTATACAGCTTCCAAGCTGGGCACTGCACTCTTTCTGATGCGTTTGCACTCCTTCATCTGCATGTCCTACCTCATCAGGCAGCAATGTGTCACAAGATTACACATCGTGAATTAAGCCTCATAACAAGCTGTTCTGTACTGCAAAAGTACAAGAAATATATTTTGGCAAATCGTATGAGAAGCAGAGGAGAACAGCAGATGTTTCCAACAGCCAAATGTTTCCAGTTTGGCCATGAGTCTGTACTCTGGACCCGTCTCTAGATAACATCCTCCAGCATCGTGCCAAGGGGAACAATGGCTTTTTTGATCCCAGTGCTGTCCTGGTATCTGAAAACTCTGGAAGAGCTGACTCAGATTCCTCCCATCCTCATCTTCATCCAAAGACACCCAAGAATTTCTTTATGCTCTGTCCCTGGCTCTCCATGGCTGTAAACCAACACCTGCATTTGAACCACTGGAGGCAAAGATCCAAAACATTCAGGAGGGGAATGGAGTAGTGAGCAGGGGAAAGGCAATCTGCTGTGACATGAGGAGGGTAATTCCCAACCCACGCCTGAGCAAACACGCAGACACTGTGGCAGGGAGCCTGACAGATGGTTAGAGCAGAGCAGTGGGCTCTTCACCCAGACATGGCTGCCTCCAGTTTCAGCTGGAAACAAAGATGTAACGCAGTTATCCCTTCTCTGCTCCTTCACTTAACGGGGCCCGAGTCGAGTGGATGGAGGTTCACACAGGGTGCTCTGAAACGAGGCAGGGTCCCCCTGGTTCTGTCTTTACATCCAGAAATGCTGGCCCATGTGTCCCTCCTGAGTGAGTTGTTGTTTCCAGCCCACCATCCCTTTTGGTGCTGGCACCATGAGCCCGGTGCTCAGGCCAAGGACAGCTCAGGTGCCAAGGACACAGCTGCTGTGCCTGGGCATGGCACTGCTGCTTGATTCTGGCCTGGCCTGGGCAGCAACAGAGCTTATGTTCCCTTCAGGGATGCCTTTGCTGTCCTTGGATGCTGTCCTGCGAGGGGATGCCACAGCTCCTTTGTCCAAGGGGAGGAGAGCACCTGCCACTAGCCCAGCCTGAGAGCAGGAAGGCAGCACTGGGGATGGATGGGGAAAAGGGCTGAATTTGTCCCATTTTCTGCATAAATCTACACGTCTGCAGGTTCAGGCTGCCCCCTGGGGTAGAGGCAGACAGCCCTGCAGCACTGCTCTGAGCCACACTCCGCAGGCAGAAAATACTTTGAATGCTTTTCTTTTGCTCATTTGCTCTTTTGTTTCATCAAGCCAGCAGTGCAGGCAGCCGACCTCTGATGGCGCCTTTCAAATGATTTCCCTCGCCACTTTCAGAAACACGGGTTTATCCCTCCTGGAGAGGTGAACCAGGGATAAGTTTAATATAGAAAGAGAGAGGCGAGGTAATCAAACACCTGCTCCCACTAAAACAATGCCTTTTCCTCTTCACAGGCTGCTGAGCACTGATGAGGGAAGGTGAAGGCGCACAACAACCCTAACCCAGCACAAGGACCAGCCTTCAGAGTGGGCAAATCTGGGTTGTAAAAGCAGAAACCTGAACCACACTGTAGGCTCTTGTCTCAGCTGCTCTGCCCAGGTCAGAGAAGGCTTTGCAAATATTTCCAGTTGAAAACTGCAGGTGCTTTCTCTGCCACCTGCTCACATCATCAGAGGGGAAAGCACAAGTATTAAGTGGATAAACTTAAGAAAAATTGCCTTTGTTATTCTTCCTGGAGAGCCCCTGGGGCTGATTTACCCAGGCATTGAACTTCCAAATGTCTTACTGGCTCTGGCCAGACATATTGTCACCCTTCTCCTCCCCTCTCTTTCTCTCTTGCTGCCCACATAACACATATCCAAACCTCCCCAACTCTGGCCCAGTTGCAGGTGGGGGAGCCCAGCTTCCAGACAAACCCATGGGATGGGCATTTCTTACTTCCCTGAAGGACTTGTTTCACACAGGTTTTCAGATCTTCACAAGCAGCTAAACTGTGTCTTCAGGCGATTTGGATTTTCTTGGAGAGCGATGTTCTACAGTGTGTGTTTTTTCCTCTCTGTTGAGGACTCTGCTGACAGGGCCAGAGGAAAAAAAAAAAAATCCACCACCAAAAGCCAGGGATTTTTATACCCCAAATTTGTCACCTTTCTTGTAGCAATGGACATTATAAAGCAGCTAAATAGCCTGTCTGACCCTAATGCTCCATCAGGTGTCCTTTGCCTGCCTGGTGAAAGGCAGCAAAGCCCTCACAGGTGCCAGAATATCCTCCGGTTGCCCACAAATTTGAGATGGTTTCTCATTGCCTCTAATGGGGGTAATGGGAGGGAGCTGCAGATGATGCCCATCAGCAGGCAATCAGGCATCTCAGATTTCTCTTCCAGCACAATTCTCCACGCAGGATGGCAATTTTCTCTGGCTGGGGCCAGGAGTCCCCTGCTCCTTTGGCCATTGCCTTCATCAAGTCCGCAGCTTGAAAGAACAACTTTCTGCACACCAGACAACTGTTAGGACCCAGTGTCAGGGAAATAAGCATATCTGTGTCAGGTGGAATCAGTGGCAGCAGCCCTGCAGAGCTCTTTCCCAGAACAGATGCCTAAAAACCCCATCTGATGCTGACTGCTCTGCAAGGCTCAGGATGCAGAGGCAGATATTTCAGACGAGCAACCCAAAGCAAATGTGTACAAGTCTCTGCAGACTGCACTAATGCTTGAGTTGTAACCAGAAGGAAACAGGCTGCCAGAGTCTAGCAGGGCCCAGGGCTGTTCCACACACTGCTGTTTTATGCACTCACCTGCATGGAGAGCACTGCACAGCACCCACTGCTCCGCTCTCCTTCCAGCCCATATTTCATTACAGGGTTGCCATTTCCCAGTGTGTAAAAATAGGATGTGCTGGCACAGGTTACGTGGTGCTAAGAGCACCGTGGAGAGGCACAGCAATAGCTGCAAGGGAAACGAGGAAACAGAGGAGTTCTCCTGAGCAAAGGGCAATATCCAGCAAATGTTGAACTGACAACCTCTGCTGCTAAAACCAAAGCGCTCTGGCAAAAGCCACCAAGAGGAACATATACACAGCAGCCAGCAGCCCTGAGGAGGATGGCACAGCTCAAATGCACTCAGCAAATAAAGCCTCAGCTGTGTGTTGCACTGCAGACAGGATAATCCTGCTCTTTTACCCATCTGAGGAAAGTCAGGATTTGGAAGGCAGCTTTCCGTGGGTTTCCACCCCGTTGATTCAAAGGCAAATGGCAGCACACGGGTGCAGGGATCACCCCTCCCTCGAGGCCAGGATGGTTCGGGTAACTGAGAGGGAGGTCTCCAGGGCTGCACTCTGACTGCACTGTGGGTTTGCCCTGCTGCAGAGTGGTGCAGGATTCAGTGCTGCCCAAGACACCCAGCTCTCACCAGAGGTCTGTCCCACACAAGGTGTGCTCCTGGTGGCCTTGTGTTTGACTTTGAGGTCTAACCAACCTCATGGTGGCGGTGTTCAGGGAACAGACCTTCTGCTCTCTCAGGGTGGCCTGGTGGAATAAAATTGTGTATGGCTGGAGGAAAAAGGAATAAGGAGAAAATTGATTTGAGGTGATTTTGGAGACTCACTTGCTGGTATTTAATATGTTTTGGATAACTGATAAGTAATTCCGTAGTCAGAATTTTGTCTCAATTATTTTTATTTCCTCAGGTGATATTTACCTCTGATTTTTAAGCAAAATAGAGTCAGACCCAGACTATCACGGTGCAGACTGATTGACTGCTTTCAGACAGCTCTCCTAGCCTCCTAATCCCCCCCCTCCTCCTGGGGAAGAGGGATACAGTTCTGCCAGGAAGTGAAAACAGGAACATTCATAAAAGCTGCTCAGTATTTCTGGGCTGAAATTACCCACAGCAATGTATTTACAGTTCTGTTTTTAATTTCTAGTAGTGGGCACAAGAGTCACTCTTTCAGCTGCATAGATAGCTTTAGTTGCTATCTAACATGGTAACAAGTTTTCTTTCCAATATGATTTTGTCAATAATAAATATCGACTTTGTAATGAAAAGGATCATACTTATGCTTTAGAGTAAAATGCTGTGGGGTGTTTGCATATAAAGCTGAATCTCACGCACAAATAATAAGGAATAAAAGGACACAGCTTAGTTAAGATGTTTAAGCTAAGGGAGTAATGAAGTGGAGAGGGATTTTTTGGCTGGAAAGACATACAAGTGGAATATATAAANACCTGTCTTCAATCCAAGACAGGAGGAGATAATTTTCCTCTCTTTTTCGTCCAGGGTATTCAAGTCACTGCAACTGGATAGGAAAGGTAACTTTGAGAGGCCAGTAAACAAAAAACTACAAAATATCTGGACCTGCTGGACCTGCTCTAAATGTGATGAACTCATAAACGAGGGATCCAGACATGAAGCGCTTTGCTATCAGCCTGGGGAATTCAGTCAGACACAGTCCAGCAAGCTCATCCATAGCTGCTCTGCACTCCCCAGTATTATTCTCATTTCTCATCCAAAACACAGGAGATTGAGGCAGTAACAAAATCTCAGCATCACAAGAGCAAGTTGCCAGGGCTGGTACACGGTCAGTGATTCTCTGGGATATAGATACTTTCTGCTATATAGGCTTTTTTCTACTGCCAAAAGTCCTCAGCAGCTGCACATGCTGGATTTATCAGACTTTATGAGATATGGCACCACAGAAATTGGTCTGAGACTGCCAGACTATTTACTACCACTCCACCAGAATAATTCATATGCTTATTCCCCATCCTGAATACACCCAAAACTAAACCTCCCAGTGAAGCTGCACTGATTTAAAGCTAACCATAAATCTGTTGACCCTTGGTAAACCATGCCTGTGCTTTTTTCTTTCTTTCTTTTTTTTTTTTTTTTTTTTTTATGTTTGGTGCTGAGAAAAATAAAGCAATTTTCCAACCATATGCCTCAAGCAAATCTCCAGATTCTTTGCACTACACTGTCCACTCTTTTTCCTGTTCCTCATTCATTTTTATCTCCTAGAATTTTCTACAGCCTCTCCTGTCCTTCCTGAAATTTTCTCCCTCCCAGCCTCTTGCATAGGGAAAGTCAAGGATGGAAATGTGCTGGGTTTACTTCTCCCCCTCTAAGCAGGGACAGCAAACAAAATAAAGCCAAGTCCTGATGTGTTCTGTATATCAAAGGCTTTCACCACTGCCCTTGATCCAGAGCTCTGCAGGAGGAGGCAACCTGCACTGCTAGCATGTAACTGATGGTTTTATTATTCAGCTGCTATTTTCCCCTTTGGCAAATAGGGTTAATTTTGGGGAGGAGCGAGAGAGATTTCTTACCTAGCCTGATGATGGTTAGATTTTGGAAAGCTTCTCTACCTGGGACAGCCTGAGTCATTTTAAAGACTGTTTTCAGCTAACATTGTTTTCCCATTAAGATTTTATGTCGTCCACTTCCACGAATATGAGCCTGTGTCACCCTGTGCTTCTCTGTCCCTTCCTCCCTTCCAGACTCTTAGTTACTATATTCACTTTGGACAAGAAAAGAAATATGTCTTTGGTAAGCAGAGTTCACAGAAATCTCTACATTCATTTTGCAGCTTTATTGCAATGGAAAAGAGATGCATTAATATATCCCGATTAGCCTTGAACAGTGCTAGGAGGAGATAAGATAAGCTCTGAACATTTTTCAGGAGTAAACAGCAAAGTGTTAAATTGGTTTAACAGCTTTTGGATGAATTTAAATGAGGCATCTTTATTTTTTTAAATGACATATTTAGAAAAAAAATAGCCCTTTGGTTCTTTAATGACACATTCACTTATGTCACTTAATGTTGCATGCCTCTTCTTTTACAGCCTTTGCTGCGCAAAGTGCTGGCACTGTTGTGATCCAGAGGAAAGAGCTACTTCTTTAGCTGTTCTGATGATTAGCTGATTTTAAAAGTGCAGATTTTCTTCATGAAACTCTCAGCTGGATATGGCATCAACCGCAGTCTTTTGCGCAGCTCCTCCAGGGTTAGCGATAATAATGAATTTGGATGGGCCAGACCAAAGTACTTTTCCTCAAACTATAGCATTTCTGTATGGAAGATGGGTCTGATTAAAATACTTCATCCCACCCTCCATGTGTTTTCTCCTCAGCTTCGAACATTCTCTGTAGACAGCAGATAAAAGGATTTTGTCCCTTTTGTCAACATCCTGCAGTTTCCAGTCTCCATTCTGCAGGGATGTCCCCTGCACTGTGGGGCCAGGCGAGCAGCCCCGCACATGGCAGACATGGGGAGCAGTCTGACAGGAGCAGGCTGGAGGCAGGATTGGTTTTTCATTGTGGCTCTTCCCTTGGGAGGATCCTGTGACCGGCTGGGAAGAGGGTGGTGGGTGGCAGCTCTGGCACTGACTCCACTCCTGGCACGGCTGTGATCCCAGGAACGGACACTGTGGGTCCTGCAGTGTGCAATAAACAAAGAAAAACTCAAAACCCCATAGGTTAATTAGGTTAGAAATGTTGTCCTCTGTGTGAGGGAGTATTTGTTGCACGCTGAGAACTGCCAAGGTTACAAAATCCAGATTGCCCACAGGGAGTTACACAGTCTGAACAAATTTCTTCTCCATCACACTTTTGACAAGAAAGTAGCAGTCTGTATTTTTAAGGAATACTGAGAATACAAGAAAGTAATCCCTTTTTTATTTTTTATTTATTTTGGGGTTAGAGATTTCTAAAAAAGCTATTGGATAAATTGGATGAATAACTGTATCATCTCTATTTTTCCCTGTATTTTTAAAAATGTCAATAAGGAGATGGGAGCTTTTCCCATGCCTTTTAGGAGATTATTTCACAGAGATTTTTCACTGTTTCTTAGCTCAGACTTTCCCTTCTGTCATTTTTATCATGCTCTCCTTAGCATCACATTTTTGTACACACAAAATAATTCTTTTCTGTCTGCCTGAACACAGTAATCATTACACAAGTCATTACTCAGGGAAGGTATATATATTTAGTTCATCATCTTTTCTCGTAAATCAGTCCTTTCAACCCCAAAATCATTTTAGCTACTCTTTGAATTGTCTGCAATTTGGTTTTTTCCTAGTAATGAGGTGGCCCAGAACTGAACGCTGTATTCAAGGCAGGCTGCCGCCAAAGTAATCGGAACCTGGATGATTTCCATTATCTGCTTTTTGACACAAACCTTCGTGTGAATCGGATGCAAGCAAAAGTCTGTTCTCGCAAATGTAATAGTGCTGAGAACATACATAATCTTTATGGTCTGCATTTAATGCTGGTACTCCCAGGCATCTGCATTTCTTGGATTGTCCTATTTTTCAGTCCTGAAGGTTTGCTCATTAAGAAAAAAAAAAGGGGGAGAGATTTGTCCTTTCAATCCCTATTCCAGATGTCATTGTCCAGGTAGCTGAGGACTAAAATATGGAAGTCCTCATCAAAACCGTATACTTCTGGTACATGTAGAGCTGTAATTATTTCGGCAGCTTCTGAAATCCTTCCTCAGCTCCAGCTCACGTCACGTCACTCCGCTCAAGCCAAGCTCTCGGCTTGAAGCATTTCCTGATCCATTTTTATGGAACAGCCGTCACATAAATACAGCACCAAGTTCTCCTTATGGGCATCTGGGGACCTGCTAGCCAGTCTAACGGCCCTGTTATTTCGATGTTAAATAGAGCAGTAAGAGTAGAGCAAAAACAAAAACCAAACCCCAAACAAAACAAGAAACCCCCACCAAACACAGGGCTGCTGGAGACAATTTCCTTCACCCACGTGCTGGCGCGACAGTGGCCGCTCCCCGCTCATCCCCACTCCTCGCATCAGCGATGGCAAAGAGCAGAAATCAATAGCAGGAAAGGAGGATCAATACAAACCGAAATGGCAAGTTTTGTTTTAGAAGATTTTGGCAGAGAGGTTTTAAAAAATTATGCCATCTGTGGTTTCTTTCTCTCCGTCGGCAGCATGTGCTGCGGATAATGCCAGTCCCACATCAATAACATCTGCTAATGCCGCTTCCTGAGCCGTGCAATCAATCCTGCCCAGCAAGCCCCGGGGTAGAAAAGTGAGCTCACAAACTGTGCCTGCCATCTGCAGCCCTCACCCGAAATCTGGCAGGCCTCACCCAAAGTGGCCAGCGAGGCCCTGCCCGAGGCACGGGGTGATGGGCAGGACCAGTCAGAGCAGGGGTACCCTGCAATGAGACCAAACCCCACCACTCGCTGCATTTTCAGCTTGGCAGTCTCAGATGTAAGCAGCAGCTTCCCCCGAGCACCTTTGCACACCTGTCCCCAGCTGGGACAAACCCTGTGTGCCACCATGAGGATGGGAATCCAGGGGGGCCCTGGCATGGCACAGGACAGAGCTGGGCTGTCGCTGTTCTCTGGGAATGAAGATGGGGTCGTTGTGGGTTGCTCGTGAAATATCTGGGGATGTGTTTTCAGCACTGCCAGGGATGACAAAGAAGGGGTGCAGGGAATACCCTAACACTCTTCAGGGCCCTGCAATACCTCTTAGCTGTTACCTCAAGAAGAAAGTTTGCATGAAATGGCTCTGAAGAAGTTTTGCCTGTTCCTCCTATGTGAAATCTCTTGAAATCTGCTGAGATTCACTGTACCACCCAACTGTCAGCCTCACCCATCAGAAAATACCCATTTTCCTGCTAGAACATTTTGTTTGCATTGCTTGGGTCTGTGCTGGCCCCAGGCAGCACCGGGAGTGCTGGGAGTGCAGTGCCCGTCACACTGCAGAGCAGTCCCTAAACTCAGGCTCTCCAAAAACATTTATATCATGTTGTGGGTGATTCCTTTGAATTTGATAGAAAAGTCCTTGGGCAGTAGCAGAAAGGAGGTGGGACAGGAACAGATGCATTTTCTCCTGGGGCTGGCTGGATTTGCAGCCTTCAGCATGTAGCGCTGGAAGCATCCATAAGGACTTGCAAAAGTAATGGGGATTAGAATAAGTCAAATTAAAGAGAGAGTGGCCAAAGCACACATACTTGATACAAAATCCTAATTTATGGAGGAACTAGCTTCCTGCTAATCTGGTTTAATACCCTTTTCTGCAGAAACACTGGGCTGAGGTGCTGGGGGAGGATGAAACCATAAACTCCTCAATTTGGATGGAACATTTCAACCAAATTAAAAGGAATAGCTTTTCCCCAGAGTCTGAATGTGTTTGACAAATAGCATAATTCTATAAAAAAGGTTTTATTTTTTTTAGACCTGAAAATAGGGAGTTCACTTTGACATCTATTTTTAGCCAGATTGTGAGCATTTATTGCCTTTTCTCCATGTACAGATAAAACAAATGCTCCCCTCAGAGTTGTTTGCTTTCAATAGCGCAGAGCCAAGCAGTTGTTTTAATTAGAAGGTTTTCTATAGACAAGGACATTTCCCTGATACTTTTCCTGCATCAAGACTCAACAGAATGGGAAACTTGCTGCAAAAATTGCTGAGGGCTATCCAAGGCAACAAATACAGCCCAAAATAAAGGGAAACCTGAGCAGTACCTGACCCAGAGCCCAAGTATCACTGATCTCCATTTCCATCATAAATGAAAAACTCTGTCCAGCCAGCATGAAATTCAGTGCTCACAATGTCACTGAGTCCCTCTGCCTATCTCTGACAGCAGCACCACAGCAGTTGTGTCACTGCACAATCACCATTTTGGCACCAGCAGGAATCTGGAAAAATGGAGCAAAAATGAGAAGGAGAATAACATGGTGAACATGGTTAGATAAGAACTGTTGAGGAAAAAGGCTGATGTATTCCAGGCTGTTGTATAGAGTATTACAGAAGCAATCTATTTTTGTTCTGCTATTATGCCATGGAGAATTCATCTCTCTGCAACAGTAGAAGCGATAAAGGAAAAAATTGGCCCTTTTCCTGTAAATCGACTCCAGTAGTTTAGTGCAGGTTGCTCTCCCTGCAGGTGAATACAAGCCTGTGTATTCCCAAGGAAACAGCTGAAGCCAAGGTGCTCTTGAAGACGGAAGTGCAAAACTCAATGATCTGGGACAGCAGAACAAGTCTCAAAAATAATCAGCCTGAGATGACACATGAATAGCAAAGTAAATCAAACACTTTGAGGTCTGAAGAGTTCAAAAGGCCTTAGGAAAGATAGAATCACTTGCCAACCAAGTTCTTATTTAGTCTTGATTTTATTTTTCTTAAAGTACAAAGAAATACTTCCAGGAAAACGGTACAAATTCAGTTTCATCATTTAGAACAAAAGAAGGCAAAATTTCTCCATCAGAGAGCACAATTTAACCTCTAGATGCTGGAGAACATGATATCTTTGATGACAGCCAAGTGAGGAGTGTCCAGTGTGTTCCAAATCAGAGGCACTGCCACACACACGGAGGGGCAGCTCCTTGTGGTTGTGCCTTTTAAGAATGATCTTGAAATAATACAAAGGAAAAGCAAGTACTTTGCGTTGAAACCATTTGTGCAGTCAAACCAGAATCCAACCTAGTGCCACAAATAAAAAAAGAAGGCTGGAAAATGTAGTCTTTTTACCCCTTTTTCCCCTTTTCTATCCCTGCCATGGTCCTCAGCCATAGACGTGGATCCTGTGGTACCAGGCAGTGACTCAGTGTGGCCAAGATGCGTTATCCTGAAAAGTTTGTACAGATGAACCTTCTGTTGCCCAGCAGCTGCAAGATGTACACCCTGGACTTCAGAGAGACACAAAGATCAGCTCTCGGCCAAGAAATGTAAGGACAGGTTCTCTTGTCTCATCCTGAGGATGTTTTTTCTAGCCCTAAGCAGGAGAGCAGGACATCCAGGGAGGTCTGAGCTTCTTTTGTCCCCTGGGAGAGTCACTCCCAGCAGGGAAGGTCAGCAGTGTCTGTGAGCCTGATGCTCTGGGGCTGTAGAGGATCAGGAGGCTCCAGGAATGCTCTGGGAAGCTTTAACAGCAAAAGCTCCAAAATCACAGGGAGAAAAAAAGAGAGTAGGAAATCTGAAGGAAGAGGACAGAAAATAGAGAGGGTGAAGATTATGAGAATAACACAGCACAGGCTGCCTCTGTCCCTGCTCTCTCTGGTGGAGTCACAAGGAGGGGATGGGTGATAACCATATGACAGCCAAGTGTGGCGAAGAGTGAGCTGTGGTCACTCCTGTGGCTGTGGGGACGTGTGGCCCCTGGGCCACAGCCTCGTTTCACTGAGCAGGGGGGAGAAGCAGGGAAGGCAGCCCTGAACAAAGCAGGGAGAAGCATGAAGGAGAGAGCAAGGCTCTGAAGAAATGAGCAAGGAGAAGAACCACCCGTCCCCGCCAGGCCTTGGCTCTTCCCCAGGCACCAGCAAAGCCACTGCCTCAGTCACACAAGGGTTACAGAGAGGCACCATGTGGGGAACAGCCTCTCTGGAAAAGGATGATGCTGTTTACATGATTTATAGCGAGATAAGGTGATTCATAATAATGAATAATGAATTCCTACACATGATAACTGGGGCACAAACACAACAGCCCTTAGAGCAGAGCACCCAGGGATGCCACAGCCTTGAGTTCTGGATAGCTGTGTGAGAGCCCTGTCATGATGGTGATGATGATGGGCACGACTCAGACGCAAGTCCCTCATCCTGAGTCTGATAACAGGGAGAAACCTCCCCAGAGAGTTGTAGCCCTTGGTCCCACATGGGCTGATTATTCATTGAGTGTTGTGGGAATGAAAGGGAAAAGTAACCAAGAAAAATGAAGGGTTTTGGAGGAGACACAGGTTCTCATGTTCTGGCCCTCCCACCAACACCCTGGGAGATGGTTTCAGTGAGAGCTGCTGGTGGCTGAAGCTCTTTCTTAAATCTCAGGAGATATTTTCAAATATTCTTCTGAGCTGACTGGGTTGTTGCATCCCAATTTGCATTGCAGACATTTACACTTCTGCTCCATATTTTCCAGTTTCTGCTTACACACATTGTGTGGAATGAAATCAAGCATTTTCAGCCACACTAATTTTAATCTAATTTCAGACAGGTTGGTAAGGTAAGGTCAGCATTCTGTCAATGACAAATTTAATGAAAATAAAGGTCCAGACACCAAAATGTTATGGAACTGGATAAGGCTTTTTGATTGCTGTCATTACAATTGATAGTTCTATTCAGTCACTTGAAATTTTATTGATTTTTTTTTTTCCCAAGCACTCCACCTTAAACTTATTTTTCATTTCAAGAAATCAATACTATGGATCCTTTGACACGAGGCATGCAGCATTCTGCCACAATATGTATTTCATGATGGAAGGAGCTGGGGTAATTTTTTTCTGCTCACTTCCTTAATCATGCAAGTAAACTGGAAAGTTGTTGGTAAAAAAATACGAATCTTAGGGAAACTTCCTGCCCTTGATTCTCTGCACTAGATCGCCTCTGCTGCTGTCTGCTGTGGAGATGTTTTTCCTGAAGCCCTGCTGCTGGTGGAAGGCAGAGTTCTGAATGTGTGATGAGGTTTGCCTAACAGCTTTGGTAAGTGGAAATTTTTCTTCTTCTGTCTGCTTTTTGTCCTGTTTTTTTTCTCAGTTCTGCTTTCCCAGGCACAGGTGGAAAATATTTTTTTTTTTAATTTCATCAATAGAATGAAAAAAAAAGGCTCTGCATGGGCAAAGGCTCTGGGCTGGAGCTCCAGGTTATGTCACTGCTGTGAAGGCAGATGAACTCTGGGGTCGTGCACACGACGGGTAAAAAACATGAGGGGTGGTGAAACATTATCAGGGACCTGTCTGTGTGAGACTGGGGGTGGACACTGGCTGACTGGGGACACCAGTTTGGCGGCTGTAGGGGTGAACCTGCACCCACTGCCTCTCCAAACCCACATTTTGAAGCCCAAATCCAGCACCCCTGGGTGCCTTTCGACACCAACCTGGCCACGCCGTGCCAGGAGCATGGACAGGGGACATCAGCTGAGCTCAGGGGACTCAGGGCCAGCTGAGTGTGGGGGTTTGGGTAAAGTTTGAGCAGCAGCAGAAGGTGCTGCCCAGCACCACCAGCCCTGAGGGCTCTGACTGATCATCTTCATTCTTTGCATTTGATGGATGAGGGACAGGCATCCTGTTCCCAACTTTCCACACATTTTTCCCAGTAAATGTATAAATTACAAGGTCTTATCCATGCTTGAATAATGTCCACCTCCTCCCTCTGTTAGGAAATCTCTAAGGAGCAGAAAGAGCAAGGTCATACCTGAAGTAGATCACCTCTCTGGTCAGCTGAGGTCCTTAGAAATGTCCTGTACTGTGGATCCAGCTGTCCTTCTGACTGATAAATAATTTAGATCTGAGTGCTTTGAATCCCTGGCTTTTTATTAATATAGAAATTTATTACAAGTACAGAAAGTCTCACCTTTATCAATAATTAAAGTTGGTTACACAAAATGACTTTAGGAAATTATCTGAAATTTAAGCGAAAAAATTGAGTATTTGTCCCTCTTTTTCAGAAAAAAAGAAAAAAGAAGAGAGTGTTGAGGGATTGATAACAATGTAAGGGCACACAGGAGGGGTGAGTGGACTACATTTTTCTTCTAAGTGTCTCTCTGACCTGATGGATTTGTGACTACAGCTCTGTAATTTTGAGGTAAATTAATTCAATTCAGAGAGAAACAGGAGAGGAGGAGGGAAGTCTGCCATCCACATTCTTATATGTGCAACAGGTATAAAGAAACAATATCCAGCATCTATAGCTTATTACAGCCACCACTAAACCAGAATGTTATTAGCAGTCGTGGCACAACAGAGAACAGGAGGGGAGATAAAGAAAGGAAAGAAATCAGGATTGATGTTCTCTTCCTGTATTTGTTATCTTACAGAAGCAGCAGTAGAATACAAATCAACCCATCCCATGCACAAGAGGGTGGGATCCTTCGAGGCTCTTGTTTTATAGATGAAATGTATTCAGTTGCTGGGGGATGAAAGGCTTTATAAGTGAAAAGAAAACTTCACCTTTGCATATCCTTTTCCTCTGGTCAAGAGCTTTTGGAGAGCAATGTGAAGAGAAATGCCAACAGTGGCTCAGGATGGTCACAGTTTTGCCCTTCCAGGAGAAATGCTCCCATAGACTCAGACTCTTTCATGGCAACTCCTTCCTTGGAGGAGTTGAAATGGCACTTGGAGATGACAGTGAAATGGCACCCAAGGTATTCTTACTCATTTGGAAAAAAAAGGGAAAAAAGAAGAAAGGGGAAAAATATTTTAAAAGGAAAATGAGCTGACTAGGGCAAAGTATGTGAGCAAAAGCAGAAAAAAATATGTTCGTGCTTCAGCAGAGACCAACAGTCTGTTTTTCTCCAGTTTGCAGCTTTCTACCTGAAAACACAAGTTCATATGTTTTACAGACCAAATCAGCATCTGTTACACTCTGAAGGAGCCTATATCTCCCTGAGAATGTGAAAACACAGCAAGCACCAGGCTGGCGAAGCCATCTCGCCTCCCCACCACCATCTCCTGTTCTGCACTGGCAGCACTGCAGAGTTATTTCCCACATTGTACCTCACCTTGGAATGCAAGAGAGATTTCACAGCTATCTTCAGACTGGACACGGTAGCAAGAAATGAAGTTGAACTGAAAACCTACCCAGAAAATTCCTTTATCCCTATTTCTTGTAGATTAACATGGACACGTCAATCTACAACTTTGCAGGCGTGTGCCCTTTTCTGGAATATACTGATTTGTTACAAGGTGGAGTCCAGAAATTGGTTGTTATAGCAATATCCCTCACAAGCACACATGTCTCATATTTCCATCATAATAATTATCCTAGAGGTACTGGGATTCTTGGGGTTCCAAGTACATCATGCCCAGAAGGCGATTCCTCTGTGAAATCAAACCACATTCAAAACCAAGGGGCAATTTTCAGATTGGTGATGAAATTCTTAATTACGCCGCATCAACCACAGCACTGCTATGGAGAAGCAAATTCTCTTACAAATTATGCACATAGATCAAAACCACCCTCTGTTTCAGAGACAAATGCCCAATCATTCCGATCTATTTTGCCGTCTACAGCAGACACTGCATCAGGCTATTGGATAACTATAAATTTTAATATGTCTTTCCTCACTATAGTCAGTCAACTTGTGATTATCAAGACTCAAGGAGGGAGCTGAACTAACCCAAATAAAGTGAAGCATAGTCGAATAAAACTGATGTAAATCAGACTGTAGAAATAAATGCTTTATTTTCTATATTAATCTTAGAAAAAACTGGAGCAACGATGTAGGAAAGGTCAACGAGGGGAATAAAAGTGTTTTATTTTTGGTGTAACAGGGTTCATTTGCTGCTGGATAATCTGCCCACACATAATTAAAAGTTGACAGTGTCTGTATTGCAAGCTAGGCGAGAGAGTCAAGGAAAAAGCAGAGTTGATTGTGTTTCAGTCTTTGCGAAGATTCTGCTGGTCCAAGTGATGGATGAAGATGGAGCTGGGATACAATTTACAGCTCTGTCCCCTGGGCAGACTTTTCAGAGAAAAGAAAGCAGCGATGGAACAGCACAGTCCTGATCGCTTGGCAAAATGTAACGTGCTTCCAAAACACAAGGGGCAGGGCCACAGACAGGGGTTTAAATAATAAAACCAGCTTGTGAGAGGAGGATCTGTAGCTCAGTGGGAGCTGCAGCCAGTGCCCAGCCGGGTGGGGAAGAACGGATCAAAGTGACCATCACACAGCTCTGCTGGTGCTGACACATACAGGAGAGGTGCACATATAGAGGAGGTAGATGATGTTTAGAAGAAATTCTGTACATTCAATAATCATCCTTTTCTGTACACTCAATAATCTCTCTTACAGAGATTTGATTTCCTATTACATTATTCTGAATCATATTAGAGGTTACACACAGAATAAAGACTGGGCTCCCTCATTCTTTTATGCCTCTTTTAAACCCAGATGGAATGCTAGAAAACAATAAAGCTCCTTTTCCTTTTTTTTTTTTTTTTGTTTTTTTTGCCTTCCTTTTTCCCTAAGAGGAAAAGGTACTTAATAGTAGTTTCAAGATTAAGAAAGAAAATGGGTATTTAAAAAATAAACATATTCCTCTTGGGTTACTCTGAAAAGCTGCTTCATTATTGCCTAGAACCAGTGGAGATAAAGCCAGCATGTCATTAAATCCTTAATATAGCATTAGATCTAATTGAATCCTTTGCATCTATTTTTAATGAGCATCTTGTTTGTTTAATGTGATGGCTACATAATTATGAGTATGAGTTTGTTCTCTGCTTGGGACATATTGGTTCTAATGCAATGACATTTAATTACCACCTCTCAAGGAATTATAAGAAACAAGCTGCCAGGCTTGAAAATGCAGTGAATTATTCCTTGTTCTTTGGACTGAAGAGCCCACACCTCGTTATCCGTGAGGCGTCCCTGGGAGGCCAAACCTTTCATCCTAGATTTCTCCGTCCATGTTTAGCACTGGAGCTCTGTACAGAAGCCAGCTCAACACCAACATATGCATATGGGTGAGACTTGCCATAAAATGAATCAAAATCCTCATATGAAATGTGCAACAGCTCAGAGCAGTAACAGTGAGCGATAGGAATGAGGATGAGATCCAGCTGTTGAGGCAGAGACAAGAGCACACATTGGGAATGCACATCTGTTTTCTAAGAAACGGCATCATCTGCTTTCCTTGCACCCGTCTGACCCTATTCCTGTCTATCCAAGAGCCCAGAAATGGCTTTAGAAAGCCACCAAGGCTCCTGCTGGGAGCTGTCTGTCCTGATTTCTGTCCCCCAGGCCCGAGACTCGACCTGCTGTTCCTGCCACATGTCACTGCCCAGCATCGCCTCTGCTCCACTCCAGCAGTTGCTGTTGCTGAGGGAGGTGACTGGAGTGGAATTATTGCTGCTAGGATCATCCTCAGCACATCTGGCCTTCTTGCCATGCTTTGTCTTAACCAAACCTGTGCCCTATGAAGGGATCAATCACTTGTGAATTCCCCTGGGGCTCAGATGAAGCTCCCAAGGCCCATGTGCCTGGTTGGTTTTGCCTCTTAGTACTCCACTCACAGGCATCTGTTCCCCAATAATTAATAAAACTCCTTAAAGATGAAATAATAAATCATTACCCTCCATTCAACCCCATCACAGAGGGAACAGCCTACATCCCTTGAGCTGCTCTTTTTAACTGCTATCAGTGTTTCTATTTTCACTAAAAATGGCTTTTCCCCTATTTTCACCCAACGGCTGCGTTGCTGTGCCTTTGCCCTTGCAGCCAGCCCCGAGCTGCCAGCACTCCACTCAGCAGGGCTGAAACACAGGTCATTTCTCAGCCAGCCAATTTGCCATTCTCTCTCTTTATGCCATTACTCTTCCCTTCGTGCAAGCCTCCCTCACACACAACCCCATCAATAACGTGAGCTGAGCGCAGAGCTTCGCTCCAGAAAAACAGCCATGGATCCTCCCTGCTACTGCTTATCCAGCCCTTGCTTAAACAGAACAACTGCCTGGGGGCTGGTGGCCATCGGGAACTCCTTCCAAATGCCTGGATTCCTTAACAATGTGTCCTGCCCGCTCCGTTCCTGGGCTGCTGCAGTGGCACAAGTTAATTGGAGAGCAATCAGGGAATATCATGACTCTGCTGACACGAGTAACTGCAGAATTGCCATTATTTCCAGCAGAGTTACAGTGCAGTCCTCAAAAATAACTGTACAGTTGACTTGATAAACGCTGCTTCTTCAAATGTTTTCTAGATAACAGGAGCCATTGTTGTGAGGGATTTCAAAGGTACACATTAGCAAAATTAAAGATTCAGAGTTAGCCCAAAGTCAGAAACTTCATTGATATTACCAAACCTGACCTTGCTACTTTATTCACGTGAGATAAAGCCCAGGTAATTCCTGCCACATTTTTTTGCCTACAGTAAGAAGGATTTCTCCAGTGAAACACCACTGAACAGACACAGCTTCAGCTTTCTTATAGACTGTGCAAAAATGGTAACCCAAGGAACATCCAGAGCAGCAGTTCCGCTGTAAAAGTGATCTAGGACATCACCCCATGCTAGGAAAAATCTCTATGGACTAGGGATGCAAATGTCTAGAGGAAAACAGAGCTGACGGAAGCCACTTTTAGCACTTCTATGATTCGTTCCAGCTTACAGCACCACTGCAAGAGATTTTTTAATTTTTTTTTTTTTTTTTTGAAGTTGCACATTTTGTCCTTCCAACTGGAAGAAAGGCAGAGAACAGGAGGAGGAGAAGGGACAGCACAGATTAAAGCACCAGCTTGGACTGGCAGTGAAATATCACACTCAAATGCCTGAATAACCCACAGCAAAGCAAAAATTAGACAAATGAACAATAAAACTGATTGTTCCATCTTGTTTTCAATGAATGGGAAAGTAATGAAAATCTCATGAGATATATGGTAAAGTTGGTTTAAAATGGATTTAATAAAAGAGAATGAGTACTCATCGTAGACTACTGATTTATATTTTCTGTATTTTAGTCCTCATAACCAAGTTCTGTCTCATTAGCCATTAGAAGTTTAATACAGGGTTACACGTTCAATCAAAATCCAAGCAGCTTTTAAGACTTTGAAGGAGCAAAATGCTGCATTTTGAAAGATTAGCAAGGGTGTCCTTGGCTGGGTCCTTGCATATTAAAAAGTGAAGTTCAAACCTGGGTTTTTCTTGTGGGATGGGGGGGACGGGGAATAATTCAAACCCTCATGCCCTTTCTTTCTTCTTCCACTGAACTTGGCATAATGTAAAATTATACCAAACTTGCAACAAAAGGAATAAAGGTTTACAAAGAATTATCTAGAAAATGAGTGGCTCTTGTGAAGATGAAACATGCTCCAAAATTAGCTGAGGGTTTGGGGTTTTTTTAAACTCTATATTCTTTGTCTTTCATCTGCTTGCAGATTTTAGAAAGAATGAGCTGATTTTTCACACTTTTTCTCCTCAATATTTTTCCATGGTATAAATAATACATCAAAATAACAATATTTGGAAGAAGTGGGATCTGTCTTGGTGTCAGAGCCCCGTTGGAGGCAGACACGATGTGGATGAGGGTTATGCACCGTGGTGAAACCCGCATGCTGAACAGTGTAGGACCACGAAGAAGCAAACCCATCCTTAGCCAGGTGTGCTGCAGGAACATCTAGAGAGGGATGCTTAGGGATGAGTGACCTTTTAAATGGGCAAAAATAAGCAAAAGTCCCTTACATAGCAGGAGATGCAAAGCACAGCCCCAGGCTGCCCACACTGCTCTGCCAGTGACTCAGCACTGAAACCGAGCCTCTCCAGCCCCGGGCAGAGAGCAAAGCTGCTCTGACTCATCCCCAACACGATGGCGAGGCTGCCAAAATGCCAGCGGGGTCTTGTGACAAAGGTGCCACGCACCAGCGCTTGGGCTGAGACCAAGCCAGCCACCCGCTGCAGGAGAGGGCAGCAACCTTGGGAGGCCACAGACCTGGGAGTGGGACATTGTCATCCCTGCAGGTGCAGGGGTGAGATGGGGCCGCAATGGCCAGCCAGGGGCTAATTAGCTAACAGTAATAAGCTAATATTTAATAGAAAATTGCTAATTAGCCAATCAGTAATTTAGAACACCGAACCTGCTGTCAGCTCCCTGGCTGCAGTGAGAGTATGGATCCAGGTCTCTGTAGTTTGACAGCAATGTCCTTGATCTTTCTAGCTGTGTACATAAGTGCATAAATAAACTACACACACGTGCTTTCCTTCAGAAACGAATGGGAATTTTCCACACGCAGACAAGGAGCAATCCTCTACTCAAGGTTTCTTCCCATGCAAGTCCCCAGGACTCCAGTGTGACACAGGATCCTGCTGCAGCCTCCGCTGGCGTCTCTGAATCTCTGCTGCCATGAAGCAGCTGCTGGTGCTAAGTGACTTTCTGCACCAGTGGTCCTCTCATGAGCAACACTGATTTGTCTTTCCTGAGCAGCTGAAGGTGCAGGGTGTGGCTCCAGTCCCCGGACTTTGATGGGGCTCACACCCCCTTGCACGGGGAGGGATCGGACACAGCGCAAGCGCCTCGGTCCTGGAACGAACAACTGCACCAACAGCAAGGACACACGGGCAACACGTGCCAGGCTGTCCCAGGGAGCAGGAACAGTCCATCACCTGCAGGAAACGACTGTGTTACACTAAATCCACCCACACGCTGGAGTGAAACCATCCTGCTCATTTCTTGGTGAAACTCAACTGGGCTTCGTTTTCCCATGGGTTGCATGGTAACTTTGGAGTCCCTGACCAAAATGAAGGAATGCTCTCTTGGCAAAGTGAGTGCTTTTAGATGGAAATTCCCCTGGTGTCTGCTCACTGCTCTCTTTTTCTGATGTATCAGTATTTATAAACCACAAGCTACTTTTGCTGGGTACTTTTGCTTTTTCTATCGTGGCTTGACCTCTCATGCCTCATTCTTGTTCCCAGACATCAGCCCCAGCATCACATTCCATCCAGTGAAGGTGGCCTCTGTCCTGTGACAGTCTTGCTGTGCTGGGAAGGGGTTTCCTGGGCACAGCCACATCCCAGCTGATCAACAGATGGGGAGAACTTGACCACGAGCCCTGTACTGCTCTGTGTTTGGTTTCTGGATACTTCTAACCCTAAAAACACAGTTTCTGCAACCAGGAGGCTCTCAAATATCACAAGCAGGGCAGCTAGTTGTGTTTTCTCCATCCCCTACCAGCACTGTGGGTTTTCTTCTCTGGTGCAGGAGGAGCAAATCTATTACTCACCACAGCAAATGCCAGACAGGCAAACACAGGCACTCCTCAGACCCTGGTGAGTTGGGCACATCTCTCCCCAGAGAATAATCTCCCTGCGATAAACACATAACACTGAAAGACAAATGAGAATGAAAAGGCCTCTCAAATTTAATAGCCTCCATGAATTACACTGCCTTTCGTCTACATGGACTGTCACTCTTTCCATTAAAGAGTCACTGTCATCAGTAATCCATTTTAAGATTTATAGATGTGGAGATTTATAGACTTGCTGTTCTTATCTGCCTTTTCTCCCCCATGCATCTCCAAGGGTCCCCAAAAGGTGGAATTCTATCCAAAGCCTCTCTCCTGCATCTGAAAATATAAACCTGTGATGGGATGGAAGACTTTTGAATTGGATGCCAACAGAACTAAAAATGCTGATAAGGAGAGCAAGGATGATAACTATGAGGGGGAGAGAGAGGAGCAATGACAAGGACAGGAAAGGATAAAAAATGAGCAGGAAAAATAAGAGGGGAATAATCCAGATTTTTATATATTTTTCCCAATTCTCACTCTATAATTCTAGTTTCAAGAGAGAAAGAGTGAGAGAGAGAGCAAGAGAGGATGAGAAAGAGAGAAAAAGAGAGAGAAAGAAATTAGGTTAGTTTGACTCTGTTCATTTTTTTACTTAAGAGAAAAAGAATAAAAAGCTTGCATCCTTGAAGTAAATGTATTCAGGTCCCATTTTTGCATCCAGGAAGGCCACTTTACAATGCTCACAATAAAGAATATGCTCAGGTGGGAGTATGCTGACATTACAAAGTCTCTTCAAACAGCTAGAGGAATTTTAGTACAAATGAGCCTCAAGCTACCTCCTTTGCATATTTTTATCTGATTCTAGTGCAGTGGCACAGTTTGTTCTGATAGTAGTTGAATACCCATATGTGGATTAATACCTCCAACACAAAAGCATTTCAGTATGCTCACACTTCTTGAAACCAGTCTGTTTGCATGTGCAACTCCATCCTGGATAAAACTGCAAATACTTACGTGACTTAGAAATCAAAGTACTATTCAAAAGCTTCTCACTCATTCTGGGTCTGGTTTTGGGACACGTGTGTAAGAAACAGATCTAGTTATCTCACTCCATTATTCCTCACATATTATTCTGACAGTAGGTAGTGTTTGAAACAACACTGAAGAAGAAGCATTAGACTAAATTACTCAGGTAACCTTAAAAATCTCTGTTCTATCTATTTCTTCATGCATTCGTACCTGCTTGTTAGTAAGAAGAACTAGGACAAATCTTTATTGAGTTTTGTTGCTGTATGGAGGAAATGTTTGCTGAGCTACCAAAGAAAATGCTAAATGCTCTGGTACAAATGGCTATGGTGTAAATCAGTGGAAGTCTGCAGGGAACACTACCCATGTACATCAAAATTAAGGCTCTCTTCCTAAATGCAAATTTACTTAAAGAGCAGTGAACTATGGGGACTGAATGTGTAAAATATTCTAATTAGCTTTTTCTTAATCATAGCCATTACCACAGGCTATCATCATAGTGGAAGCTGTGTCTATGCCGATCCTTTACTCCATGCACATGTGACAGCTGCCAAAGTAATTATCAGCATAAATTTCACTTTCTGTTTGTATTTTTCAGCTCCAGACAGAGAGAAACTAGTGGTGGATTAATTTTGCTGTGCTCTTGGGGATAGGCTGTTCTAGGATTCATTTTACATTGATCCTCCTCAAGCTCTTCAGCAGACAGAGATATAACCCATGAAGCAAAGATCTGCCTTCCTGTGCTCCAAAGTGTTACACAGGAAGGAAGCCATGAAGCCAAAACTGTTAAGAGTCTGCTCCTTGAACAAACAGTTGCCTTAATAAATGCTCTGGGCCCATTGCCTTTAACAGTGCTTTCAGTGTTGCCTCAAACACCACCTGCTGTCAGAGTCATATGTAGAACAATGGACTGAGGATAAGGAGATCTCTGTCTCACACACACATCCCAAAACCAGACTCAAAATGAGTTAGAAGTTTTTGAATAGCAGTTTCTTGTGTTTTGTGGTTTTTTTTTGGTTTTTTTTTTTTTTTTTTGTGACAAATACAAGCATATCATTAATATGCTTGTATTTGTCTCCCAAGAGCACTATTCTCTTGCAAAGCAGCTCCCATACTGGGTCTTCTTTGTACACCACCTCTTGCATGGCACAACAGATATTTTAGAAATAAAATTCAACAGGACAGAAGGGTAAAGGATTTTACTGTGCTTATACTGCTCTTGACCCATGTTTCAGGTGACACCAAACAGAGGTCACTTCATGGAGCAACAGCATCGTGGATACCTTGAAAAGAAGCAGGCTGCTCAGCTGCAGGCAAATTCTTCCTCTCTGGGAAGGGCTTTACTGTATTTTAATCACCAAAGGGATGCTTGTGCTGTTCCATGGGCTAAGGAAATGGGAAAATAATGTAGAATTTGGTCACCTTTCCAACTCTCTCCCTGCATCAGGAGGCTGTCCATGGTGTCCACCTCCTCTTCCTCCTCCTCTGCCTGAAGACAGCAGTTTGAAAGTGCATAACCTGACACTTGGGCACCTTCCCAAACCAGTGGAAATGCTCTTTTTGGCAAATGGCCTCTCCCCTTCCCCACCTCCCTTGATTCAAACACCCAAAATCTCCAGCCAGGGCCAGCTGTGCTGGAAACCAGGAGGTGAGGGAGGACCACAGGAGGCAGCAGCCTCCATGCCCACATGAGCTTGCAGAAGAGCATGAGCTATTAAATACACCCACAAACAAAGCAGAAGATTGAAAATGCCAGTTTGCAGCCTCCTGGCCACAGTCACCGTGTTGACAGGGAGCAACACAGCGTCAGACGGGGGCAGAGCCCAAACCTCTTTTTTTACACACACATCCCACCTACTTCAGGTAGTGACCTAGAGGTCAGAAAAAGGACTTGACAATTTAATATTTAAGCAACTTATTTCATGTTTAGACCATCACGTTAATGATCTCTGTGTTAGAACAATAATCAAGAGGGGTAGAAGCTTGCTTGCAATTATCCCCTTCTTCTGTCACACTCTACAGCATCTCAGGCCTATGGTTTCGAATTTTAGACAAATGCTTGCTTCAAAATTCAATCTACATTTCGTTTTCCAAAATAATCCCACAAATACTTGAGTTCCCATGGCTCTGTATAAAAAGTTTCCCAAATGACAGGAGGTGAGTCTGTGACAGCCCCCAGTGAAGAGCTGCTCCCTTCCCTCCTCCTCAGCCAGTCACCCTTTCTGTTCCTCTTCCCCCTCCTCCATGATGCCCAGACAGCTGCAGCCCTCTCCCTGCTGTCCTCAGGGAGAAACATTTCACTTTGGGGTGCCACAATAAGCAACACAGCTGCTGTGCCCCTTATGGCTTCTGTCCATGCACCATAGAGTGTCCTATAAATGTTGAAGGAAGATGCTAATTCCAAAATTTTGTATACCTGTCAGAGAAAATAGAGGCAAAATCAGAAAATTATACATCCAGACTGGATTTGAAGTATTCAAGTGGTGAGAAAACAGCCTGGCTGGTCCTGCTGCTGCTCCCCAGCCCTTACACAAAACTGGATTTAAGCCTATTGCACTCTAATCCCCTCCTTTTACCTCCTTATTTTTGCTCTTGAATAATTTGCATTGTGCTGGGACTAATCCCAGCCAGAGGAGTGTTGTGCTGGAGATTGTGTTTACAAAGCCAAGACCAGTGTCATACAGAGCTTTAAAGCACACTTTAATTTTGGTGCAAATTATTCAAAATAAAATGTTCACCGCACTGTTCAAGAAGCTGGGGAAATCCACCAGGAATTTATGTTATGTCAAAAAATGGAGATATAGACTTTTTTTCTTCCTTTAAATAAAAGTAAAACTAGAACCTCATGACCAAGAACAGCTTCTACCGACAGTAACCTGGATGGCTTTTGAGCCAGCAAAGAGCCTTTGACTGATAGTCCTGTGCGTATCAAATCTCAGCTGTGCTGTGCTGGAGCCCTGAGCAACAACAGGAACAGCAGCACAGCGCCTGTGCCTCTTCAACATCTTTATTAATGATGTACAGCCCAGCCCCTGCTGCTCACACCAGATTTATGGCCAATTTCCAGGCCTTTCCCAGCGCTCCCAATTGATGACAACAAGGGTGTTCACACACCAGTGTCCCGTGTCAGGGACACGGCAGCGGGGCCAGCAGCCTTACAGCACAGGGGGTCGATCCAAGTCCTGCCAGTCCAGGCAGGAGAAGTCTCAGGGAAGCGTCTCCCAGCTAACAAGATGCAAAGTTGCTTTTTCAGCTTTTGTAAAGTGGAAGTTGCCTTTTTTAGCCTCTGCAGAGCATTTATCAGGGCTGTAAAGGGGCAGCTTGCATCTGGTCACTGCCTCCTGCAAGGTGTCCCCAGGAGGGTGGCTGCAAAACTGCTGAGGTGTAATCTAAGCCCTTTCACCTCCCACCAAGTCATTGCAATCCGGTTCTTAGAGGGTAATCTCTTTTTCTCTTTTTTCAGCATGACTTGATTGTATCTAAAACTCCCCAAATTCCCAGCTCAGCTCCAGGCTTCTGTTAAATTTCCCTGTTTTTTCTTGCTAAGTTTTTCATTTTTGCCTGTATTAAAGGGCTGGTAAGTTCCAAAAGTGGCGTTCCCAGGGGACCCCGGGCTTTTCCCCCACCACCAATTACAGAAGTGGTGATGTGACTGTTTAAAGCTTCCTTGGGCACAGCGATCAGAAAATTATCAATAGTTTCCTAATTCTTGGGGAAGGAGGGGAGTCAGCAGAATGGATCTTGGCCTGTTTTTAGGAGCCTGGCTGACAGAGTCCCTTGGGAGGTGGTTCCTGAAGGGCAGAGGAGACCAGGAAGGCTGGATATCCTTGAAGAAAGAAACCCTAAAGGTGCAGAACAGGCCATTTCCATGTGCCAAAAGATGAGCCAGCGGGGAAGACTGGCCTGGCTGAACTACAAGGATCTTGTGAGGTTATAGAGGGAGAAAATTAGAGGGGCCAAAGCCCAACTAGAAAGCTGTGGAAGGTGCTATAAGATGTTTCTATAAACACATTACAAATAAAAAGAGGTCTAAGGAGAGTGACCATCCTTTATTGGATGTGAAGAGAAACTTGGTGACAGAGAATGAGGAAAAAGCTGAGGTACTTAATACCTTCTTTGCCTCGGTCTCTAATAGTGATGCCAGCTGCTCAGCAGGTACCCAGACCCCTGAGCTGGAAAACAAGGATAAAAAGTAAAATGAAGCCCCTGTAATTCAAGGGAAAATGATCAGTGACCTGCTCCACCACTTGGACACTCATGTACTGGAGAGGGAATAGTGAATCTAAACTATTTAATAGGAAATGATCCTTTTCAGTACTTTTTTTAGCCATCCTAATAGAACTTTTTTGTTAGTAATATTTTATTAAATTTGACAAGGTGATAACAAAAGGATATAGAATGGTATTCAGCTTTATTATAGCCTACAGTACTTTTCCATAAAGGTTAATATGGACTCACCACTCCTAATAATTAAATGGTAGTACTTCTGCTCAGAATATTCGAACCTTATAGTCCTGCCCTTTCAAGAAGAATTCTCTGGTTTACATTCTGTCCTACTCCACTCTTCTTCTCTAGTTTCCCCCCTCATTTGCAGAAATTTAGGGATAACTTCTCTTTCCTCCCAAAGTCCTAGTGGATACACCATAGCAAAATACAAAATAAAATCTACTGATCAAGACAATTTGAAAGCTGACAACATATTTTGTTCCCTAACTATATATCCAAATCATCTCCCAAGTGTTGTAGACTTATCTTGGAGCTGATAAGCCATTTAAAATGCATTATACTGGTGACAGACAAGCTGGCATTTGTTACAAGCATTTTTATGATTCAGTAGTTTGCAGAGAGACTAGAAAACTAAGTAGCAAATTTACAGTATAACAAAATAAAAGCAGAGATCTCATCTGCCTGATGAACGACTAAAGCAGCTTTCATCTCCAGATTTGCAGATAGTTTGCCTGAAGGTGGAGAACTTATTGCTTAGGATGTGGTAACTGTACCCCCAAGCTACCAACACACGGCATCTGCTGGAGACTGTGCACATGCAGGGGGTAGAGAGATTCCTAACTCCGGGGCAGTTTCCATCTAAGCAAGACATGTAAGTGCAATAAATTTGAAAGGAAAAAGGAGATTTGGGGTAAAGAGAAGTGCCCATAATTGTACATGGGCCCCAGCAGCCGTGCCTGGCTGGTTGCTCTGTGCAGCCCTTGGCTCTGCGGTGAAGGTGCCGCAGCAAACGTGGGGCTTTTCAGAAAGAAACAAATTCAAGGGCAACTGCAGCTGAAAGGCCATTACATACACAGAATTTGGCATCAACAGGCAGGCAGATATAGAGTATTCCTGGCTGCCTCCTTTTGCCTTAGCAAACAGATATTAGATAATGCCTCCTTCTTGGCCAAACAATGAGTCAGTGGTTGAGATGAAGGGGGAGCTTTCTTGACTTCCATTCTCCACATCTGACCAGAGATCACACCAGATGTCTACACCCACACGTTTGAAAAGGGCACAACATCTGCCTGTCCCTCAGCACCAAGGGACACACTCACCCACCTTCCACTAAGGGTTAACCAGCTGTGTTGAGTTAAAATGTCTTAGATGGTGAGAGAGTGATGGAAAATTCAAACTGACTCAGAATCCTCTTATTCTGCCTCCGTTACCTCTAATCTTTCATCTCCCTCTGTCAGGGCTTAGAATCATGGACTCATAGAATTGTTCATGTTGGAAAAGACCTGTAAGATCACCAAGCCAACCAGTTTCCTCTGTACCCTACGGAAAAGCCCACAGAAGTCAGTTCCCTTCCCACAAAGGAAATGGCCATGAGGCACTGCCAGATCTGGGCTCATACTAAGCCTTCCGAGGCCAGTGGGAATACTGGACAAAACCTGCAATTGCATTTTCTATGCACAGACTTTTTGGTGCTTTCCGTATGATTTTTAAACTATGAGTAATGCCAGCTTTCAAAGATTTGTCCTATATTTGAACCTTGCTCACAGTCACCCACTTGCTTAGCTGTAAACATGATTTTAACAAAGCTATTTCAACATCTTAGTTAATTTGGTTCTGAGGCCTTTCTCTTTCAGAGTGTGTAATTAAACTAAAAGAGCCTGGAAAAGCCCCTTACAGTAAATAATTTACAAGTTCCTCCCTGGGGACATTTTTTAATTATAACTCCACTGGTCAGATCTTACTGAATAGTCGGAGATAGCATTCCCCGCTGAGATCCTGAAATATAATTAACTTATTCCTTTGGTAATGGTGTTTTTCCTTAGTCTATCAATTTCTTATGCAGGGCAGGCAGATTTGTTTATAAACAAAGTGGAGATTGATAGACGCTTTGTCACGAGCACAGCAATAATGGCAATCGCTGTGCCAGACGGGGGCACGTCCATTTGAGGAAAGATGATACTGTTTTGAAGCAATTTTTATAAATCCTACCCTGACAATCCAGCATGGAGAGATACAAAAGAGCAAGCAGACAGCCCCGATTCCTCTCAGTCTTGGCAGCCTGCCTCGCTCCCCGAGTGCCACTTCATGCATAGCAAACGTAAATAATCCTGACGCGCCCCCCACCCCCCTAACCTTTGTGCTTCAGGAACACTGCTATATACTATCAAACTGACAGTGATTTCATGTTCTGTGGCAAAAAGAAAAACCCTGAGCGACAGCAGCAAGGCTGGGGATGTCAAATGAAAACTGTCACATTTATTTAGCTCCATGATTCTCAAGACAATATACATAAATATCGTTTTACTATCCCCACCAGCTAAATGTTAAGAGCTATCTGCATCAGCCAGGGTCCTGCAGCTCCCCCAGCCTGGCTGATGAGCCTGTAATGATCAACTCCTGACTCAGGAGAGGCTGGCAAGGAACAAAGCACCAGCTCCTCTTGTTCCCAATGATACAGTACATTAAATAGTCTCCTCATCCTTTCCCACTGCAGCTGTAGCCAAAAGGGCAGTTTGGAGTCAAAGTGGGAGAGAATGGCTGCACGAGGTACTGAAAAGTGATCTGAGATGTAAGAAGTTTGGGAACACTCATTGCCTCAAGTCCTGACAAACCTTCAAAGCTTGCTTGCTTTTTCTACTCCAATTAGCTCCAGCAACTCCAGCGAGCCCACAAGGACAAAGCTTGGTGCCTATCTGCGGCTGTGCTGGATGAGGGCCTCTACTTTGCATCCAAAATCTTGTCTTTCATTCCCCCCCCTCCTATTTTGAACTCTCACACAACAAAACCTAGTCCTTGTCTCTCAGCCCTTTGTTTCTGTACAGCTGTTAGTGCTGGCTCTGAAGCCTCTTCCCCATGTGCTGGCCTTTCTGTACACAGTTGTTCACCTGGTATCATCGGTAGTGAAATACATCCTACAAGCCAAGCAGCCCTTATCCTAGTGAATAAATCAGAATTCAGACAGCAAGATCAAAAGCTAAGCCAAAGGGCCGCACAGTGTTGGACCTAACAAATGCATTTAAAACATGTATCAGATGCAGGTTCCAGGTCTCTGCTGTGACTAGCACCGGCTTCAGCGTGATTTTGTTGATGTTGGTGGCAGGCTGTGCCATATGGCACCGTGCTGAGTCTAAGGTGGTAGGTGAACTCAAGCAGCTTTGCAGACAAGCCCAGAAATGCCTGCCACACACAAAACCTGCCCCATTGCTTCGATTTGTTGCTCTCCACATGCTAATGGAAGTTCAGAAGCAAGGAAGGGATTAAAATACTGACACAACAGAGATTGTGAAAAAAAAAGGTCTGATTTTCTCATCACTTTTATCCCCCAAAGGTCTGGAATGGTAGGACTGTGTCTCCCTCACGTGAGGCAGTACAGCTGGAAGTATTCAGAGCTGAGAGGACCTGGGGGACACTCCAATAATTGCACCAGCATGGATGCTGTCACCTCAATTTCTGCTTGCACCACCCTTTGTGCACCCATGGACACACCTTTTGTTTGCAGAGGTGACCCAGTGTGGGGAAGAAGGGATGGAAGGCCAGCTCTGGTCAGCATTTCACTGAGCAGCCCATATTACAAAGTGCCACCAGCTGCCTTGGCCAGGCTGCAGCTCCCCTGCACACGGGTGGGATGCCCTGCAGCCCAACACCAGAGGGATCTTCAGCCCAGCCAAAAGGACCTTGGCTAGCACAGGATGGAGGAGCACCAGGAACACAGGCCAGAGAGACCTCAGTTGCTAAGCTTATGTTCACCCCAGAGCCAGAGGGTTTAAATAATTCCTGTATTAGCAGACAGGAAACAGCATTGAATACAAGCACTCTGGGAAGGTTCACAGGTACTGCAGGCATCTCCAAAACCAGTTGTTGTTGAGGAAGCCTTAAGGTTATTCCACTCTGGAGATGGTCCTTGAGAATTTATGGATTTTTTAATGATGACACAGAGCAGTTTGGTGAAAATAAACACACTGATTTATTGATTGAGGGAAGAGTTAAACATGAATAGAAAAGGTGAAGTTGCATTGAAGAAGATACACAAAGTTCTGTCCGTTTGATTGATCCTGACTGGAAATATTGTGTTATTATACTACAAGAACAGTGAGCAGAGAAAACTCATTATCTTCTTCTGGATTTCCATGATTGTCTGGAGAAGCAGAGAACAATCAACCTCCCACCCAAAAATTTATTCCATTCATAAAACGTGCTCTCTGCAATTCTCAGCTTTTCTCATTTTTTAACATAGCACACTACACTATTTTGAGACATTATGAACGGCTTATCTTCAATATTAAAGAATTTAAAGTAATTTTGAATAGTATTTTACCAAAAAAGAGCTGTCTCCAGATAGAGAACTCCTTGGCCACATTGTAGACTACATTACAATCTTGTATTCAGATAAAGGAAAGAACGTACCAAAATTATGGACATTTTTTTATTAACACGTACCCCTTTAGGACAACTGCAAGGAGCCACGTAAACAGTCAAAATTACTGCATACACTAAAATTAATTAAGGCTTTTTTTCCCATCACCATTTTTTCCTGGCTTACTCTAAGACGTCTCCATCAATTCCTTGTTTTGCTCATGGATCCACACAATATTCAAGTACTAAGAACTTTTACCATTACAAGTATCTAATTCCAGAACAAGTCACTACTAGACAGTTCACTTTTAAACCAGAATAATAAAACTGTTAAGTATCAAGAAACTTGTACCTCAAAAATATTATGAGAAGAAATGGTCCTTGCTGTAATAAACAGTAGTCACTCATTCTTGTTTGTATTGATTCTAGAATAAGAATTCACATCAGACATTTGCTAATTAGAAGCAAATCAACACAATCCTCACTACTATTACCACAGTTACACTAGTTTTGGATGTTTTTTCCCCTAAACACAAAGAGTGTATTTTATTGGTCCCAAAGTCATACATGACAATTAGAAAAAAATATGATTGATGGATATGACACCTTTGATTGCTTGTCTGGAGGTGGGTTGGTATCAAAACACTTTCAGCAGTCTTCATAAAGGATTTCATCTACAGGAACATCATTTTCTGTCACAGGCACTGATTCACAAATTTGTTCTCTAAAAGCCAAAGCAATCGTGTAAGGCTTTCCACAGGGATGTTTCATACATCTTTCAAGATAGGTATCATAATATCCTTTCCCTCTTCCCAATCTGTTGCCTTTTTTGTCAAACCCAAGGCCTGGCATGAAGATAAGGTCAAGGCCTCCTGCAGAAAAATGAAATAAGCATTAGTGGATGCCCTGTGGATTTCCTGATGGCTTGACTACAACCACATAACTTCAGACATTTGCAAGAACGCAAGCTTTGTGTTTTGTAAAATGCTTCCCTTTCTTTGATCAGACAAAAAAATACTTTGAATACTAAACCCGTAAATTTACATTTTCATCTTATCAACTGCATACGAGCTCAGCTGAAAAATAATTAGATCTTGAAAAGCTGGATGTGAAAAAAAACCCTGCATTTTAACAAATTTATTTTATCATTTTAACCCCACACTTCCAAATACAAATGATTATGACTGTAAATCCAGACAGAGACTGAACTCAGGGAAATTAAATGCAGGAGGAATCAGAAAATCAAATGAACTTCAACATCAGACATAAAAATAGAAAAGGAAAGAAAGAATGAAAAGAAGATGTGTAAGAGACAGGGGAGACATTTTCTTGACACCACTGTAAGATGCCATGAACCTTCTCTTGACCTTCCAAACCAAAAAAGCTTTGAATACAATACATTCTGAAAGTGGGTATTTGCCCTCATATGAAGTTGAAGAATTGAAGGCTTGTCCCTTCGTGATGTCAGGTTCCCTCTGTCCCAAAGGATTTTCTTTCTCAGCCTCCAGCAATTTTCACTTGTTGCAGCAGCACACACAGGCATTCTGCTTCCCTGCCCTAAATATCCCTCCTTCCACGAGTTGCTCTGTGAGGGGACGTGGATCAGCACCATGCCAGCGAGCCAGCTCAGATTTACACTTGGCTGCACACTGGTTTCAGGAGCTGATTCACATCACTGAAACCGTCTGCCACAAGGAGTGGCCACCAGGCTGCTGCACGTCCCTGTCACTGGTACGTTCAGTGTGACATCCTCTAAACAAACGAGCTGGACTGGCCTGGTGCTGACTCCTGAACCCAGGAACATTCCACTTGCACCTTTCACAGTGCAAAGAAAGTCTTTTATTTCTTGCTGCTGTAGCAGACAGACCCTAAAGAGAGAAGGGCAGGGAGTGGAAAGGCATCAGAGACAGCTGACATGAGTCTGGAAAGAAAGCAAATACAGAGTCTCAGTCCACTGCTTCAGCCTTCTTACAGGAACAGTGCTTAGCCTTGAGCAGCTTTTCTGTGACCAGGCTCTGCTCCTTCACCAGAGCTTGGACTTGGTCAGGTATTTTTCTGCTTTTTCCATGTCCACACCTACTCCTTCCTGCCATTTTGGGCTGAGCTGCTTTTCTACATCTGAGGGATGATGCCCAGCATTGAAGGAAATGTGTGGGAGCATGTACTGGAAAAGCCAGAGCAAAGCAGAGTTTTCCAGTTTAGAGGGAATCCCATCTGAGACCACAACTCCATCCTCTGCCTGAAGACCATGTTAACAGTTCACATAAGACCAACTCATTATTTGCACACACTTTGAGGCTCCTGGAGATTTCCTTCCACTCTTCATTGTTCAGAGAAGAGTCACTGACATGAACACTCATCCATCATGATCTGATGTCTTAATTAGAACAGTGATATAAAATATGCAAGGCAACACAGGGCAAAATGCTTAGAGAACATCAATCTTGCAAATCCAGCATCGTACAGTGAAGAAGCACAGATTTTCTAAGAGGTCAGGGGAGTCAGGGGAGAGAATTAGCCAAAGGACAGACCACAGAATAATACTTGTTGGATTAAGAAGGAGTTGGGATGTTTTACCACACTGAAGTCAACTACTGACTCACAGGAGAGTGAAATGAGTGAAATAGCAAATGGCAAACAAAGGGAAAAAGAAGCCCAAAGGCAGAAGTGTGGTCTCCCTGAAAAAATATGCCACTTTCATGGTACCACGATGTACATCATATTGGACATACCACATCACATCCCCTCAGTTTGCTCTTGTCAATTGTCAGGCCTATGGACCAGGACCTAGAAACCAGCCCCCCTGTTAGCATGGTCAGGAATAGATCCTGCAGGTCAAATCCAACTCAAGTCACTCCTACTTATCCTCTCCAGATCCTGCCTCACATCAGCCTTGTGCAGGCATTCAGGTGGCCCAGGAACCATTAAGTACCAATCAGTCATGATGCACAGAACTAAACACACTCTGCCTCACAATCTGTTTCAGCCGTTTTCATTCCAGGTGCCTCTCAAGACAAAAAGCAGGAAACATTTGCAGTCTGCTGCTGGCAGGAAGAATGCACACAGGGGGCAAATCTGCAGAGCAAAAAGGTGCCATTTCTCCTTACAATTGTGTTAGAGACACACAGAAGACAAGTCAGGGGAAACACTAGGGAAAGAGGGAAATGGCAAAAACAGCGAAGGGAAGAAATATATTTTCTGTGGAGTTCAACTGATAGCATCAGGCACCTCAAGTGAATTTAGATGTATTAAAGTACTGTTTTCCTCTGGGTTCTCTGGAGAAACAGGGACTCTTTTAACAAGTTCTCTCCTCTATAATCATGGAGGTTTTATGCTGAAGAACTCAAATGAGCTTATGCAAATCTCAATATGAAAAATTACGCTGTAAACACTGTAACAGTTACCCTTATATTTTTCTTCTGTGGAACACAGCCATACTGACTGCCTTGCCCTGACTCACAACACGTGCTCTGATATCCATGCGACTCACACTGCACAAGATTTAAGTAAAATGTCTTCCAAGACTTTTTGTAGAAAAAATGACACAACTAACCCTGCAAGAATCCCAAGGGCGGTACAAGTAGCATTAGTCCCAAATCCTATATCTGGACCTAGAATGGATGGCAGAGAGCTGAACGGAGTAAATGTTTCCCTGACATGTAACTTGGGGAGCAACAAAACCTCTTGTGGTGTCTGTGGCAGTGTGGGGGAAGAGCTGTCACAGGAAGAGAGGTGACACACAGATGAGACCAAGATTGCAGACACTTAAGATAGCTATCAGCACTGGGGGTACATCAACAGGATGGGTATGATGGTAACAGCTGAGGGTAAGAACATGCCCCTTGTGGCATGGGGTCCTCATGCTCCCCAGCTCTCCCAGCCCTGCATGACTGATGTCTGCCACTCAGGACTGGGGCTTGCTCTGTCCTCACATCCTACTGCCCTTGCTCTTACAGCCCAGTGTGTGAAATGGCATCCCTGAGAAGTCAGAGCAGGTACTTGAAAATCAAACACCACATCAGGTGTTTTAGTGCCTCAGAAAGCACGTTACGGGGAGTCTCATGTTTAACATCTGCCCATCTCCTTGTAATGTCCACGGTCTCTCATGTGTCTGTAGACATTAGCTGGTGGCTCTTGGGTCCCCAAGGGTCCTGGGCCCACATGCCAGGAGCCCAGGAAAGCACATCCATAATCAAGAGAGTTTTGTTACAGGTGAGCCGTGCTTCTTCTGGAAAACTTGCATGTGGTCTGCAAATTGCTGAAGGCTAAAAACACTGTCTCAAGCAACAACATTTTACTCCAGCTTCTATGTAGAGAACATCCACAATTCTTGCACACTTTAAGCTACTGGGTATACCAGTAAGGTTAGGAATTATGATGACAGTCACCTAATACTCAATGGCATCAGCTCTTGTGGCTACAGCTCCTCTGACAGTGTAGCATCATGCACGAAATAACACACCCTGACTGTTCTATCAGTGTGGGCATACAGCCATGCTGACATGGCCACACCGACTTAATTTATTCTGCTAAATACAGCACAGCCAGAAAACAAATTGTTTTACAGATCACAGGTGGTCAATACCTTAATTGTCAGCACAGTGTCTGGCACTGCTGGACCAGGTGACACCCATGACTGCTCCAGGGGACAAGACTGCCATGTGCAGTAAAGACAGAAGGGTATAGGTCTGGCTCCTCCAGACAAAAGAAAAGAGGCCAAGTTCTGTGTAGTGTGGACAGGACTTATCTGTGCCACTTAGTCCTGTGTTGTTTGGCAGAGCAGATGCAGTTACAGCTTCTGAACCTGTCCTGTGGCTGTACAGGCACACTCTGTTTGCACTGACTCTCTTACAATGATGCAGACATACCTAATGTCACAGAGAAGTGAAATGACTGGCCTGAGGACTCAAGAAACGTGTGGCAAAACTACATTCAAGAGACAGGTGTGCAAGCTGCACATGCCTTGACTTAGGCAGCAGACCAAAGCATTAGCATCCCCTCTCAGTGTTTTAAATAAGAATACACAGTTTCATTTCCTCTAGGCAGCCGAAGTGAACCTCAGTTTGGCAGTGCATTTCTCATTACCTTTCATGATGGTATCAGGTTTGATTTGTTCCTCAGGGAAAGATTTTCTCCTTGCACCTCATTACCTCTCTTCTCCTTAATCTGATGTTCCTATTTGAAATGCCAGGCGGCATTTTCAGAAGTGTTCTTGACAATGGTTAATTATAGAAGGGTCCATCAAACTGCACAGATACAGGTCATGTAAAGACTGCTGGGGACTTGTTCTGCCCTCAGAAGGAGCAGCCAGCACGGCCTCTCTCCTCCCAGGTTTGAAGGGGCTCCACCAGCCCTCTGTCACATGCTGTGTGGGGTCACTCATCTCCCCCTGCACAGCTTGACAGTCCTAATGGAAGCTGAAACTGAAATACTCTGTCATCCCAACTTCTCATCCCTTGCTGCCACTTGCGTTGTGGGCACAGCAAGGCGCCTGGGACACATCAAAGTGGGAGCTAGGACTTTTTTGATCCTGTCCTCAAAAGCACTGACAGAGGATGGGGCAGAGGCCGAGCTGCAGCAGCTCCTGTGTGCCGGTGAAGAATGACAACGTGCTCACACGAACCATGCTCACAGCACAGACGCCGGCTGAGCCTACAGGAGGTCAACAGCGATCAGCTCCGTGTCACTGCTGCTGCTCCTCACAGCACAGCTGTGCAGTCTGAGCTTCCCCTGAAGCACACAAGTTTGTGCATTGTTTACTCCATCACCTCAAGGATGGCTGGATCCTCACAATCTGCTACCTCAGGCAAGAATGAGTTTTCCAGTGTATGGTTTTGTTCCACACACACCTTGCTCATGTTTTGCTCAGATGTAAATGATTATATAAGGTGCAGGAGCAGAACCAGGCCAAGAACAGCTTTCTGTTTAAAGAAAAGGAGTGTTTATGCTGCTATGCACACCATAAACAATGTCAGATCTGTGCAAAACCTCTGCTGAGCTCACAAGTAATTGAAAGCTGTTGATTACAAGGAATGAAATCTTACTTAGGTCTTTTTTTGACCTAGCAAAGACCACAATGGATTAAAAGGCAAACCCTGTTTCAGGAAAACCTTACTCTTCAGAATGAAAAGAGTACAGTAACCATCTGCTGCCTCTGTATCTGCTACCCTGGCACAGAGGGAAAAAAAAACCTCAAATCATTTGATACTAATATCTAAGTATCAGTCTGGTGACACACAGGGTATTTGCCAATATATTGGAATAACTCAAAAATTTCTAATTAATGACAGAAATCATCACTGCAACTTTAATTTTACTGGCAGCATTAGCATACTTAGGCCTTTTGGGTAGGTGTTTGCTTTCAACACACACTCTATAGGGCACAGAACTCCATTGTGTTCAGTATTTACACAGCACCTAACACTGTGGTCTGAGTTAATCACCAAATCTCGGGGAAAACAACTCCACAAAAGTATTTCACTTATGCTGCAGCAAAACTAATCCCTTCCCCTTTATGGTTTCTCCTAGAACACCCTGGGTGCCCCAGCACCACTCCTGAGGTTACCAACGCTTACCGTTTCCTTCCAGATAAAAAGGTTTCTGCCCTTTGGAAAAAACCTGCCCTGGGTTTCGAGCACAGCATCTCTGCTCTTACACGTCTCTTGGGATAAGATCAAAAAGGGAAATGCCAGATCTGTTCACTACAGACCTGATCCAGACCCTGCTGAGGTGCATGGTTCCCAAAGGGCTGAGATTGCTTCCAGAGGAAACAAACTCTTTTCCCCACAAACCCCTGGAGAAGACAGGCACTGTTATATGCCCAAAGAGACAAAACCATTATCCTTTGCTGCAACTCATAAACATTTGAAAAAAAGGCATTCATCCAAACTCAATGAGGTGCACATCCAGTAACACAGAGGATTGCAGACATAAACAGCAACATTGCTTGCCTTGACCCCAGCCAATCTGTTAAAACACAAATACAATCCCTTAAAATGAAAGGCAACTTTAAACTGATAATTCTTATTTGCTCACATGATACATTGGCAGAAGCTCAGTGTGAATTCTCATCTCCTTGGAAACCCAAGTTACAAGATGAAGGACCAGATCCTCAGTTGCTCTAAATCAACATTGCCCCATTGACTCCTCTCTGCATCACATGGGAACTACATGAAAAATATCCTGTATTACTGACATGAGTTTGAGAAGAATGAATTCTTTTCTCCTGTAGATATGTGGTGTTGGTTTTTCATAAACTCTCCTCGAGTGCTCACTCTGAAGCCTCCTTAAAATCCCAAACAGATACCTAACAGGACTGAAAGTTGTTTTCCATGTTAGAGTGAAAAACAGCTCATTTTAAACTGCAGTCAGTAGCTTTTCCTCCAGGTGTTTCCCTTGTGAGAACATCTTTAATTGGGCACTACCACAACACTTCAGCAGGACATGCTGTTTTCTACAATTCACAGACAGATGTTGTCACAGAATCACAGAATACTCTGAGTTGGAAGGGAGCACAAGGATTATTGAGCCCAACTCTTAAGTGAGCAACCCACACAGGGATTGAATGCACAACCTTGGCATCACAGCCACCACACTCTGGCCAACTGAGCTCATCTCAGGGTGTTGCTTCAGAAGGAGCCAGAGATACTCACTTTAACGCAACACAGGAATCAAAAGTTGAAGTATCACATCCAAATCTCACAGGCTCCATCCAGGCTCCTGCTATGGGACACACCATTAAGTCCTCAAAGTCTCAGCTCCTCCAGGGAGAAATGCTCTTTACACCAGGGGCAACTGCTTTATTTTCATTCTTGTGTATGGGAACCACAGGCACTAGGAAGGTTTTCTCTCCTTTTGTCCTCTAAAGAGCATTTTGCACACCCATAACCCACCTTTCACAGCCATAGAGATGCCAAGCAGACTATCTCCTCTGCAATCCTGGCGCCCCAGCTGCTGGCATGACAGAGACAGCTTCTGTTATTACTTCAATAAAATATTTTGCAGAAAATAGAACCATCAGCAGAATCTACAAACAAGCACTGAGCAACTCAGCGTTTATCTGTCTACTCATCCATGTCAGTGCTTTGTGTCAGCATGAAACATTGGTCTTCACAGTTCACACTTGCCCTGCTGAACTACAGCATAATAAAATATTTATCCGCCTCCCTGAGAAGCTACATGATAGCCATCAGTCATAAAGGTTTAAAACAACTGAGTGGCAGCCACTTGCCCGTTATTAACCCTCAAAAACACATAATAAAGCTGCCTGATCAGCTCCTCTGCTACTGAGCTGCGCACAAGTAAACACCTCTGATTTTGAATTAGTTTAAACCAAAATCTTGCAGGTTTAGAGCCAATGCATCTGAAAAGCTAAGTGCACTGCACAACATCACTGTAGTTTGTCAGCCTTGCTCCAACAAACCTGTCCTGCTCCACAGATAAATATCCTTTCATGTTTCACCAGAGAAGCTAGTGTACAAGGCTTAGACTTGTGTTTCTGGCTGGTTTCACAATGTGGAAATGCTGTGTGAGGCTATAACAATCACACTCATTTCCCCTGAGGATTAACTTACAGTAAGATGGGGACTAGAGTCCCATTTTCATTGTTCCACCTAAAAGAAAATTTGAAAAGTATTTTTCTATTTCACTATTATTCATCGAGTCTGTGTAAGCCCTGTAAATAAAACATGATCACCTAATGCCACCCACAAAATGTCTAGTTTTGCTAATTCAGAGCAAAGGAAAAAATAGCTTAGGACTTCTCAGTTATCAGTCTGTGAAAAATGACTTAATCTGTTTCTGATATTCATATATGTGAGCACAGTCTGATTGGGAAAACACTGGCAATCAAAAATGTTTGGTTCCAAGGCTTGCACCTGGATTCTCCTGTGATTGTAAACCACCAAAATACTCTGAAACCAGATGTACCAAGGAGCAATTCCAAAGACAGGAGAAATGGCGTTAGAATCACTTTACAGCAAGCACATCAACATATCTTGTTAAATCAGCAAATGCTGACTGCAAATCTGCTCCTTTAGAGAAACTCAAAAGGCATTGATGCTTGAACAGTTTATTGTGGGGACACTGCTGCAGCCTAAAATACAAGAATCTTTGTGTATCTTCATGTGTTTTATGGGAATTTCTTTATGGTCTTATCAGCTACACATCCATGGTGTTTGCCCGAGCATTCATTTAAATACTCCCACTGGATACACGTGCAAGTCTTCACTCTTGGTCCTCTTTTGCATACTTCTGTCTGGGTATTTTTAAGTCAAAATAAGACAGAGGTGAATCATCTGGGTTTTTTTTCAGTACTTTATGCATCACTATCAATATTTCCAATACCCTTTGACTCACTCAGCAAATAGCCTATCATAAAATATGCAGAATTGCTTGTGAGATAAAATAAACAGGTTAAGACAACAACTTCCAAGTCAGGGCATAAACCTGGCTCCTGTAAGGAGTGACACCACTTGATGGGAATACCAGGCTGCTTACAGGCAGGTTTTATTGTACATGCAGAGTCAGCTGGTTGGGAGGTGATGGCACCTTCACAGTTGCTGCCAAACGTGTTAACACCACAACAACTGAGAAATCCTGCTTCTTCCATCACAAGATTTATCTTTTATCTTTTTAAGCTTGCACAGTTTAAAAAATGCAGTACTCTGCGGAATCCTATCCCTCTCTCTCTTCAATGCCTGATTTTTATGGGAAATTAGGCTGGAGCATTTGTTCTCCTGTGTGTGTGACTGCAATGCCTGGATGAGATTTTAATTCCAGGAAAGCAGCCGAAATGACACCAATGGTAAATGTATGGAATGCTGACACCTGCCGGCAAAAGGCTTCATGTCACTCCTGGACAGGAATCTGCCCTCAGCTACATCCCAAAAACTCATTCCCATCTCCCATGCACAACAGCCAGCCCAAGCAGGGATTGAGTTCAGCATGACACAAACATGAAGATCCAGAGCTATGCCCACACCATGAAACAGCAGGAGTCTCCTGCTCCCTGAAAGCCAGTGGCTCTGGGCCAGTCCAAGGAGTTTCCCACCATCCAGGGGAATAACTGTGTATTTTGAATCTCAGCAAAACCAGCAGAGATTAACTGTGCCAGAAAAACAAATTTTTTGTAGCTGGAAAAGTGCTGACCTGATTTAATAGCTCACTAAGCTGGCAGAACACCAATGCTAGGAAAAAGAAAGAAAGTCACAAATTTCTGCCAGATTCATGAGCTGAATCTGCTCAGCAGCAAGTACCAGAGATGGCACCGGGGATGAGGGGAGCACAGAGCTGGGCACGAGGAAAAGGCAGCAGGACTGTCCCCTCTGGCACCAGGCAGCTGCAAGGAGGGCTCAGCTGTCTCATCTCAACCCACGTTCCCCACACAGGTGGGCAGCAGGGAAAAGCTTCCTCTCCCGTTCCCCAGGTTGTGTGCACAAGGGCACAGAGATGAGCTTGGTGCTGGGTCTTCCTTTCCAGAACATGAAAATAAAGGGAGACAAAGACATCTGTTTGGATTAATTACTGCAGCCAGAGATACATGCACATTGGCATTTCCCCTGCATGAGTTGTTGTACAGACTCCTGCCACACTCCAGAAATGAATTTCACCTCTTATCTGCCTTTCAAAGACTCCTGTCTCTAGGAAACTGTA
>VXBU01000360.1:0-12374 GCA_013400315.1 Bombycilla garrulus | reverse complement strand
AAAAAAAAAAAAAAAAGACAATGCTACTGTTCACACTCGCTGGAGCAAAATTAGCCCTTTTTGAAACAAAACCCTTGAGAGTCACAGTGACTTCAAGGCCCTTGCCCATGTTGCTTTTACTTCTCTTCAAACTTTAATTGATTACAGCAGAGGTAATATTTTCAGTTGTTTTGATGAGTTTTCTGCAAGGAGGCAACCGTGGATGCAACACTTAAGATGATTACAAGGAAAACACTTTTTAAAAGCCTTAATGAAGTTTATGAAAGCAAAAAGCTGTAGTGTTCCAGAGCTCTCAGCCTTTCAGGTTCACTGCAGGACACCCTGGCATGGGTGGTATTAAAATTAAACCACACGGTGCTCGTGGTTTAGTCTCCACAAGGGAAATTCAGGACATAAGGACACCAAAGGACATTACAAAGCAACACCACATAAACACATGAACTTTTGCATTTCAGAACATTTTTTCAAAAGCCTTTCAAAAAAAAAAAAGGTCTCTCTAATTGTGTCATACCTGTTTCTTAACAGAAGCACTGGGAGAAACTCAGCTAGTAGTTTCTGCCTTCACTTAGCAAATTAAGTGTTGGTTATTGAGCTGTTTCAGAGCTCTGGAAGCTGGTGCAGACCTCAAGGGAAGGGCTGAGACCAGCTCCAGGGGAAAGCAATCCCAGTGCTGGGATGGAATTACACATCTTTCAGCTGAAGGTTGGGATGAAACAAAGCCCTGAGGGAAACTTGCTATCACCTGAAATGTTTTCTCTCCAAGAAAGCATTTTCCCAGCTCCACCTGCTAAAGAACAAGCTATATGAAATAATATAAAATTATTTTATAGATCTTTACTAGTGGAACAGGCCCTTTTGTAATGATGTTTCATTGTGGAATACCAGTGTGGAAAACACTAACAGATCTGTCCAGTCAGCTGATCTGAAAAGCAGTATTATGGTATACACAGAAAGAATTACCATCTCCAGTGTCACTACATGTATTTCACAGTGTTTCTTTACTTGGGCACAAAATTTTCACCCAGATATATTTTTTTCCAGAATAACATCAGAGAGATTGTAAAGGTTGAAAGAGCAATAGCTGAACTCCTACAGAAAAGCTTCTCTTCAAGAAAAATAAAACAGTCAAAGTTTGATAGAAAAGAATACAATAGATAAAGTACAGGTGTAACTAAACAATGAATAATAAAAAGAATGTAACTCAAACATCCTTATTTGCTTCTCATCATAGAAAAATGAAGTATCCCTTGAACTGAAAGCAGCAAATTTAAAATGAATACAAGGCACATAATATTTCACAAGTCACAGGAGAATAATATAATATTAACATAATAAGGAACATAATATTTCACATTACAACTAACTAACCAGTACAACTCACAGCTGTCAGAAGGCAGCAGAGCCAAGGGCTTAATACAAATAAAATTAGATGCTTAGAGGAATGCTCCAAATGCCTGCTGGAAAGAGAAACCAGAACCTGTTTGTAAGGCAATAATCTGGGGACTGCAGCTGCAGAGGTAGGAAGATCTCTCAGTTATTGCTACACAGCTACAAGTTGTGGGATTTCCTGACTCTTGTAAAAAATGTGATGCTGTGTTGCATTTCCAGATCCTGCACTGTGAGGGGAAGGATCCTCTCTCCACAGCAAGATTCATGACCAGAATGTTAATGCCTCATTTGCACTGAATTTTGTTCTTCTTTTGCATATCAAAAACACTATGGATCATTGTCTCCAAACAGAAGTTCATTCCAAACTTTAAATCATTTCATTAAAAAATAAATTACATTAGCAGCTAAGCCTCGATTTTCAATTTCGTATTGTGCTATGCTCTCAGGATTTCTTTTTATGACCAGTGTAAAAAGATTTTAAATTATAATCTATCCCTTGGCATATTTTGTACTGAAAGTTTTAATCAAGTCTCCTAGAGGAAAAGAAAATCTAACAGTACCTTCAATCACTTTACACTCTTGTTGGGGTGTGGTTTGTTTTTTTTCTTCCTAAGCAGAAACATTCAACATCTCTGCTTTTCATGTACCCATATTTCATTTATTCCAGATACATTCCTATCTTCATTGAGCTCATTTAAATTTTCCCAGTTACCTCTGAGCATTGTTTACTACATATCTTTTTTCAGAATGATTAGCATCATTTCGTATGGTCCCATTATGCCTTCATGGACAGCTGTACAACATCTAATGCTGCTGAAGCAGGATATTAGACCTTCCCTATGCTTCAAGCCACAGCATTTTCTACTCACAAGTGTTTTTTATTTCTAAACTCTAATGTGCCTCATCTTTCAAAATCCTCTCACTTCTGGTGCAATTTTTTAGGGGAGGTGGGGGAGGAACCCATTATCCTTTTTTAAAATCCGGTTTTATTTTGCAGTTCTAAGTCAAACCTATTCCTCTTAAGATTGTGCTGCCATCAATTCAGTTACACTTCTGAAGAACTGTGCTAAAATTTGGAATAACTAAGAATACTGATGGCATCACCAGGCCATCAGTCCTGGCAGTAAATGCAGAATCTCTGAATGCATGAATAAAAAGCAGGAATTTAAAAACAGGTGAAAAAGAGTTTCTGCAGACAAAAATGCTTCTGTGCAGGGCAAATCCCAATTGCAAAGTTTCAAATAGGGTTAATGGTCACTCAGGTATAATTTCAAACTGCTTGAGGTTTGGAACTGTAGCCTAGCGGTAGCCAGCAGCTTCCTTGCAGAAGAATCATGTTCCCTGGGTATGAACAGCCCTTATAAAGCAAGTTCCATCACACAAGTAAACAGTCCCTGTCTGTTTCTGCTACCAGCACGTTGTTGTAATGCATGCTACAGCAAGTCTCACAGTGTTCTGCAAGGTAAAATAGAACTACCTTAACCTTAAAAGCCGACATTCAAAAGGTTATGTGAGAACAAAGCTGCAAGAAGTTGCTGCTAGACATGTGTTTGTATTTCCTCATTTTATTTCAAATCCAGATATTTTCTTTTTATTCGTAATAAATTTTTTACCGTTGTTGAAAGCATGGATTATCTAGTTAATATTTCACTAATTATCTTGAAGATACAACACAAATGCTGTGATCTGTAGGCCACCAAAGTTTTCAGTGCTGAAAATGCCAGAAGTCTCCAAACTAAATTACAAAATACAACTCAAGTTCTTAACACATTGATTTCTTAAAGCAAAAATGCATTATGCTGTAGTTGAGTAGTAGCAGATTACAAATTACAAGTAAGATGCTATATTGTCAAATGCTGGCATTTTTCAGCTTGGGTTCTTATGCCAAACTGAAGTGGGGGCAGAGGATTATATTTGTTTTATTCCTGCAAAACAGTTCACTGGTTTCCAAGATCAAAGCTACTAAAAATAAAAAATTATAAAAAAAAAAAGGAGAGAAGCTCTGTTTCTCCATGCCTTGTTGGCAAGAATTTAAAATCCCACTTGCAGTATCCTCACTGGTGATGATGTGGCTTTAGCCCTGCTCAAACCCATTTGAACCAGGCTTATGCAATGCTGCCAATGTCTGAAAAGCTGCCATTGGCACAGGCTTAGGAGACACGTGCCAGGGTGAGGTCTGGGGCTCTCTGAAGATGCCCCCCTCCCTGTACCACTGCTGGAGTCACATCTGCATGGGTGGCCCCAGACTCTCTCTAGGAACCTGTGCCACAGGGGACATTCCCTCCATCCTGGCTCCTCACTCCTTCCTCCTCACACATGGCACTGATCCGGCCGCATGGTAAACTGGATCCACTCATCTGGGTTCAAAAATCCCAGCGAAAACAGGACAGGGGAAAGGAGGGAAATAATCTTCACCCAGAGCAGCAAGTTGATCCAGCTCACCAGAGAGAAGCAGGAATAGGCTGAAAACACAAGGAGGGAAAACTCCTTCAGACCCATCTCAGCTGTGAGGACTCCAAAGGACTTTCATTTCACTGGCTGCTCCTATTCCTGCTGCCTGGGACAAGACTGGGAACCGAAACATGGAAGGAAATGATGACTGAAGTTTCACCCAGACTTTTTTTTGGCATGACACCCATTTTCACAACCTCACACCATCAGCTTCCTACCAGCCCTTCAGTTGCATCAGTCCAAACGTGTGTGGTGGTTCTTTCTCAGAAGAGATTTCTTCTGGGGCTGGGTTGCTCCTAACCAGGACTGGTTTCCCAGTATAGGTCCCAGCGTGGCTGCAGCGCCATCTCTGCTGGCACAGGAGAGGAAGGGTGGGGAACAAGAGGAGGAGAAAGGGCAGCAGCTTATTTGTCAGGCACTGCCCAAAAGAAACAATCACAAAACTATGTCTTTTTTACTCTTTAGTAGAAAAAGTACTATTAAACAGTGAAGTTTTTCTAAGCCAAGGAAAAAGAGAAAGAAGCCAGCACAGTGGGGAAGGAAATGAGTAAACTGGGATGGAGAATCTTGTACGTCTGGAAGCAAACAAGATAAAGAAGACAAAACACATGATCTCCTCCCTTTGAAAGGGATGAGCTATTTATGCTGGCCCAGCTGCCCCTGAAATGACAGGCTGGGACTGAGAGCAGGAGGAAGTGGGGAATACGGTGAGAAAGGCCAGAGAAGGACACTTGAGGAGGGAGTTTCAGAGAAGCCGGGCAAAGAGCAGAAAGATGGAAAGGGACATGATAGTGGTAGAGAAATTAAAGCTTAGAAAAGGAGGTCTAGTCCAAGGCTGAGACACATCTGGAAAATTATTGTTTTGGAAGGAACAGAGAAGAAAACTTAATGTTGGAAAAACAAGCAAAAGAGTCTATTTTCACTAGGGGCAGCTCCTCTGCACAACTCAGGCTGCAACAGGATCCTGAGGCTCTGCTGCTTCTCCATCAGCAAATACCACTAAATATCTTTCAGCCACTGAATGGTGTAATGATGAAGAGCCCACACAGAAATGCAGATCTCCATCTCCATCCCAAGGTTTGAATAATGCAAAAAGAGGCCTGCAGCTCTAACCTGAGCAGGGAGAAAACAAATACTGAGCAGATACTCGTTAGTGGCAATCGTTAACAGCAAGCAGTGTCCATCTTGTGCTTCTCTGGAAGAGCCCCGACCATTTCATTGGGGTTCATCTTTGAGGGACTTCACACCTGCGGGACAAGGACCATGTACTAATGTACTGTGACACCAGGGCAGAACTGACAGAGATTAAAAGGCTGAATTAAGTCTGTACATATAATCCAATTTCTTGCATTTCTTAGAAAAGCACGACCCAATCAGTTAGAGTGAGCAGATTTAGAGTCGTCATTTCTAATAACACTTCATTTTTTGGCCAAGAAAAATATTTAGGCCAAACCCCCTCTCTCCATCATGCAGGTGAATGATAGAAAAGCTGTTTATAATTTATTGCACACCTTCAGCTACCAGTCAGTAGTTCAGCTGTGAATAGTTAAGCATATTTGCTCAGGTCCAAGCCTTCCAGCTGAGATCCCTGGCCACGTGCCTCCCTTCAAAGAAGCCTCCAGGAATTTTACCATATGGAAACATTCAACCTAGTCTTTTTTTTGTGTGTGTCCCAGTAAGAATAATCCCTTTTCCAGAGAAATAACTTAGCTTTTCCCTCATAGTTCTCAGAGCAGGTCTAGGTAATAATAAATAACATTACAAATGAGGAAACACATGTCCAGCTCGGTGAATAACAACGCCTCCCTAAACCACACTGAAAATGAAGCCGCTGGCAACGTGCTCTTTAAACTTCTGTAGGAGTAGTGATAAAAAGCAAACAGGGAGCACATTTTTATCTGATTTACTCCTTCCAAAGTTGTGCAAGGTTTCTACACTTTTGTAAACAAATACTGCAACCTGCCTGGACTTTCATCAGCAGTATTACCTTGGACAAAACCCAATACCAATGCACGTTTATACCTCTGATGGGCAAGGATAAAAGTAGGAATTGGTGCCTAATAGGAAAATGCACCACTGGCTTCCCCCACAAGTTGTCTAAGCTTTCTCAATACATATATCCGGAAACGAGCCAAGTCATGCACCTACACACTCTAAAATATCTGAACTTCTTCCACCTTTGTTCTTTCTGTTATTGTGTCCATATAGCCTAGAGAAAGCAACTTTTCACATGCCAGTGAGTCACCCATACATGGTAGACAAGATGACAGACTTTCTCCTATCACAAAAGCAGTGATCTTTGTTTATGCCAACATGGTGTGATGTGAGCACTGCCAAGATGAGAACAGGTAAACTGTGGTCCAGCAGAAAAAAAGATCATCTCCAAAAGGAGGGGTTCATGCCTACTCAACACTGCCCATGAGTGCTACCAAAGACTGGGAAACTCCACGCAAAAATTATACCTGGTCTTATATTTGAGCTATTCTTAACAGTAACCATGCCTGAAGTTTTAAGGACAGTGTGAATTTAAGCTTTTTTTCATGCAAAATGAATACACTCAGAAATGACATGGCTTATTTATGTACCTGCAGGCTATTTCTTGGAAATTACATAGTAATTTATGCCAGCCATGGGAACATTAGTAATGTAACACCATGTTATCTCCTTATAATAATGTAAATGCCTCAGATCACCAAAGTATTTGATAACATCTCTGAGATAAACCTGCCATCCATGCGTCATTCTAGCAATGGAGGATGGATGTAGCAGCACGGCAATTTGGATTCTTGCAAATGTACCAAAGTCCAAAAAATATAATAGGAGACAAAAACAGCAAGAAGAATAGAAAGACATATTGAGATGAAGCATGTGATTCTGTGGGGACAAATTAGTGGTGGGTGTCTGATGCTGCAACACTGGAAGAAAACAAAATTATTCTTTAATTTACAAAAAACTGTTCTAGGATAAAGGACCTAGGTCTGACTTCCAATCCAAATGGCATTATTCCAAAATTACTGCACAACCAGTACAAACAGACAAATACCGAGTTTCAGGCAGAACAAGTCTGACATGGACATACATCAGCTCTCCCAACTGCTCTCCTGGCACCTCTCTGCAGAGCACAGGAGCTGTTCTGGCGTTGCTGTCTGCCCACAGCCTGGTGCAGAGAAGGAAGCAGCAGCTCCAGAACCAGCCAGGTACCCAAGTGTGTTCCTGCCTTCCCCATCCTCACTGTCTGGCACCCAGGTACATCTCAGTGCACTATATACCTGGAAGGCCTTGCTCCCATCATACATCAGATTGTGTGTTTGCTCTGTGATGTCTGCAACAGACTTGCTGAATTCAATTAACAGCAGCTCACCAGTAGTACAAAAGCTTGTCCAGAGTGCCTGAACTAAGCTCAGTTAACAGAACTCCAGATAATTTTTAGGTTACCTTCAAAAGTCCCTAAATCCTGCCAATATACACAATTTTTTGACAAACATTAGAAAAACATCAAACAGTGCTAAATATTAAATGTAAAGAAGATGATTGTAGAAGTAGTGAAATCCCTTGCTAGCTAAAATGTAGACACAGAAAGGATTCGGAATTAGGAAAGACGTAATGAATGAAAATAAAAGAGAAACAAACATGGTGAAGCATTCTGGGAAAGTACATTGGCATCCCAAAGCAAATACAAGCCCAAGTTCAATCAAACAGTCATAGAAACGTTATGTTCCTTTATCAAGCACTAAAAATCTGGCAAGTGTGTGAGGTGTGGAAGCTGTCTGCATGGTGAATCTCAACCTGGAGAAAATCTTTCCAGGCTGAGGTTTCAAACACAAGTTCAATATGAGTTTTCCATTAATAAGATTAAACATTTCTACAGATTTTTCAAGAAGACATTAAAGTGTTTACAAAAAGAATGCAAATAATCAATGGAAATACATAAAAAAATAAACCTGTTTAGAAGTAGAAGTTGGGGAATTTTAGGTTTAAGAGAGAGGTTATTTGGGGATCAAAACACGCATACACAAGTTTGATCTTAATGAACCTGTACCTTCTCAACCCTATGAAGAATCCAGTGTCTGAGACAGCATTATAAGATCAAAATAAAAATGTGAGAATGCTGGACAAGACTGTAAAATTCATGCAGGCCAAGAAAGTCCTTTTATTTCAGTCTCAGGTCTCAGTCCAGAGAGCTGTTCTACAAGGGCAGGCTCCATATCAGCACTGGCACTCATCCATGCAACACAATTCGCAGGATCAAAGATTTCAGAAAATTCTCGGTCTACAGGCATCACCTGAGAAGCTCCAATCTTTCAGGCAGCACAAACAAAAGTTCTCAGAGTACATCCTAAACCTGGATTCCCGTGACTTTGAGTGGCAGCCTAAGCTACCCCCAGCAAGCCCCCCTTTCCTTTAGGAGCCTCCACTTTATGCTGTGCTGAGGATGTTCACGGATCAGACCAAGAAGATGATTTATCTAGAGGGTTGAGTTTTCTTACAGCTGGATCAGTGCAGTCGTGTCCCTGCTCTGCTGGCATGTCACAGGGGTAGAGAAAAACAGGCAAGAGAAAGGAGCATCTCTCTACAACGTATAAAACCAAGGTGTAACACTTCATTTCATTCTTGCTATCAGAGTATTTCCTACCAGCCTCCAGGTTACTCCTGCTCAATAACCTCCTGATGCAGCAAGAAAATACTCACCACCAGCAAGAGCTTCCTCTCTTGCACTGTCATCATCACTGGGCTGAAGAATATTCCAGGATGTCAAAGCAAGTGAAGAAATGTCTTCAGCTGATGATAACTTCAGCATGTCCATGTGATTGCTCTGAGGTTTGTAACGGGGGATGAAACACTCTTTGCCTTGCTTAAAAATGTCCTTAATGATTTCCTCTGTCTGGACTTCGTCTGGCATGCTCAGGAAGATTGCAATTCTTTTGGATTCTTGGTACTTGGGATGGTCAATCACCTACACAGGAAATGGACACAACTGGTTTATGTAAGTTTTTGGAAAGATTAATTTACTTTAATTTAAGACAAAACTGGAGCAAAATATTCATTGAAAAGGGTAGAGATACAAACTTTGATGCATCATAAACAGAAGAAACTGACTTTGTTGCCTACTCCAACATTTCTACCATCAACAAAATCAGAATCGGTAAACTTTTGCATCTAGTGAACTAAACACTGCAACACACGTTTGGGCCAGCAAAAAGACAATCTTCCAATCCCCTAAATATCTGTGTCATACAATGGAGACATCCTCAAATACCCAACATCACTGCAGAAACATACAGCAGGCCAGAACTGCCAGCTTATGCAAGCCATGAGGGCTTAGCACCCCTTTCCTTCCATCCTTTTTACAGGCTGCATCTCTCATCTGGGTCTCGGCAGAACGGGAAGCGCCTCGGTGATAATAACTCAAAGGAAAATCAGCACCAGAGCAGATGACTGAGGAGCACAAAGTCTGCCAAGACCAGGTCCCTCTTTCTTTTGTCAACCTGAATGTCTTCCCTCCAGCAAGATGAGATATATGACTTCAAACATCATCTGCTTCTAACAGGTGATCTTATTACTGCACATTTTTCAGAGCTTGAAGGAAAGATGGCCTTGCCATTTTTTGCTTTTCATGAGACTCTGTGCTGGGCTTATAAAAGGCTGAATAGAGAAGGAAAGATAAAAAATGCTTATATGGTAAAAAAAGTGTTAGCAGACTCATAGCTCACTTGTCTCTGCCCATTCCAGACTGAATTCCACATTAAAAATTGAAAGGAGGCTTTTAAAAGCTTGTCTTCTCATTCTCTAGCACCTTATATATTTTGTCACTTACATCTGGATGAAACAAATATAAATGTGTCCCTACTCATTTAAATGTGATTTATTCTTATTTTACAAACTTAGAAAAATCTGTCAAAAATATCAGACAATTGAGAAACTCTCTAGTATCTACAGAACAGAGATCACCAAATCTCCTGCTCAGTGTTTGTATAACTGCAGGGTAACTCACTGTTCTGAGCTTTAGCCTTTGCCCTGGCCTTGTTTTGAGATAAAAATGCCCATATTTGAGTCAAGATATGGTTCCCACTACATTTTTTATTTTCTTCCCACCACAGCAGTTACAAACCCAGGTGAAACATTCAGAAGATGGATATAATTTTGTAAGGGAAAAAAAAAAAAAAAGAAACACTCCAGACTAAATGATAGTGTATGTGTTGCTTGGTCACAGAAACATCTTAACAATTCAAACTCATATTTTATTTCCTTTTCTATCTGCCTACCCCTACACATGGACTTTTCCACAAGATTAAGCTCTTGACAGACTTTCCATGCTAGCTTTTCCTGCAAGAAGCAGACTATTGAGTCAAACTGCAGACCCCAGAAAAAGGCTGTGGCTCCTCTTGAGGGTCTCCAGAGCCAAAACTACTCAAGGGTTTGGTGAAGAGAGAAACTGAGACAGTGAGACACTTTCAGACAAGGGCTGTGTACCGTGGGCACCAGGTTCCATCTGCTCAAATGTATCCAGTAACACATTAATTAGGCTGTACAGGAACAAAAACGAGGTTGAAGATGTAAACCCACATGTGAGCAGGAAGACACAATTTCAGATGTTCTCAGAATTGTGCAGATGCTCTTGCTATGACTCGGTGCAGTTTCTGAGAAGACTGAAAAAATTTCCATACTTAAAAAATATTATCTGCCCTTTGTTCACCAACTGATGGCAATTTTTTTCAGAATCAGGGCATGCAAACAGCATGACTTTAATCATGAACATAAGCATTAAAAAAGAATAATCATCCAGAAGCTAATTAAATACTGGTAGCTAGGTTGGCCTATGAAGCTATTTCATTTTGAATTTAGAGATTATTTTGAAATTAGATTTTACTACTAAAAATATTACTCAGTTGTTAGAAAATAACCTGCTCACTTTTATTAGCTACAAGCACTGATGTATTTTACAAAGCTACATTTTTGGCTTTATATAATTCCAAGTATTTTCTCAGCCTTTTCCAAAATTTCTCCATGCCTGCTGTATTACCCACCCCCCATGAGGAAGCCAACTCTACTTTCTGCCACTTGTACAGAGCCACTCTGTCTCAAGCAAGTTCAGGATTTTCAATTTGTGTCAGATTAAGAAAATGGTAAGATAACATCAATTTATGTCATATTTCCTGATGCCTTATTTTAAGCAAAACAAAGGCTGTAATCTTTTACAGCTCTCACTAGAAGAAATGAGTGCTGTGTTGCTGTGTTTATCAGCAGCAGTTAGACAAAGGCTGAAGGCTCCTAAAAATTTGGTACTACATGGGCTAGGTGCTTAAAAGTTGGCTGAGGATTCTGAATTCTCGAAGGGCATGCATGCCAGTACTTGCTAAAATTCAAGAGATTTAAGTCTAGGATGCATGATTACTAAAATGCATTGTCATGAGAGTAGGACACTACATATATATATGTTTTTAAAAAGTATTCCCAATGAAAAAAAAAGGTTATGCAAATTCCAGTTAAAAACTTCCCTAAAGTTTCTGTGCTACCACATCCCACTCATGAAGTGGCTACACATTAGTACCAAATGAAGTCTATAAAATGATTTGAGAGCCTCTGGCAGGAAAATAACCATATAAATGTAGATCATCTAGAAGTACCCGCTGGTGCTGCAAAAAAAATGAGGACTGTGCTCTATTACATGCAGTGACTGCAAAATAAAATTTTATTATGTTTATTAAAATGATAAAATACATCTATATAAACACTGTGTAATCCAAACACAAACAGGACATTTCAAAAGTACATACCCATATCACTCTGTGCTAGGATACCAGTTAGGCAAACCCTGCTTGATATCTTTTAAAGTGTAAAAATTATATTAGAAATAAAATTGTGTGGAAGAAACACTGCTGGAAGATACAGAAGGAAGATGACAGCACGTAAAACAAGAGGCCAAATCAGGCTGGGTTTCGTATATATGGCCAGAGCCAGGCTAGTGTGAAATGTCTGAGATAAACACCCGCCACCACCCCTAGGAGCCCTTGGGGTGTGTGGCAGTCTGCCCTCACTGTCCCCAAAATCCACGGGGGAAGTGTGACCACCGCCCCACGAGAGAAGTGTCCCCAGCACCCCAGGGGCGTAGGGTGATCACCGCGCTACTCCAGGTGTGTGAGCAGGGCGGATGTGTGAGCACCGCTCTAGGGTGCGGTGTCCCCAGCACACTCCGCTTTAGCCGGTGCCGCCGGCAGTTCCTGTCACACCGGCGCCACCAGCCCCGGTCCCCGGCACTGCGGAGGAAGGGACGAGGGAAGGCTCCGAGGCGGAGCTCAGCCCCCGCTCGGCGGAAGGGCCCCTGAGTCACGCTTTCGGTCCCGGCGGGCTCCGGAAAGTCCCGGCCGCGCTCCCCGGCGAGCCGGGCCCGGCTTTGGGCCGTGCCCGGGTGTCCGCACCCACCTTGAGCCCGAGCAGGCAGGACTGGCGCTGCTTCTCGGCCGCGCGGAGCTCCCGCAGGCGCTGCCGCAGCTCCCCCCGCAGCTGCCGCTTGGCCGCCCTCAGCGCGGCCGCCA
>VXBU01000347.1:0-24567 GCA_013400315.1 Bombycilla garrulus | reverse complement strand
AAAGATCATGAGACAACAGGATAGATAAAATAAACTGGCCATAGGTTTTCACTACTCTGCTTTCTGGATGAAGGAAAAGTGGGCTGATTATATTCAGTACAGTGCTAGCAGAACCAGCTAAGAAGCTTTTTTTCTCCCTGTGTGTAGAGAGAAAAATGTTGCCACTTTGCTGGGATGACTGGCTCCACTATCTTTGAAAAATAAATGAGGTAGACTATATATTAGGCCTTCTGAGTTACTTGAAGCAATCCATTTTCCAATGAAAGCTTTAGTCAGGTGTACCTAAGTGTTGCCAGGGAACTGGTCATTGGTAGTGATACACAGCAGCAGCTTTTTCCACTTCAAAGTTTCTTCTTACCGGTAACAATAGGGTCCTCATAGTGACCGCTTGCATTACAATGATAAATTAAAGAATACCTTACCACTGTTTTACCTACTAATAATAGTCAGAGCAATTACAGCCATTTATTACAATACCACTTTCTCCTTGCCACAGTGAAAACATCAGCTGCATTAAAGCAGAGGCTAAAATATAAGCCTTTAACAATTTTTTAAATCAGACCATAAATCTCAACAAAAAATTTGTTCAGGATGTGTGACAATATACAGGATATATATATGAAATGTTTCTGTCTGTAGACAGAATGGTTTAGCTAACTCCATCAATAAGTTTTACTAAAATTAGCTACTGGTTTTCTTTCCAAATATGCATTAATTTCTGCAAAGTCAGAAGAGCTCCATTGAGTGACCAAAAAGCTTAAACTGAGACTAAAACTCAAGAAAACTTTTTCTCATTTAATACCTAAACAATCTTTGCCTGAGTCTTTCATGATACTGAGGACTAATACAGTAAGTTAGTCTAAGTTTTAGCAATATGCATATTTTTATGTAATATACACTGTTAAAAACACTTCTGGAAAACATATATGCACAGGGACTAACAAACAATAATAGTATGTAGTTGCTGTCTGTAGAATGAGCTATCTCTAATGCCAGAATAAAAATGGGTCCTAGTGGATCTTTAAAACCCTATACCAACAAAATATAGGAGGCCCTAGGCTACAAACATGTAAACTGTGGTCCATTGCTGGCCATCAGAGGAGAGAAATCATGGAATATGATGCGGTTTTTGTTGTATGAAGGGGAGGAAGGAGGTCGTAAGAAGAATGGCAGGGGTCAGTAAGACCAAAACCAAAATAACTGATTTGTGTAAACTTCAGCCTGAAGGAGGGAGATTGGGTAGATGGGGTTCCCCCACTGGTCCCAAGGCAGTACAGGTACTCACCAAGTCCTGGGGCTGGGGAAGTACTGATGCTGTTGCTTATATGCGTAGTCTATATATTGCTTTTGCTCTGGGCTAGCTATCACAAATAACCATGTCAGTTAGCATGTAACCATGATTCATATATATGCCCAGGTAAATATATTCATATATACATAGTATTTATACATATAGAGACAAAGCGAATAAAGAGAGAAAGGCCAGGGGTGCATAAATTGAAACTAACTCTGTAGCTAAGTGCCTGATACATCTATCAGTCAGCCTACACTATATCCAAATGACTGTTATATGGGTTAACTAGCAGTGTTCCCTGGGTGGACATTTCCCATCTTTTCCCATTCCTCCTTCTGCTTTGGATTTTGCTTAGATAACATTGATTATGATAAAATTGAACATTCAGAAAAAGAAAATCTTAAATATGATTGATCAGCAGCAGATTGATCAGCAGGTGGAAAGTTAGGAAAAATAACTCAACTGAAAACATCTATTCCTTTTTCAGTTCTTTTACATTTAATCGTTTTTAAAGGGAAGCAGGGAATTTTTTTGATTGTTAAAACTGAAAATACTTCACCCAAAATATGCTAAATAAACCTGATTCTATATACACCAGAATCAAGTGTATGTAAGAAAATATAGAAACAAGCTCTTTACACCAAAATCAATGTAAACCAGAAGGCCTCATCTGCTACCTGGACAATGTTTCATGTAAAAAGCAAAATATTTTTTAAAAGTTTATTATGCATTAAGATGGACAGAAGCCATATAATGTATTTGACAGAGAGATCATCTAGATATTTCTTTGAGTTTTTTCCACTCTTGAAGACTGCACAAAAGTTAGAAGGAACTAAGATTGGTTGTCTTAGAGCTAAATGTTTTTTAAAGGTATGGTTTTTCTGATGTGGGAATTCAGGTCTTTAGAAAGACTGATTTACAGTTTCTTATGCCAGAGAGCAATCATTTCCATACCTTATTAGGGTAGTATTCTGAAATTTGTTATATGTTCATAAAAGAGAACATTTTGTAGATCAAGTTGGGCATTATTGCTGCTGCACAGTGTTTCCATCAGGTAATATGATTAAGCAAAGATATTTGTAAATTACAGTTTAGTTTACTAGAAGAGAATTGTTTTTAACTGGGACAGTGTTTTCCAGGCTCTCATCCAGCTCCTCTGAAAAGGTATTGGCTCCTGCTTCTGAGCTTGAAGCTGAGAGTTGAGACATGAGCAGCTGCAGAAGCAACTGCATGCACAGCACCATGAAAGGTACTGATAAGGTAACCAATTTCTGTGTAATAAAAGCATGATAACAAGCCAGCAGGATGCAAAGAGACACTTTTTTTTTTTGTCAGTTGGAGTTTATGTGGGCTTGATTACCCTGTCAGTAAGGACTGAGATAGCCTTACTCCGCTCTCATATGCAAAATGCTACAGATCCTGTATTATTTTTATCCTAAAAGAAGACAAGAATAAACCTGTAAAAATTCTCAAAATAAAATTAGCACCTTTATAATTGTAATATATTTGCTAACTTCTGCTTCGGTAAAAATGTATTTGATAAAGAAGTAAACAAATTAGAGGGCTTGACTGTCACCAACCATGTGAAGTTTAACAAAGACAGGTGCCAGATTCTGCACCTGGGAAGGACAAACCTGGATGTGTGTATGGACTGGGGAATGAGAGGTTGCAAAGCAGTGCTGTAGAAAGGGACGTGGGAGTCCTGGTGGATGGAAAGCTGAACATCAGTCAGCAGTGCCCTGGCAGCCAGGAGGGCCAACCCTGTCCTGGGGGCATCAGGCACAACATCCCCAGCCAGGCAAGGGAGGGAGCTGTCCTTCTCTGCTCTGAGCTGGGGTGGCCTCACCTCGAGTGCTGGGGGTAGTTTTGAGTATTATAATATAAGAGAGATAAAAAGCTATTGGAGAGTGTCCAAAGGAGTGCTATGAAGATGATGAAAGGTTAAAGGGCAAGCCATATGAGGAGAAGCTGAGGTCACCTGGCTTTTTCTGCCTGGAGGAGAGATTGAAGGGGGAACCCATCACAGGTTCCTCATAAGGGTTGAAGAAGGGCAGGCACTGATCTCTTCTCTGCAATGCCCAGTGACAGGACCTGAGGGAATGGCCTTAATTTATATCAGGAGAGATTTAGCCTGTATATCAATAAAAGGTTCTTCACCCAGAGGGTGGTTGAGACTCCCTAGGTGTTGAAGCCCCCCAGGGAACTGTTCACAGCACTAGCCTGGCAGAGTTCAAGGTGTGTTTGTAGAGTGCTGTCAGGCGCGTGGTTTGACTCTTGGGGTGGTTCTATGTACAGAAAGGAATTGGACTCTGTCATTCACGTGAGTCTCTTACAACTCAGGATATTCTATTGTTCTATGATTCTACCTAATTTTAGTGTCATCAATGGAGCCATAATTATTCTACTGAAAAACTATCCAAAAGATATATATTCAAAGATTAACTGGAGAAATAGTACAATTTTTTTCAAAAAGGCTGTGTTTACAGTCCTGGGATAAATCACATATAATGTTTTTGGGCAGGAAATCCTGAAACCATGAGGTTTGACCTGAATTTCAAAAAAAGAAATCCAAACCAATGTGTAAGTTAAAATGGAAATGCCATCTTTCTCTAAAATGGAGTTTATATTTTGTTATGAGAAAATATGGATGCTAGCATAGAATTATGTTTATTTTAAACCAACAAGCAAATCTCTGAAGGAGATCTATGAGTGCTTCTAATCCATCAGTGGTAGAGCAATTTTCTATTTTCGATACTCTATATTTACATTAGTGTTTCTCAGTGACATAACTAAGTAAAAAAAAGACAAAATAGAGTAGGCAGCTTGATCTCAGAACAAAAAAAGTCTTTAAATGAATCTTTAGTTTGTCTGCTTTTGCTGCCTCATTAATCCTAAAAGGTGTCAGTCAGTAAGTCTAATGGCTATGAGTGTTAGTGCTGTGGTCAGTTCCAAATTATGGTATTGATTAATTGATTGTCTTCTTCCAGTTGTGAATTATATTACTGCTGGCTCAGACTCACTGGCTGAAGGCCATAACTTAATCTCTTGTGAAAGACAACAAACAGCTCCCCAGTTTCACTGCTGTGGTTAAGTGACTGATTGGGAAACCAAAATTTCTTGAATGATTATCTCATAAAAAAAGAATATGCGAGATATAATTAATATGTTGTTGGTGATACTCTAATATCAGCTGCTCAAGCAAGAAACAGACTCATTTTGTCTCCAGAATTTTACATGTTGGAAGCAATACTCTTAACTGCTGAATTTTGAATGTTTATGATGGAGTCATAGGATGGTGAAGAAAAATAAAAAAATCACTATTTGAAACTAGTTTAAGGAATTTATACAATTAGTTTTGTTGTATCAAATGAAAATTAAAATCAAAAAAGCAAAGGCAGGTCATGAGTCTTATTCATGTCCTTATTCTTCTCATTCTTATTCTGGAATGAGACAAATTTGCACAACACCTGTATCTCATGAATGCCTAATTTTCAAGAGCATTAGGCATTTTCAGAATTAAGGTAAAAGAGAAAGAAAAGTTGAAATGTTAATTTTCTTTTTTATTTAATCAAAAATCTTAGCAACACATCATTTCCATGTCTTTCAAATAACATGTAAGACAATGCATTTGGAGATATATTTATCCTTCTCTTTTTTCCATAAGGGAGATATTTGTCATTACTGGAAACTGATGTAATTTTCTATATATCTTTTAGTGTAATGTATACATTTTTTCCAAAATAAAACAAAAACATCAGAGAAGTAAGTAATAATTTTAATGTTTGGCATTTGTTTGTTCAAAATCCAGGCCTGATAAAGTTCATGAGATCTGGTATCTTTTCCTGTGGAATCCATTAATCAGTAACTTTGTTTTGCTGAGATTTAACATTGTAGAAAAACCACAGAAAGTTCTGATTCTTATGAAATTCTTCAAACACACAGAAGTTTAGTAGGGTAGGTGTGATATTTGAGCATCTTTCTTGTGAGAGTAGGCTGAGAGAATTGGGGTTGTGTAGCCTTGTTCTGGTTTTGCAATAATTGATTTTTGGTGAAGAGGGAAAAAGTCAGTCACACAAGTGATTCTCTGTGAGGAGGTGCTAGCAGTTTCCTCTGTGCTTGGCAAAACCAATCACTGGCTAGCTCTAAGGATTGTCACACTGCTAAGCCAATTTAAAAAACTGGAAAAGCCTCTATTATAACATTTTTAAGAACAACAACAAAAAAAGCACAGGAGCGCTCTTACTCCCTGCTCTCTACAAAGGAATGGGGGGCTAGCAGGGCTGGGGCCCCTTCCCAGAGGAAAGGCCATCCTGGCACCATGAGCAGCCATGCATCCAGGGCAGTGCAGTGCAGCTGCAGTTGTCTCTGCGTAGCTCACAGTGGACTTTACTTAGCTGCTTTTAGCTGGCCATGCTGCGGACAAAAAGACAAAAGTGGCTGCAGCAATTTTTCTTTTTTTGGTGTCGTGCATGAAGTGGAGTTGGCGCCCGGCATGGCTTGCTCAGTGCCAGAGGGGGACCATGTGACCAATAGAGAAAGAAGCACAGCAAGCGATTCCCCGATTGCAGATCAACCTTTCAGCACTGCAGAACTCTATAAAAACTGTTTCAAATTATAGAACTTGAGAGCAAATGAACCTGTGAACAATTCCGTCCCAAGTCAGAGAAAAGTAAAAGGTGAAAACATGCTTGGAGAACAACATGACCATACTAAAATCAGTGAAAAGGGAGGGGAAGGAGGTGCTCCGTGCGTCGAAGCTGAGATTCTCCTGCCAGCCATGGTGAGAACTATAATACAACAGTTTCCCTGCAATTCGCAAAGTGCATGGGGGGTGCAGCATTCAGCCACAACCCATGAGAAAAAGGTTCTCACGCTGGAATGTGTGGATGCTGAGAAGCTGTGATCTGGTGAGAGGCTTGAACAGAGAGACAGAGAGAACCCTTGCTTTCAGAGACAGAGGAAGAAGACCCTTGCCTTTATACTATAAAAGATTATTCTTAAAAACTAATGAACTAATGGCCCACAAAAAGCAGTTGTGAGAAAACTGCAATACATGGGAGGGACTCATGTTGTTAGTCAGTTCTGGGCGGACTATGAGCTGTGAAAATCAAAACCACGTTGGAAAGGTTCACAGAATACTGTTTCCTGTAGGAAAGCCCTCATAGCATAGCAAAAGAGACTCCTCTCCCCAAGTGAACTGAAGAAAGATTTTAGAAGTGACAAACTGACTAAAAATCCCATGGTTTTTTCTCCTTGCACTGTAGGTGAGAAGGAAAGAAGGGCTGGGGTGGGGCGTGGCGGGGGTAAGGTGTTCTAAAGGTTTATTTTTAATTCTTATTATCCTCTTTTAGTTCTGTTAATAATATTTTCTTTATAACTTTTACAGTTTTAAGCCTATTTTGCCCTTAAAGTGTTTTTCTCCTGATCCTTATCTCATCCCATGAGTTTTCTTTCCCCCTCATCTACTTAACTATAGAAGAGGAAAATGAATAAATGATTTTCATAGGTGCACTGGCGTTTGAGCAATGTCAACCCACCACAAGCCTGGAGAAGAGGAGGCTCTGGAGAGACCATACACCACCTTCCAGCGCCTAATGGTGGCCTACAATAGAGATGGGGAGGGAATCTTTATCAGATATTGTAGTGATAGAATGAGAGGTAACCAGTTGCAGACCAAAGGAAGGTAGATTCAGATTAGATATAGAGTAGAAATTCTCTCCTTTGAGGGTGGTGAGGCACTGGAACATGTTGCTGTGAGAAACTGTGGGTGCCCTGCCCCTGAAAGTGTTCAAGGTCAGGATGTATGGGGCATTGAACAACTTGGCCTAATGGGAGGTGCCCCTGTCAGTGACAGGGGATTGGAATGAGATGATCCCTAAGGTCCCTGTGATTCTGTGTGATAAGTGCAAAAACAGAAATAAATCATAATAATATTGTCCAAAACACTAAACATTTACTACCTTGGACTTTCTAGTTTGCATTTTAGAGAAATTGAAGAACACAACCCTGAAGACAGCTATCTTAGGCAAAAAAAACAACTAAACTCAGTGCCAGCAAATTACCCAATTTTATATTTAAATCACCATAATTGGTAACAGTTAATACTAAGGTTTAGTAAACTACAGGAGGCAAAATTCCAAGGCTATGTTTAATGATGGCAATATTATTAGGCACCATTTTTGCCATGAATCTCATAGGTGAAGATCAAGAGAAAGGTTTTTCTGCCTTTTTGGTCTATGTGTCTGCCTTTTCCCTTCCTCCACAGAGTTACAATAATGTATAAGGGCATTTTTCTCCTTTTTCTAAGGAAAAAGAAGCAATGGAGACAGATGATCTAATATAGTGCCAAGAATTACTTAATCACTTTCAGAATTGTGACATCTTTCTATCTGCCTATACTCATTGTTTCATGCTAGAAGGCAGCTACAAATAGGGGATATCCAAAGCACTACAGCAACCAGTGTCAGGAATCCCATGGATCCTATCAGGCAATCAGAGTTTTTATAAGGCCAAAAAACAGATGGACAGGAGTTATTTGCCTAAGCATAGATGTCTGTTTGACTGCCTGACCTACCCTCCAGCTGACACTCAGAAGGAGGATGGCTCCCTGTACTCATTATATCGTATCTGCCAGTCATACATGAATGCTCACATATTTTAGTACACTGGAAACAGGATTATGTGCCTACTGCGGGAAACTGAACTTCGCACAATATATATCTGCTGCTTCCTAAAAAAAATCTGAAGAAACAAAGTCTACACCCACAAAGCACAAAGAGTATTCAATAGGACAAGCTGTACCACACAGGTACATCAGTCTGGAGAATACCTTGCTTATGTAGAGATGGGAGGGACAAAGTGTTCAGCCAGGACCATACAACATTCTGTTCAGAGTACCGAGGTGCAACCAATGCATTATGAAATTCCCTTACTGTTTAATTTAAAACACTTGCAAATGTTTTTAATCTATTTGGTGATATCTTTCCTTGTTTATTCACTCATTACCAACAGTCATTGTTCTTCTAAAAGCATAAAAAATAATAGTATAGTTGAGACTACTGCCCAGGGCTAATAAATGTCATAAATTCAACAACTAAATTCAATCAACCTTGATGTCTATAAGCATCTGCTTCTTCTCCTGAAAGATTTAACTTTAGATTTCATTGTTTTCCATTTTCCCTAATCCCAAAGATATCTGTTCTTGTCTATTTTATCTCTACTTTTATCTTCTTATTTACAGTATGGAAATACATACTTAGATAAAAGAAAATAAGTACTTTTATTTTCTGTATGGAGAGTGAAGAACATTTAAAGAAATAAATTTTCTGGCATTCAACAAATTGAGACAGAGGAATGGAGCTCCAGGAATGTATATGCTCCAGGAATGGAGCATTTACAAGACAACCCATGAAGATAATGATAAGAATGCTAAATTTAAAATGCCACCTCTTAGACAAAGGAATACATTAGGGATATATAAACAGAGACATATAAAACTTCTCCTTAGCTATTGTGTCTACAATGTCTTTCTGTACATATCCTTATTCTCACTCTTCTGTGAAGCAGCTGATGATGCCCAGATCAAGCAGAAGCAAACGGTACAAGGGCTTTGGCAAGAAATGAGTTTTACAGTCCTCTGTTAAGGGAGATTAGATTCACATCTTGTAGGGCTTTCCTTGATGGTCTCTCTATGGTCCACTCATACTGAAGAAGACCAGCGCATACAGCAGATAGATGTTTGTTTATAGGAACTTCTTGCACAAATGTATTTTTGATGACCTCATAAAATAGAGCATGGATCCTTAAAACCAGAGATGGGAACATTTTCATAGAAATGTTCGTTGCCAAGTAGTCGCATGCCAATAGGTGGCTCAAGACACATGTGAATATTGACATGAAACAAAAATTTCTGAGCAAGAGAGTTTTCTGGGATAGATTATTGAAGTTCCTCATTTTCTGCCAAAAGTCAACAGAACAGTCGTGATTTCAGAAAACTGAAATGCTACAGAGCATAATGAATTTCCCAGTGCATAACCAGCCAAGAGGAAAAAGTTCATTAGTTCCTCATACTATGTACAGTAATTAAGTAATTACATGGAGATAGTCAGAAAAAGCCCAGGAAAAATTAAAGTTTCGATATACTAGAAATATAAACCACAAGATGTATTATTTTTCTAGGGACTCAGGTGATGAAGAGTAAATGAAAACCTAAGAAAGCCTAATTTGACAGTTCCTCTCACTTATAACCAACAAAAATATTGTAATGCTTAATTCCTCCCTGAATCTATTTTAGTTACAGTGAAATTAATCTTAGTACGTAATGCTGCGTACTACAGTATGTAGCAACTGGTCTGCTTCACAGAGACAGAGCTTGTAAAATAAATTACTTATCTTACTACATGTAAAAAATTGCCATATTAGTCTTTTTACCTCATATATTTCAAATACTTTGGGGTTTTTTTCCCATTCTTTTTTTTCAGCTACTGTAAATGAAGACCATTTGCTTTATTACTACATCTCTAATATTTTCATGGAAGAAAAGAGGTACTATTCTTTTAATCCCTAAACCAACAAAAGGTCCAGAAAATATTAAAATTAAACTATGTGAGCTGATTGTAAGAAAAAATAGGCATTTATGAGTTCACAATAAGAACTCATCTAAAACAGGTGGGGCTTTAATGTTTTTTGCATCTGTCCTGGGTACAGAAAAAAAAAGTGGAGTGGAATTTCTGGGACTGTTAATTCCATACCATCCACATCACTGCTCAGGGTATGGTTTTTGGCAGGAAAAAGTTAAGCTAGAAATGAAAGCTTGCTGAATCACCCTGGAAAGTGTGAGGTACTGGGGTCAGGAGTGGGCTGCCACTCAGCACTGCACTGGGAGAGCTGGAGCAGGAGAGTGTCCTGTGCTGGCACTGCAGAGCCCCAAGCACTGCTGTGCCATGCTGGGGAGCCCTGCTACAGGACTTATGACTGCTGCTTGGCTTTGGGAGAGAGACACTGCACCACGAGAGTAGCACTGGAGCCCAAAAACCCCAGCTGGAGCAGAAGCAGCTGCACCAACACTGCTGAACACAACCAAGCACAGTGGTCCAGAGAAAAGGACAGCACAGCACAGACGATCTAAGCCCTGAGAGGTTTGGTTTCTGTCCCAATTCTTTGTTTTGGGGATTTTTTTGTATTCCGGTGCGTGGGGGCAAGATTTGGTGATGAACACCCTTTTATAGGTAAAACACCCTCTCTCTTTTGCTCTTTAGTATATATATATAATTTCTTTTTTCTAATAATACTGCTGTAGGTATCATGCTTTCCAGTACTTTGTCATTCCAACTTAGAATCTTTCCTAGTGTTCCTCCATTATCAAATGGGCGGGGGAAAAGCAACAGCTTGAGCAGGGTTTCATTTTCCAGCTAGGTTTCAAACCGCTACAACATCAGAGTTGGCACTCTATTTTTACATTATTTTCTGATGACTTTAGTCAGTTTTTGTTTACCTAGCACACTAGTTTGTTTAAATACATGATGGAGTGATACCAGGTTCATTGGTTTTCTAAGCGTGCCTGTATTTGCTAATTTACAATAAATACAGTAAAGACAGAAAAGAGTTTACCAGCACAAAAATATGAGAGAGCTGATAGAACTAAATAGATAATAATTTTAGAAAATTCTATTTTTTTACAAAAATTCAGCAACAGCTTGGGTAAGAATTGTACAGGCTGTGCCACAACCTTCATATAGATACCCTTTAAAATATCTTAGGGCAAAAGGATGTTCACAAATATTAATTTGTTTTTGAAAACCCTTGCAATAGCTATTTTGGAAATTCGGATTATAATAACTCAATATAGAATCTGTTGCAACAATAGATTAACAAACAATTAAGAAAACATTAATAAACTGCTAAATATTTATGATGAATAATTTAAGACCAAAATAATAATTAAAGAACTGTGATTTTTTTGCAGTTCATTAGACCAGAGAACTGAATTGATGCTTGCTTAATTTATATGATTCCTTCCACTGTTCATCTCAGTGTGGTTAGTATTCTAACTAGTGAGCAGTTAGCACTGTGCACTCCAAATATTGCTGGGTTTGTTTTTTGTTTTTTTTTTTTTTTTTGTTTCCTCTATTAAATGTAAGCATTTGAAACTACTGTTAACAAACTTGAGATTTCATCTGTCTCTCAGTTTTATACTAATAATGCTGATAAGATCAAAATATATCTTTATTACAGCCATTTAGCCTGCTCCACCATTTACCTGCTTCTTTCCCTCTAGTTCTACACCCATCTGGTGCGAATTATTACTTAACCGTTTGAAAGGTACAGGTAGATGTGTGTTTCTTCAACAGGGAAATCAGGGGTTCAGCAGTAGTTTCCTGTATGTACCAGGGCTAAATATGCATTCATATAAGTAGGTCTGTTTTGTGTGATGCTTGCAATGAGGAGGATTAAAAAGCTGGAAACCTGACTGTGCTTCTGTCTGCATCACCCTTGTGTTACTGACACTGATGAAGGAGTGGGCCCCTCATACTGTGAACATTTACTGTCACAGGGCTCTTCCGTCTTAGCTCAACTGAAATATTTCTGTTTCCAGGACTCAAGAAAATTAATGAATATCTAAGCTTTGGATTTAGTTTTCAAAATAGCCATGTCAGGATCATTATTTTATAATTTACATATTTTTAATGACTTTTTATAAACTTAAAAGAACAAACATTTTTCTTCTGTAGGTCACTCTTCACAGACTTGTTTCACTGATAAACTAGGACAGTGTTTCAACAAGAACAGTCTTGGGCAACTATGCATTAGCAACTTTAAAGTATCAGCCTGAAGAAGTGAGCAATATAGTAACACAGCAAAGGAGGAATATTTCATGTAATGTTCTCATGAAAGCAAATGATCTGAGATCTAGTAGTGTCTTCAGGAGTAACATTTTTTATGATGCAGCTTCTTGTGCTTTTTGTGTGGAGAATGGCATTTCAAGTAGCAGGCCAAGGCTTTACTATGTTTTATCAATTTGCCATCAAAGAAGATACTTTTTCTAACATGTCTTATTATCCTAAAAGGGGGGCAAATTATAAGCCACTATTTCCTATTCCTCAAAGATGAGTTACATTAAAAAAGAACAGTGCAAACCCAACATACATAAAAGGCTAAAGCAGAAAACTGAAAGATATGACAGCATGAAAATTGCAAGCTGATATATCTGAAACAAGAAGGGGGNTTTTTTATAGTCTTTGAAAGCCTAACTGTGGAGCAAGTGCTTATAAGGCACTCGATGTTGCCAGTCATAGATGCAGAACATTAGTGCTCTTAGGACATCAAGCTAATGTGCAGCAGGCCTCTAGTTTTGTAGCAGTCTTCTTGAAGATGCTGTATACAATTGTTTATCTTTTAGTCAGCCTTGATTTTACTTCATGCAAATCTCTAATGAATACCAAGTTTTTCCTTCCGTAATTCATCCTCTCTATACCTTATTACAATAAGTACACAATCCCAAGCTCATGGACTTTGATAAAAATGACCAGGGAAAAGTTGGGTAAAGGAGAGGTGGAGCCTCAGATACAGACTGTTATAAATCATGTATTAAACTGGGACTGTACTATTCATTACAAATGCTTCTTGAAACCAGTAATAAAATAATCTTCTTTACGGAAATGAGAATAAAGAAGAAGGGCAGATGTCATTTTCAGAAAAATAATTGATTGGTGAGATGAGAGAAGAGAAACAGGAAAAAACAACATCTACAGGAAATCAACTGTTAATAAATATCAAAAACTGCAGTCAAGTGACAAGATGAGCTGCAGCATATGTTCCTTCAGCTACAAAATGGAAATCATTTTCTATAGAAGAGATGCTGATAAGCCTGCCTCCTCCCCAAAAGGCAATCATTTTACATTTTATATTATTTGAAAAGAGCCTGATTATTTTCCTTTGAATGAAAAGAGATGATTCACATTTACCTGTCAACAGATTTTTCAATTCATCTGTTTCGCCCGCATATTTAAATGCGTATGACCCAACCATAGCATTCTAGAGGGGAACTTCAGTGAGATGTAAATAAATAATTCGCAGCCACAAATATTGCTTTACCTTCATTCTATTCAAATTACTGAAAATGAAAACCCCAAGAATCTATTAAATGTGTATATTTTTTTTTTTTGCGGTGACAGATAACACTTATCTGCAGTATTCTCAACAAGGTTAGAGAAGGTACGCACCCCCAAAAGTAACAAAAGTAACACACTATGGAAGGTAACACATGAAAATGATGGGGATGTAATTTGAAGTCCAGATTTAATAGAAAAGTTTATGTCCCAGATATGTTTTGCACTGCTCTAAACAAGGGTGGTACACTGGTGCTTGCATGGAGTCTGACAGGAGGCAGGGAGAACAAGTAGAGACAGTAAAGGATTAAATGGGCATCCAGATTTCATTATCAATGGATTAGTGTTCAAACCTCTCTTTTATTAAGCAGGAAAGCTGAAAAGTGGAGTCTGATTAGGAGTTGAAAGGTTTGTGAAATGTTAATATCTTGACAATATTTCAATAATCCCTCTCATGATGCCCTGGTGCTTCTGCTTCTTGTCATACTTTAAATCTACTAAGAACAGACAGAGATAACAAGAGTGCAAATTGTGGGCTGGATTTTTTTGCTCTGAAAGTGCCTGTAAGTCAGTTATTGAAAGACTAGGGGATTCATTTTTCCCATCACATGAGTCAAAAGCAACACACTTTCTGTAGAAGGCTGAATATCTCCAAAAAACAGGCTTTGGAAGAACAAAACTGATTCCAATGATTAGGCTTTACATAAGAGTTTTTAAAAGATTAATTCCTCTGCTTTTATCAGTGAGGTGCCAGTAAGGGTCCTGTATCAGCAATGCTGTCCTTCTGCAATGAGGTCTTAGTAGAGCACTTAGTGGATGACTCGCTCCTTGCTTCACCTGCCTGACATTCACACCCTTTCACCTTTCTCTTCCACCACTGCTGCCCCGGGCAGCTGGAGATCTTCTCTGCAGACTCATATCATCCCAAATCTGCCTAATTCACACAGCATCTAGGATTCTCCTCCAGTGAACACAGAGGCACTTAAGGATCTGTCAAGCAAAGGTACAATTTACACCTGACAGAACATGAGTGGAACAAAACAACCCCTGGTTTCCTTCTGTTTGATAGAAAACCACACTGGATAACAAGGATTAGAATAAGATAGTAACTCATGAACCTGAGTCTGAAGAAATTAGCCCTTTTCCCAAATGTGATTAATTCATATAACAACAAATAATGAAACACAGAGCCTAAACGATTTTGCTTACTGAAGCTAGGCACCTGGACTGAACAGACTTGCAAGGAAGTAACTTTCTGGATAACAACAAAACTAGTCCTGATATAAACAGTAATTTAGAGTGCTCAGTAATAACAAACCCATAGCAAATAAATAACACCCTTATTAAGTAATCATACAACATCTGCTTCTCCTTGTAGAGACTTAGAAAGAAAGTTACCTTAGATACAAAATAGCAACCTTACTGTAGTCAGATTTATGTCAGATTTTACTGATGACATTTTTTATTCATGGACACTGACTCTAGAGTGATATAAGGACAGCCCTCAGAAAAATAAAAAGTCCTTTACAAAACTTAAAAAGCTTCTCAGATATTGACAAGTATAAGAACTATTTAACATATCAGTGAATTTTCAAGTACTTAACCATGATTCCATGGGTCATTATTTAAAAAAAAATCTAGGTAAGTCTGACTAATGTTAAATATTTTTCAAAGTTAATTTATAAACGTTCCAGACAGGACCATGAAAATGAAAAGCGTTAAAAAAAGAGTAGGTGCTGAATTGCAAATGTTTGTAGTGAGCATCTCATTGTGATCACAAATCATTGTGCAGATTTGCATGAATAGGTCAGCAGAACAACTGTAGCATCAGCTACTTGATGTTTCTTTTTAAATTTCACAAAACTCTGAAACATCATAATTCCTCATCTTATATCCATCTTTATTCTCCTGCAAGTTTCTGCTTTTGAATTAAAATAATAATTATACTAATGGAGACTTTCCTGGAGCAGGGAGCTTGAAGTACTATTACAGTGATTTTCTGATTGAATCTGCAACATGTGCCACTGTGACTCCATGTTTTCACTTGTTCTGTGTGTGACAATTTTGTCCCCATTGAGATGACCCACAGTCACTAATAAAATGCTTTAAAATAGGTTAATTGAATAGGGAAGTTTTCATTGCAATTATTCCAGATGATACCAGCACGACAGGGCTTTTCAAGTGATTTTAATCTCAGAAATATAAAGACACTGTTTTATCACTCCATTCATAAAACATTAAGGTTTTCTACTCCATGGTCAGAAGTGCTTTAAGTTTGCCTTTGGGTACATTTCTCAAACATACATATAAATTATAACCAACCATAATGTAGCAAAGGAATCTCAGCTGTACATTCTCACTGGAAAACAGCCTCTCTGTATAGTGTACCAACTTAGATTTCAAGATGAAATAGATGATGGACCTACACACTATGTCTGTGCTGTATTCAATTGCATCAATTTTCCACCAAGGAAGGAAAAGCAAAATCAGGGAAAATATTCTCTTTGGATAGAAAACTTTTCTAACCTTAGTCAAAATCACATTATGATGATGAGTTCTTACCTTGTTATATCTAAATACAAAGAGAACAAAAAGATTCTTTCCAACTTGATTCTCTTAGTGCTATGACTAGTCCTATGGTTGCTCTCTAGGAGCTTTGCAGTACTCTGTGTAAGTTTTCTGTATTTAAATTCTATAGCACTTGTCTCAAATAAAAGTTCATTCATCTAAATCTCTCTTTAAGTCAATTGGTGACCCAAGACAAAACACCTTTCTATCCTATACCTGCATGTCTATTCTCAGGAACACAGTGGACAGGAAAAAAATCACAGCTTCTTCATTCTGTGTGTTCTGCTTCAAAAGTTGCCATGCTTCAACAGGAAAAGATGACATCTCACTTTTCTTCCTATTTTTGCTTCTGCTACTCAAAAAGGAAGAAAATCAAATGTTTCTGTTCCTCATGACTGTAAAGCAATGTGCAGCTGACTCAACTAAGCGACGCACAATGGAATTGCATCTGATTTTTCATTTTCACTTAGTAGTAACAGATACTCTGAATGTTCTCATTTTCTTCTCAGCTTCCATGTACTTTAAGCCTCTGAACCTAGGAAAAATATGGTTGCATGAATGGTGGTTCAACCTTAAATAAAAATAACATCCAAAGAGCTCAGCAAGCAGAGGGGAGAATTTGTGCGCCAGGCTCTGGTTTGGGCTCTGCTTCTGAGATAGTCTAGAAACTTCTCTAGGAATCTTAGGCTGCCTGGAAAGGGTCACTGGGACAATTTTGCTCTGGGCAAGCTCTAGCACTTCATCTCTGACACTCCTCCCAATAAAAGTGCATTTCATATTTAGTTTGCAGTCAGCTCTTGCCAAGGGATGAACTAGATGTCTTTTGATTGGTGCCAGGTAGGGACACATACATTGGCATAGTCGACTACCACAGGCAGAGTTACAGAATCACAGAATATCCTGAACTGGAAGGGACCCACAGGGATCATCAGAGTTCAACTACTGGCTCTGCACAAGACATTTTCAAGAATAATACCATTTACCTGAGAGCATTATACAAAAACTGCTTGAACTCTTCTAGGCTGGTGCTGTGACCCCTTCCCCATTTGTGAGGTGATAATCCTCATCCTGTAATGGACTGATCTAACTTCTTCAATGCCTTTTGCCATTAATGTATTCAAACCCCCTCTTTCTATTGTCTCCTATAGTTCTGGCCATCTTCAACCACAACTGAGGTTTGTTCACATGAGTTTTCTCTCTACAGTGGTGAGCAAGGTGTCCATATTCTTCTCACATTCACCTGACTTTGCTTCTACTGGGCATACACCTTCCTTTTTGCCTTGTCTTCAAAAGAGATCCCTGCTCAGCCAAGCCATGCTTCTGCCTTGCCTGCTTGACTTCCAATGTTTTGGAATTGCCTGATACCATGAGGTGGAGTTTAAATAATGACCAGCACTGATGGACACTATCACATCTAAAAGCATTTTCTGAGGGGACCTTACCCATTTGTTCCCTGAGCAACCTGAATTCTGCTCTCCTTATGTCCAGAACTGAGGGGTTTCTGTCACTTTCACTCCTGTTAACAGAGATTTTACACTTGATTGCCTCATGGTCACTGTGGCTAAGATAGCCACCAATCACTACACCACTCATGAAACCCTCTCTGTTAATAAGCAACAATTCAAGAAGGACATCTTTCCTAGTCAGGTGCCTTAGTACCTGTACCATGAAGTTGTCATCTCACTGGATTGTGTGAAGAAGAGTCTGTTGATCTCTGGATGCAACAGGTCTGTACTAAGTAGCAATGAGGATGTGCCCCAAGGCATGACTTTGTGATCCTTTCTGAGGGTCAAGGACTTAAGGGAAGACAGAATCCACCTGCTAAAATGGGAAAGAGTGCTCTTACCCAAAGACTAGACAATGTGGTGAAGAAAGGTTTAGACTGGTGAGACAAGGAAGGGCATTTATGATTCAAAATCAAATGCAAACAAGAGCAGAGGGGTTGGATGGTGAAGAATGCATAATGGTGGGAGCAAAGGAGGTCTCAGGACTGGTTGACTGATGAAACAAAGCAAAGGGACATTTAAGTGCATCTACATAGATGCTCTTAGCCTCGGAAACAAAGTAAGAGGTTCTAGAAATGCATGTGCAACCAGAAAACACAGGCAAAGTTGCAATAGCAGATGTGGTGGCTTAGCTTCAACAGACGGAGTGGGCAATGAGTAGTTGTGAGCTCTTCAGGAAAGATAGGGCGTAAAGACAAGGATGGGAACTGCCTTTGATCCAATGTGACAGCTGAGATATGTACAGCTCATCTATGGGACAGACAGCAGACTTACCGAGAGTTTAGGATTCAGGGCTCAACTATAGGTCTGCCATGCTGTGCTGTGACAGGACTGTGCTACCAACCATTCATCAGGGTGGCAGTGCGGACAGTGACTTCTTAAAATAAATGTGTCACAAACAGTCGTTTTCACATAGGGTTTGTGCTCCTTGTCATGTGGTCAAAGGGAAAATAACAGGACACAAACAGGTAAAATTTCTGAAGGGTACTGGGCACAACCATGTCAAAAAATAAAACCACTGAATGAATCCACCAAGGTCAATGAACAGTTGGATCTGTTACCCTCTCACAAGGAGGAAAAGGCTGGATATGTGACAATCAATGGTATCTTAGCTCTAGTGGCTGTGTTACTAGAGAATACAAGATCTAGAAACAAATGAAGAAAGAGTAACTAAGTACAGGACTTCAAATAAGCAAATTTGGTTTTTCTGTCTCATTACTAAAGTAGATTTTGGCAGATTTAGAAATGGGCATCCAGAGTAGATAGGACTGAAAAGCAAAGTCACTTAGGAAAGCTGTCAAGCCTTTAAGGACAGCACCACCAAGTGTTACAACAGTTCACCCTGGTACCTAGAGAGACAAGTGGACATACAGGAAGCTAGGCTGGCTAAACAGGGAGCTCATGATAAAGCTCCAGGGCAAAAAGACAGCATAGAGGAGCTGGAAGAAGTGAAAGCCTAGAAAGAAAGAGTTTAGAAACACAGTGCATATATGAAAGTTTGGTGCTAGGAAGACCAAAGTCCAACTAGGTTGAGAAATGTCATAGTAACATCAAGGCCAAAAAGAAATTCTACTGTTGCAGAAAAGGACTGAACAAGGACGTGCTGAATGGGAGAGGTTATTTACAGACAGGTGACAGAGCTGAGGCTGAGGTATTCTGTGCCTTCTTTCCTTCTTTTGGTCAGACTTCAGAAATTTCCAGGGTCTCCCAAAGCTCCACACTTAATTAGAGGTGTTCAAAGTGGTAAATGGCTAACGGTGGATAAGGCTGACTTGGGGATTATTTGAGGGGATTTCACAGATCTGTTTGGTCTCTGTCTGATAACCTCTAACCCAAAATGTTGTATTCCATATGCATCTATGCCCAAAAATTTTTACTGTCTCTTTTAGACCCTGTACCCAGAAGTGAATCACAGGGGCAAACAGGTGCTGGTATTTTTAAAGTCAGGTTGCACATGCACAGCTCTCTCCTTCCTGTTGGCTCTGCTGGCAACTGTACACACCGAGAAGCTGCATTTTGCAATCAAAAATTGTTGCAGAGTGAATTTTGCAACACTTATTGGTGGTACAGAGTCAGAGCAAGTCTGGGGTCAGGCCACCATGTATCAGTGCTTGAGAGTCTGTTTCCCCCCCACACATTGGAGCAGGGACCAACAGCAGAGGAGTTCAGCAGGTCGCAAGAGGAGCAGTGAGTAATCCCACACAGGCTGGAAATTTCCATATGCCACTAGAAGTATTTTGTAAGATCCCACCTTCCCGTTTTTATGTTCTAGGGGAGAAATTGAGAGGGATTTGTCCACTATTTCCCTTTTGTCTCCCTACATGTAGTTGTCAGTGAAAGGTGCCATCTTTGGAAGATGTTGTTCTGCCATTCTGAGTTTTTCTGTGTTCCTGGGAAGTTACTGAGGTTTCAGGAACTTTGACAGCAGTGGCTGTTACTGTTATTTTTTGCCTGTTGCTAATTTTTTTTAATCTATCATGATTTTAAAAATTATATTATACTTAGTTGTCTTATTGGTGGAAAGGATTTGGTTAAACTGGGAGTTAAACCAGTTACACTGGTTAAAAGAGGAGATAACTCATTTTAGAGTGTTCATCACTTAAAATTGTCTGATACCAAGACAATCTGTTAAGACACAATTGGGGCAGTATCTTAGGCAAGGCCATTCTCTGTTACTTCTTGTAAGTCAAGAAGTCTGGGGTAGGATCTCTAATGACTTTAAAACCTCAAATATTATATGCATTTTGTATGAAGTTCAAAGAGAACAAATTGAAATACTGTAGGCACCAGTTGACTTCCCTTTTGGAATCACATTTTGGGACTTAAAAAGGACAAGATGGATTTATTATGGATTTTTAACCTCACTGCCTCTGGTGATACAATGACTGGATCTGTAGAACTAGATGTCATTTGCCTTGAGTGCAGCAATTAGATACAGGTTGGAATCTGGACATGATGACAACCAGTAAAAAAACAGTTGGGTGGTAGGGCTCACAGGGACACAGTTAACTGAGCTGTACTCTACCTGGAGGCTGTCAGTAAGTGGTGAAGTGCAAGGTCTACCCTGGGACTTGTTCTGTTCAGCATGTCTCTCAGTAACCTGGAGGAGAGAAGGCAGAGCACACTCCTTAGGCCTGCTCATGACAGCAAGAGGGAAACATTTGACACACTTGAGGGCCAGGATGCCTTCTGTTGTCCTGGATAGATGGAAAGAAGTTGCTGCAAGTGAAATTCAGCTCAGAGGCAAGCTCTAAAACTACAGTGGTGGAGCAACGGCCCTATTGGGATGAGAAACAGTTCTGTGGAGATGGTCCAGCACCTTGGTGGATGGCAAGCTGAGCAGGACTGAGTATCACTGGAAAGAGGTGGAGGAGATACAGATGTCTTTCCACAACAGCACATGCAAAGAGGATGAAAGGCAGTGACACAATCTGGAATCCTTCTCAGGCTGGAGATAAGGAACAGATTTTTATCAGAAGCTCCATGAAGTTGAGCAATGTCTCTGACTTTGGGGACTTTACATGCCCCAATTGGGTGAAGCGTTGAGCATCTTGGTCTGAACCCAGAACTGGTTCTTCTCTGCACAAGAGGTTGGACTAAGGACCTGGGTCTCTTCTAGCCTGATCTATGCTAAGATCTGAAGCTATCAAGCACAAAATATTAGTCCCAGTTATTTAATTGTAATTGAAACTTCAATTGCTAAATTAGGAGAATATTTTTACACCCTAAAAGATGTGATTTGTTCCAGGGAACATGTCCAATAATAATCTAACTTAAAACAGCAATATTTGCTTATGAGATTTCTAGTTGAGATTGTATTATCAATAGGAAAAAAAACCCTGGAAATTAAATTTTGCAGGGATTTAGTTTTTTTTTTTAGCCTAATGTTTCAGCATGGATATCCAGTGGATTTGTCCTGTTTCTATTTATCTCCTTATCAACAGCAAGTGAGAGGATGCATACTTTCCTCAGACAGGCTGTATTGCTGTCCTAGGTTACAATGTAAAATATTCCAGAAGGTCTGTATTCTATCTCCATTTTCATGAACTGTTAAAACCAGGAGGGGCAATGTTTTCCTTGCCTCCTCCCCCGGACCATCTCCTGTTAATGGGCCATCAATGCCTTGCCCCATGAGTCATAGATAACTCCCTCCGGGAGCCATTCCTGTTTAATGGGTCATTAAGGACCCACCACATGACTCAGAGAATGACATCAGCCCATTGTGAGATGTTCCGCCCAGGGGGNGACAGGGTGTCAGGTTGTATTCTAACTGTCAGGTTTTGATTTTTTGTTTAATACTGCATCTTGTTCTAATTTTCCTATTAGGTTGTAGTTTGTTGGTTTTTGTTTTACTTTATTTTGTTTATACATATTAAAGAACTGTTATTCCTATCCTCATATCTGAGGGGCCTGAGAGCCCCTTTTAATAATTTGGAGGGAGGGAGTTTACATTTTCTATTCCAAGAGAAGCTCCTGCCTTCCTTGGCAGGCACCTGTCTTTCAAAACCAAGACAATTGCATAGACTGTATGTGTGTAAAACCCAATTAAACCTGTACAATGCCAGTATTCAGTCTTTCAAGGTACAACATGGTTGACTGTTTTTTCAAAATGTGAGGACATTTTCAAGGCTGTGAGGTTTCAGCTGCTGAGTGACAAAGATAATGACAAAAGCTTTTCCCAAATGAAAGGCAGAAGCAACGAGCAGTTACTATACATGCAGTTAATAACGTGACTTGAGGCATTTAATATTCCCAAAGGAATTCCTTGGATTTGTAGCTATCTATCTGCTCTTTCACATGATTTGGGAGTAGTAGTAGCAGACAGTCAAAGCCTAAGAGTTGTGCAGTTCATGAGGCTGTATTTTCAAAAGGTATTTAGGTACCTAAACAAGCAAATAAATAAATATCTAACACAATTTTCAGCATGCTGATATATTAGGCACAGTCAAAGCCCAGAAGTCAAGCACCTTAGCAGATAAAAATAGCTTCAAATCATTTAGGATCATGGAGGGAACATAAATACTCTAATAATGTCTTTTCTGTAAGTAAATTTCAAATATCCAAACACAAAAATGAAATACTGTATCTGTGTGTAGGCATAGTCCTGTCATGGTTTAGGAATGGCACTACCCAATGTAGTGCCACTTACAAAAAATTCCTAAATCAAACACTGCCCACTTGCGCCCCCTGTCTTCCCGTCCCACTTCCCGCTCTGTGGATGGAGCTGGGAATTGGAGGCACAACACATAAAAATCACATGTTCTGAACAACTGACTAGAACCAGCGATGGGATAAGAAAATTAACAGTAACAGCAAAAATATTATCAATAAAAGTGTACAAAAAGAGAGAACGATTCACATGAAAAATGCTCATTGCAGAGCCCAGACACCAACCTGACCGCTGCCACTTTTTCCCAGCTGGAGAGAAACATGCTTCCTACCCCAAAAGTGAGCAAGAGAGTCCCTTTCCCTTTCCCTTAGCAATGATATAAGATGGTCTTGAATAATATCAGGGTCCTGGCCATGCCCACAGTTCCCCGAGCTTTGCGCCATCATGGCTACTGCAGATATTAGAATTGTCCTTGGCTGAAACCAGGACAAGTACTCTCCCACAAGGCTAGTGGTGTTTGGTGTCTCGGTGACTTTCCAGAATGCCAGCGATCCTTCTGATTTAATTCTTAACTCCTATACCTTCTCTATAATATCTATCAATCTTTGTTTCTAATGTCTTTTCACATCACGACCTAATTCTTCTCGTCTTCTGTGGTATTTTGTGGTAGCCTGATAATAATTTGTTGCATACAGAGTGGCTAAAGAGAAAATCAGACTCATCAACAGTTTCATAAAGGCTGCTGCATTGTGAAAAATACATACTCAAGGCAAAATCAAACATGGATTTTTAAGAAGCAAATTCAGACCTAAATGTTTAAATCCTATTTATTTCACACTTTATACAAATTTAAATCTAAATTATTATAGTCATGTATAAAACAATGTTTGCCAAATTTTGATTGTGACTGGCTTTGCTAAAAACAATTTAAAAACCCAGTAAGTTTTACTTCAAATTTGGGTCTGTAGGATACACATGGGTGTCCTTTCCTCATTATTATTGTGTAAAAAAAAAAGTTATTGAAAGCAGCATTTCCAGAAACTACCGGAAATATAATACATCCTTTAATTCATGGACTGCTTCTTGTTGTAATTTCATAAAGTATTGTGTGAAATGTGGAATGGTGACAGTGAGAATAAAGGAGGGGTCTCTTCATAGAAACTTTCCCACTCTCTTCTCCACTGGGATGCAAATTCCTCCAGGCAGCATCAGGCATGTAGTATACAAGTGGAGAATTGAGATTCGTCTATCTGCTCATTTTTCATTTTTAGTGCTTGTATGTCTGCAAGAGACAAATTGTTATGGTTTTGCAGGCTGGAAAGAAGTTCAACCCTCAATTTATCTCATTCATACATGGTAGCTAAGCAGATTATACAGCGATTAAAAAGTGCTATAGTTCAATAGCACGCTATTTTTCAATATGGAGTGCCATATACCCTAGTTCTTATACCATATGAAAACTGATCTAAGATATTTGGAAAGCTTAGCTGTTTGTTAGACAAAATTAAGTAAAACATAGGGTGATCTTACAATTGAAATATTTTATCGTGAAAAGACCACTGATAGCATAGAAGTATCACTGCTGTGAGGATATCTGCCTTCGCATCACTCTGCCATGCATATAACAATAAAATGAAAGATGGTGTCTTGTCTATAGCAGAAAACAGGCAAATAGCAAGGACCAAATGCGGCCAGGAGAGATTGGAAATAGGAATGTTTTTATAGAGACCATGGTGTTTATGTTTAAATATGTTTGTCTTTTGAAATGGATTAGACTGGACCCAGAAGTAAAATCTGTTTCTTAACTAATGAGTCCAGAGGAGAGTCATAAAGATCAGAGAGCAGGAGTACTTGTGATGAAGCCAGTTTGAAAGTATTTGGGATGTTTGGCTGGAGAAAACTATGAGGGGCCTTGTAGCAGGTTTCCAGTGTATGAAAGGACCTATGGAAAGGCCCCTTCATTTTACAAGGGCATGTAGAAAC
>VXBU01000340.1:499-31009 GCA_013400315.1 Bombycilla garrulus | reverse complement strand
AAATTAGTAGTGACTCTGCGTGATCAGTTCCAAACATGAAAATGATAATACAAATGAAAACATGACTTTACATTACACAAATATAAACCCATATTTAAAGTAAAAGTTGTAGACCATAATCAGTAGCAACAGTATACTTGCTATCAATGCAAGAAAAAAAAAATCAGAAACATAGCCGAAATAGTAAAAAATACTTTACATGATTATCAGACACAGCCTTAGTGTACTTCTAGTTACTGGAGCCAAATTAATTATTTTTTTCTTTCCATCATATCAAAAAAGTTCTGATCAGAACATACTTTCTTTTATCACTTCTCCCCTCTAGAAAATCTCCCCAGCCCCCTACTTTAACAGTATCTTTCTTCAAAGATTCTGCACACTGCTTATGCCACTCTCAGAATTTTAATGTGATTTTTCTGAGTATATGGAGTGTTACGACGCATTAACACTTAAACCCACTGCTAATCCCCACATGGCTTGCTTTATTCTTTTAGATCTTCATAGTGTATGAGCTACAGAGAACAATAAAACTGAATAAGTATCTTGGAGAGAGAGCAAGAGCCTATGTGTGAAACAGGCTAAGTAGTTATAGCTGGACTATTTGAAGAATTAAAATCAAGACTGTTTTAAACATAGAATATTTTCACTCAGATTATTAGCTGTAGTTAAAAAGTAGTTTGCTGTTAAAGTTTTTGTTGAGGCCCTTTGTTACCCACAGGTTAATTTGGATAAAAAGTGAATATCAATTATGTTTCAAGAAGCAAAATGATGTATATTTTCAACACATTCACATGCAATTTTGAATTAGTAACACAGTAAAAAGGGTTTTAGTATCAAATGCTGTTTCCCAATCTTTTAACTTCAATCTAGCCTCATATTTACTCAGTGCAGTAGGAAAAAAATAAATTAAAATATTTTCATTCATAATACACACAGGAACTTAATATTGCTTTTCTAAAATGAAAAAATATATATTTTAATAATTCAAATCTAACATGGGAAATCAAAGTGCAGTCTGTTGAGGTTATTTACACAGAAATAGCATATTTCTCTTCTTTTTTTGTTCTTTTCTTTCTGTTCTGATGTGCATATATTCAGATTCTGTGATACAGCCAGAAAATGGCACAGCAGATTTTCATACACCCCTTGCCTTAAAGTAATTGTTTTTGTTTAAGGTTGTGGCTACAGATCACATCACTATGAAGAAATAAACAGCTGCATGGCATATAAATGCATTTAGAGCAAAACAACACAGAATCCTCCTCCCCTTATTGTCTGATTCTGAGTTTATATGACAATTCAGATAAATGCAAATGCAATTCTACAAATATAGCTGAAATTCTTCAGAGTAAAGCGTGAAAAATATTGATTGATATAACTTTTGGTACCGATGTGTAGATTAGCACACATGCATATGAATCTATACTCCTGACATGTATTTCATAACACACTTTTAAGATTTTTCAACTCTGTTGAATTATGGAGGGTTTAGCTTGCTCAAATGAAAAAAAATTGATTTGGCTTTGTGCAAAACAAGTGCTTGCATAAATATTTTAAAAAACTATACAAACAAATATGCACTACCTTCAATAAACAGCGTAGCTTAATAATGGACATCTGTCTTATAATTGTAGTATTAACTTGACCTTGAAAAGAAAGGAAATAATGTATGGAAGTCTTGTAATTCCTGGAAGAAGGAGCTCCCTGGTTTAATAATGGCAAGCAGAATTTGAATAAAACACGAAGCAAAGAACAACAAAGCTACAAAAAAATTTAGTCAACAAAGTAAAAAGGAAATTTATAGAAAATAAGCACTTTTAAATGGATAATCAGAGAAAATTTGAAAGGAAACACATAACCTGGAAAAGCTGACTTTATTGCACTCTATTAGATATTTTTCATTCTATATTTCCTAGTGCTTGATAAGTAACCAAGTCAAACTAATTCTATTTAAAATGGTTTTGTTGAAAGAAAAGCAAAAATTTTAAATATGTACATGTACACTTCAGAGCAGACATATAAGGACCAACATGAACTGCAAAAAACCTCATAACAACAGACATCCCAAAAAATAATTCAGAGAATAGATGAGACCAAGGGAAATGAATACGCTAGAAGTTCCTTGTAGATCAGTACTGAGCATACAGGCTCACAGTGAGCTTTCTTATTTGAGTCTAAAGTGTAACAGATAAAGGAAGAAAAAAAGCTCTTAGCAAATTATATATAAATAATTTACATGAGCTGTTTAACAGAGATTTTGACAAGAAATAAAAGAAAAAGAAGATTAAACTAACTTACAGTAAGGTCACAGAATCCCAGACAAATTAGATAACAAGATATTCCCCTGCCACCAATGACAGGCATAACTTTTTATAAGTATTTTTAAAGGATATTGAAGCATAAAAGCTTAGTTAAGTTAAAGGTAAGACCAGAAATTAAGAAGGAGAAATCCTATTTGAAAAGGAATTTTATGTGCATCTTAAGCTCTTACACTTGTGGTTTTGTGTACTACCTGTTATACATGGAATAATGCAGGATCTTGTTTATTTAATATTTCTAAGCAAAAAGTTTTTTGCAGACTACAGGAAAATAAATTGAAACTTCCAACCTGAATAATGGGTTTTTTAAAAAGTGAAATATTGAGGTAAAGATGAAAAAACAGTCAAATCCTATTAAAGTTAAAAATAAATGTACAGTGCTATGATCTCTTATATATAAACTAGTTTATTTTAGACTAGATTATTTTAAAAGTTATTTTAAGCTTGATTTCATAAAGTCCTACAGAGACTGTGGAAGTCTTTAAAGGTCTAGATAGTTTGGCTTTTTCTACAGATACCTGCCTGGATTTTAAATTCCAAGGCAAAATTTTGTTATAGTTCCTTTATGTTTAAGTCATGTTTTTCCAAGGAAAAGTAAAGAGAATTCCCATGTCTCTGTAATGCCTTTTATTTGTCAGGAAAGTATTTGCTATGACTCAACTATCTGCAGTCCACATCAACACTTTTTGCACTGACAGGTCTCATCCATTCTATGGGATTAGATCCTGCATATCTATAAAAAGACAAATACATATGCTGTCTTACATAGAATTACTTTTGCAAAACCTCATAAATAGGTCATTTTTCTTCTACAGAATTTTCTTTTTTGCAAATTGCAAATACATACTGTAACTCAACACCTACCATGTCACCTTCCCTTCTCTAACTGGACTCCCTTATGCAATCCTTTTGAATATATAGAAATGTGATAAGCAGCTACCTAATTGCTTTTTCAAGACTCATATACTGTCCTTTTCTTCCTCCTCCTTCCAATACACAACCTCCAACATCATCAACAGGTTTTCCCATGGGATTGCATTAGGTGAAGCTCTTTAACTTTGTGTGCTACACAGTACTGCTGATTTCAGTGCAGTTTAATTGGTTCCATGCAGAATTACTGCAAATAAAAAATAATTACAAAAAAGCTTAGCTTCAAACTTCTCTGTGTTATGCTGCTGTGATATGCTATCCCCTTCCTACAGACTGGTATTTCCTCGCAATTCACAGCCACATGTAATCATTTATGCCCCTGGTTAAATCTCAAGTCTTTAATTGGGCTGTTGAAGTACAGACAGCTTAAGCCTCAAGTGACATTTCTTTTATAATTTTGGCATCTGTTGTAGAGATATATGGCTTTAAAGAATGTTAAAGGACATCCTGATAGGATCTATGTAGAGTTCATTTACTCAATCAATCACAGTTATCTTATATTCTATAACTGTAATTACTTCTGTTCATTAAATTATTTTTTAAAAAGCAGCTGAAATTTTGTAAGCTTGAAATGATATTCAACTTGTGAATTGGAAATTGGGTCCATGTTCTCAATTTAAAAGTCATAAAGTGTACAACAAAAAATGACACAATATACAAACTCTCAAAAAAAAAAAAATAAAGAGTTTTCCAGCTTTCCTACTTTCCAGAAATATGGAGATAGTTAAACACCTACTTATGAAGGGACACTTCTTTGAAAGCTCCTATAGTTAATTACTCTTGCCTTCTAGCTGATTGTAATCTTCTTAGAAATACTGAATTTCCATAGAATGGATAATTAATTCATTAAGAACATGGTTTTTGAAGTTATTTGATGTTTGCTAGATCAGGATCTGACTCATCTTCCTTAACTGAAGCATGCTTATTCTAACTGATTGATATTTCTCTTCAAACTTGAAAGTTCCTGATATTTTACTGTCATGTTATCTAGGTGAATCTAGAGGTAATGGCAGAAATTCCAGCTGTAGGAGGAGGAAACAATTGCAGATAAGTCTGCATTCCTGTTAATTTATGCGTGTTTTCTGGAAAGTCTTTCTGAAAATATGTGCTGACAATCTTGTTGTATCAGTCAAAAAAATTCCTACTTACTCTTAAATGTGTTCCAGAGAGGAGGTGAAGCTCTAGTTATTGCCCAGAATGCATGAAATAAGAAAGTTGTTTGTGGTTTTTTTCCAGCTAGTGGTGGTCTTTCTAAAATAAAAAGTTGTTATATTTTCATTTTCTCCCTGGTAGAGTCTGGTAAACTTAGATGACTTCACCTTCTAAATTACTATTATAAGAGTACTCCTGATCATCTGCCACATTCTGAATATCTCACAATATGCTTTGTTTGTTGTACGTTCTGGATTGTTCTAGCTTGTCCTAATAAACAAGACATCTGGCTCCCAAATTCCATAAGTGTACAAAGGAAAGACTGAGGACTACTTCAACCACTTTTAGCTAATACTTAGAGAAACTGTCACATCACAAAATAAATTTATGACTGAGGAAGGTCTGCAGCATTAAAAGAACAAGAAAAAAGAAAAATACCTGATTACAGTCAGTATTACTTCTTAGTCTCTGTTCTCTAATTACACTTAACAGTGCCCCCATTTAGTTTAAGGAGTGAAGATTTCCAGTTCTGAAATGCATACTAATGTTAGTTATTATGTTTTAGTTTTATATAATTCCTGTTGTCTTTCTGTCAAAATGGACAAAAAACTCTTTAAACTCTTGTGAAAGCATTAGAAGAGCCTCCACCATAAATAGCTTGTGACTTAGTACCCTCAAGTTACATACACACACACATATACATATATACATATACATTTCTGAAAAAGTAAGGTCTTTACTCCAGAAATTGATTTTTTTTTTCTCTTTTCCATGTGCGAGTGAATGCAGTATTGATCTAGTGTAGTCAGTTAGCTAACCTTAGTAAGCATAGTATGTTTCTGAAACTGTGCACAGGCTTGTTTTTCTTTGGCTCTAATTCCATGTACTGTATATACAGCAAAATTCAGACCCATATGCTTAGTGTTTCCTGACATGTTTTATGCAAATTTATTGTATTTTATGGATCAGCTTCCTACGGCACTCTGTTGGCTTCTCCTGAAATATACACCCTTATCTGACATTTTTGGAACTTTCTTGGTGGCAAGATACTTGGGATTTAGGTAGGTGTTTCAGCTACTACATCTTCAGTTAGATTAGCTTTTAGTTTACTTTCATTTTTAGCAGTTTGTTCACTTTTAATTTTTGCCTTTCTGCATCCCCAAGGCAACATAAGACTCAATAAAGCTATTTGTTGCCATAGGCAACATAATTGTTTTTCAATATATTGTCAGACTGATGATATCATTTGAATTTTGATGCTTTGCTGCAATACTATCTTTATGATTGTTGTCATGGAGGGAGATAAAAATATTTTGATTAGTTAGCACATTGTACATTTGAGCTATCACTGTTTATTGTACTGCTTTTTAAGATGAAAATGATAAATAAAGGACTACTCCCATCTGAGTTGATCCCTGAGGAGAGATAATCCTTCAATTTGATAAAGAATAGGCCTGTTTGGAACAATTTCCTGGTAATTTAAAATGCCAGTATATTAGCAGTCACACTATATTTTATAACAAGTGCATGCAAACACTATCATATTTCACCGATTTAAGTACTGAGCATACAGGGTAAAAACATAGGATTATTCTTTAAAGTTACTTTTATGTAGAGTTATCACCAGAAATATCAGACTGAGTATTATTAATAAATATTTAGGTTACTGGAGAGAATGAATAAGTAAAAATATGTCATAAAATTTAAAGAGCTATTACTGATGTGAAATTTTTTACTGCTTTTAGCCCTAAAATATTTGTTTTCTCAAATTGCAACATCAGTGACAAGTATGATCAGTGATAAAACCCTAATGCTATCCCCTCCATGAAAATTCTTTTCCCTTTGAGTAGGTTTCATATATACTAGTAGAATTGTTTGTTTGCTTTTCTTTGCATGCAATTTATATCTTTTTTTATTTTCCTCCTTAGATGTAAATTAACGTTGCCCAATGGATGGCTGTTGCTAATTGTAGAATAGAAAGTAATCATAGTACAGAAAGTTAAATTGAATGTTAAATAAGTGTCTCTCCTGTTGCATCAGTTTAGTGAATTGAAGAGCATTAATGGTATCTTTAAAACTAGCTTTTTGGGAAAGACGAAGTCAGAGAATTGTTAAGGCTGCAAAGGACTGTAAGATTGTATTCAACTGATAGCCTAGTACTGCCATGTTCACCATTAAACTGTGTCCCCAAGTGCCACATCCACATGCCTTTTGAACCCTTCCAGGGATGATTCTACCACTTTCCTGGGCAGCCTGTTCCATTGCCTTCCTTTTAAGTGAAGACATTTTTCCTCATATCCAATCTCAGCCTTCCCTGGGCTAGCTTGAGGCCATGTCCTTTTCTTCTATCTCTTGTTGGGAAGAGAGTGACCCTCACCTGGCTACAGTCTCGTCTCCCCCTGAGCCTCCTCTTCTCTGGGCTGAAAAATCACAGTTCCCTCAGTTGCTCCTCATAAGAATTGTGCTCCAGACCCTTCACAACTTCTGCTGATTTTCTCTGGACATGCCTCAATGCAGAGTGAAGAAGGACTAGCAGGATGCCACAGGAACATTGTGGGGGTGATATCTTTCTACTTAAGCTTTCTCTCTCCCTCTCTCTCTCTCTCCCCCCTCTTACCTTATCCTATTTCTTTCTCTCTCTCTACGTCACATTTACTTTTTAATAAAATCCATAGTATTGACATTGGCATTTGGTCTCATTTACAATCAGATAATAGCAGCATCAGAAGCCTCAAATATTGTCTCAGTTTTGTGTCAGGAATTTTGTCCTCAAACTAACAAGGATTTGTTGATCAGATTTTTGTCATTGGTATTTATTGAAACCAAAGCAGATTCCATATTTATGGTGTATTATCACAGAATATGGAAAGAAGGGAAAGAGCTGGAACTGAGTTTACTAAAAACATCCACCTTAAGTATAAGGACAAGATTGGCTGATTTACCTGTTATTTTAAACCTTGTTATTGTCTTAATTGGTAAATGGGAATGATTCACTGGCCATGGTGAAACTGGGCCACCAAAAGCCTGAAGAAATCAAAACCTTTGTTAAAAAAAAAAAAAAAAAAAAAAAAAAAAAAAAACTTTTTTAAAAAAAAAAAAAAAAAAAAAAAAAAGACTAAAGAAAACTCTTTTTCTCCTTGCAGATATAAATTATAATAATTAAAGAGTACTCATTAAAAGGAAGCCTGAAAGTGATAAATAAATCAACCAAAACTGAAGCAATCAAAATGCTCCTTTTGTAAATTACAAGAAGGAAATTAAAGAAAGTCCAAGCAACTCCATTATTTTTAAATGCTGTTTTTCTCTAGTTTGAGCAAACAAAGGAGAGAATTAGGTTTCTAGGAATTTCTCAATGGATTGTGAAGCTCAGTAACTAGGCTGAAACAGCATAGTGTTTGGCAGATGTTACAATAAGGGAGTGGAAAGGGTAAAACAAAAGATGTCAGTGCACCTTCTTAAAGTTAAAGTAGTTAATCCAGGATTTTCTACTGAAAAGACTGGGTTTATAATGAGTTTTGCTATAGATTGTTGATTATAGAAAACATAAATTATACACTATTTTTTAGGTTTGAGATGAGAAGATAGCTGTAGTTTCTAGGAAGTCAGCAAAAATGGATTTTTCCCCTGAACTACCCACCCGTGGTCAAAAATGTCAGAGAATTGTAAAGTATTCTGAATAATAGACTTTACTTCTATGCGTGGCAATGGAATATCTTTTTTCACCTCTTTATATCATTTGTGGAAAATCACAAAGAGTAGATAATGCTCAACTGCAAGAATAGTAACTGTGTTTCTTCACAAAATAAGAATACTCTCTATGTATTCTCCTTGAGCACCTGTTCAAGAAAGGCGAGAAGCAATTCTTTCATTAATCACTGAATGTCATGTGCAATAAATCTACCTCAACTCAGCATGATATAGTTTTTCCAAGTACTCAGTTCATTTGTAAATGTTATGGGTATGTCAGTCCAACGTGGGTTAGCCCTTTCCTTCATTGTGCTGCTTAAGAGTTTATTCAGCTCTGACAGAATTGCCAGGACACTACCAAGACATTGTTGGCAAGCTAATTAATGGTGACTTATTCTATGCTTACATACCAGTAGCTATTTTGTAGATATACAAAATGCAATATAGACATATAACATGTAATTTGCCATCTACAACTTGGCATCTGTAAGAAAAGACTGTCATTTGCATTTTTTCCTCTCACATTTTTTTTTAATTTATTTCTAGATACAATTAGAAAGAATACAGACCAGTGCGTGGAACAGTTTATATCGTCATCACACAGCACTTACACGATGGCCAGGGTATCAGACCTGAGTTAGGGGTTAACCCTTGGTTATCAGAGTTTAGGAGGGGTAGGTTGTGTTTGACCAACCTGGTGTCCTTTTATGACCAGGTGACCCACCTGGTGAATGCAGAAAAGGATGTGTCTCTTTATACTACAGCAAGGTCTTAGACACTGTCTCCCACAGCATTCCCTGGAAAAGCTGGCAGGCACAGTTTGGACAGGAGTACTCTTTGCTGGGTTAAGAACTGGTTGGATGGCCAGGCCCAGAGAGCGACGGTGAACAGTGCTGCATCCAGCTGGGGCCAGTCACCAGTGGTGTTCCTCAGGGATCTGTGCTGGGGGCCAGTTCTGCTCAATATCTGTAAAGATATTGATGACATGGATGAGGGTATTGAGTCTTTCATTAGTAAATTTGCAGATGACACTGAACAGGGGGCGTATGTTATTCTATTGGAAGGGAGAAGGGCTCTGCGGTGGGATTTGGAATGGTTGGGTAGATGGGCAGAGTCCAATAGGATAATATTTAATGAGTCCAAGTGCCAAGTCCTGCATTTTGGCCACAATAACCCCCTGCAGCATTATAGGCGGGGGATGGTGTGGCTGGAGAGTACACCGGGGGGCGGGANGGGTACTGGTTGATAGCTGCCTGAACATGAGCAAGCAGTGTGCCGTGGTGGCCAAGAAGGCAAATGACATCCTGGCTTGTATCAAAAACAGTGTGGCCAGCAGGAGCAGGGAGATCATTCTTCCTCTGTATTCGGCACTGGTGAGGCCGCACCTTGAGTGCTCTGTCCAGTTCTGGGCCCCTCAGTTTAGGAAGGACATTGAGACTCTTGAGTGTGTCCAGAGGAGGGCAGTGAGTCTGGTGAGGGGCTTGGAACACAAGCCCTGTGAGGAACGACTGAGGAACCTGAGGTTGTTTAGCTGGGAGGAAACTCAGGGTTGACCTTATCACTCTCTACAACTTCCTGAGGGCGGTTGTAGTCAGGTGTGGGTTGGTCTCTTTCTCCAGGCAGCAACTGACAGAACGAGAGGACACAGTCTCAAGCTGTGCCAAGGGAAATACAGTTTGGATGTTAGGAAAAATTTTTTTACAGGAAGAGTGATAAAGCACTGCAATGGCCTGCCCAGGGACGTGGTGGAGTCACGGGGATGTGTAAAACGGAGCCACTTTAAAACGGGGTCCCTGTTCGGGTGCCAGATTNCACGAAGTCTTTATTGGGGGTTCCGTGAAGGGGTCCAGGAACGGCGTCTTCTCCCGAATTGGGCAGAAGTAGGGGTTTTTATAGGATTAGGTAGGATTGGGATAACTAGCCAATAGTCTGAGGTCTTGGTGATTTGACCTATAGTCTTAGGACATCTGGAATGTAGCCAATAGTGTTACAGGGAGATAACAGAGGGTCTTAGGAAGTAGGGTTTAGTACATGACTAAGCATTTTCTCTCCATGGAAGCCTTGCTAGAGGCTCAAAGATTGCAACAGATGTGTTTAAAAAAAGATTGGATATGGCACTAGGTGCCATAATTTAGCTGAGGTATTAGGGCATGTGTTGGACTCAATGATCTTGAAGGTCTCTTCCAACCTGGTGATTCTGAAAATATCTTGTGTTTTGAGCAGAAGATCTGTGAAAACGACAAAAGAATTGTCATGTTTTTCAGAATGGTAGGTGCAACAGATGAATAACTGTAACAAGTAAGGTAGCATAGGAAAATAATTTCTCTTTCATTCCTTTATTTCAATTTCCCTCTGCTGAATTCAGTGAATAATTAGCAAGTGTTGGAACTTCATGGTACCAAACCACAAGAAAAAGGAATTAATGAAGCATTCTGGGAGTTAAAATACATTTTAAAGGACAGAACTTCAATTACAGACTTCACATTTGAAGTGAAGGCCTTTATTAACCCAGTCACAGCATATACAGAAAACAATTCAATCAAGTTATAGGGTATCATATAACTGCCATACAATATTCAAACAGAGGAAAAAGCTGTGATCAGTAGGTTAATATCTTATTCTTCTCCACAGCTAAAGAGGGAGTTCTTGTACTACCAGATCCCTAAGGACCATAAATTTGAACATAGGGTTTTTCTGACCAGAAGCTAAGGATTCCCACAGAGCAGCTTTGACCCCTGGAAAATCTGCACTGTAATACAGCTGAGGTCAAGAAGTTACCCCTGATTATCACAGATTACATAATCAACTGGATTTAGAAATTTTATGATAACACAATAAGGGATAATCATTAATTCTGAACAGAATTGTTCTATTTACAATGCAGATTTTGTTTCCTTATTACAAGAAAAATGATAATGATTTTTTTTTTAATTCCACTAGAGGTTTTATGAGACATATGATAATGGGAATAGACCTGGAATCAGTTGTTCTGATTTTTACAGATGTCCCTATAATGATAGTCTCTGAGGTGCACTGAGAAATTTTAATATCTTCAATGATTTCTTCATTTTTAAGTAGGTAGAAAATCTTATTAATCTGGGTGACAGGGGAATGGCTTGATAAGGACCTCTGTCCCTTCTCCTGGTAAGTTCAACTTCATTCTTTCATGAGAAAATGTGAAGAAATTTTAGTAGTAATTTCATGACCTACACATATTCTATTTAAGTGAAAGCACACAGGCAAAAAAAAAAAACAAAATAGATTTTGTAAGAAAAAATTCCATGAGTCTTTGCCAAGTGTAAGGAATCTGCACACATTTGTCAAAAGATACTAAATTATATACTTTTATATTCTGATACTGACATTGAATGTAATGGGTGGTGACTGAAAACTTTGTGGCGATAACTTCTAATGTGTGCTATCTTCTTTGCAATTAGATTTTCCCTCCATTTAGTACAATAGAGTTTGTTTTTCAGATGTCAAGTATGTTGCATTAATTCCTAGGAAAATTAATTAGGATATATTTATTGACTGGTAAAGAAAATGAAGAGTCAATATTTTCAGAATAGTTTGAGTTTAATTTTGTACTCAAATATTGAAGTATTGTTTAAAATGCTGTCTTAACTTACTGCATGCAAAAAAATGTGAGATACTTCAGCAGTCTATGTCTGATTTGAAACTTAAAACAGTAATCTAGACTTCCCACTACTATGAAAAGGGTTATCAAAAGAGATTTTTAAAAGTATGGAGAAGATAGGATACCAATATTATTATAACAATATTATAACATCTTGGACCATTACAATTGTTTGTAACTTGATGTCCCAGCACCATGCCTACATTTTATTCAGAAGAGCTGTTGATGGACAAGAAAATGTAATGACAAAAATTATTTGCAGTTGGTTTGGCTTTAACTTAAATAACTGTTACCTCATCTGAAAGCTCATTTTGGTTTTCTCTTTGGTTTGTTTGGCAGGGGGCAGGGTGTGGGTTTCTTTTTTTTTTATAATTCACAGGGTATAAGAGAATCAGGTAGGGTGTCATGTCATAAAACATTACAGTAATAACTAAAATACATCAATAATTTCAATATTTTCATAATTTTAGGCTGTGTTTCAGAGTAAAAAATAGATTTCTGAAATAATCTACTCCTTGGCTACTCCTTGAGAAAAGAAAGGAATTTGAATTTCAAAAGGCATTTTCAATTTTCTGTTAAGTTTTGTAATCTCCTGAGTTACTAGAATTCTCCCACTTTCCTAGAGTTAAGGATATTTGTACTGTCCTATTTTTTTGTCCCTTTTAACTTTGGTCAGCATTAACTGGAGTCAAACACAACTTATATTGTGTTCTGTGTTCAATAAAATCTGATATGAAATTTCTCCAGCTGTAAACTGAGCTTTTTCTTAGTTATCCTCTAACTCTTATATCCAGCATTCTGATATTCTGAAAAATACATGGATTATTTTTGTTTGTTTCAGCAGTTAAAACTCAGCTATGGCATGTTGTATTCAAATGTAACTGTATAAGTCTCAAAAACATTTGCTGAGAAAAAAGCTTGGTATCTTTAAATTGTTTTGTAATAATCTGTCTTTAGCTCACATCTCGATTTGTAAAGTAGTTAATCTAATACCTGAAACCTTGGCAGTGAGTTAAATCTGTTAATGTACTTTTAAAAATATTTTTGCTCTACAAACAAAAGAAGGAGTGCATCTGCTTTCTACCCACAATAAATCACAGTGGGGGAAGCCATCTTCAGAAAATTAAGTCTAACTATGCATTTTAATACCTACTGCCACTGGACTTATGCTGCTCATACTTGCAACAGTCTTATTTTCATATTCCCTGCTAAAACTAAAATGTTAAAAGCTACACAGATAGTGGAATTTTCCCAGTTTTTTAAATCACCAAAAAATAACAGAAGCATAGAACATAAATTAGAAGTGAAGAAATAACCTTCCCTCTTTGAGAAATGTAGGCACACACATCTTGCCTACATTCTCAGTATGTTATCACTATTAACATTTCAGAAAGTTATCCAGAAACTTGTCAAGATTTTACAATCTCTAATTAACAATTAATGATTAAATATTATGTTTGTTATTTTATTTAACTGGACCAATAAAACATATTAAATAATGATTTTAATCCATTGCAACTTCTGTCGGTAAGCAAACCAAAGAGACCTTCAGTTTAGGAGTCAGATAATAATTATGAATTATCAAATGCTATTTTAGAGTCTTTTATTTAATTATTTATTCTGGTAAGTCTAAAATTTAAGGGTATTATTTGAGAGAGAAAATGACAGCATAAGAAGGACAAATTCAAATGCAATTTGAGTGATATAAGATGTTTCTTACCACTGTCAAACTAGATTTATACAACAAAAATTGTCTCCTCCTATATTTCAAAAGCTTTATTCCCAAATTACAAGGTTGTTTTCTTTCCTTGAAAAGAGTAACTGAATGAATAAACTAAAAATTTTAATTTTAAGTTGAAATTGTATGCGTTTAAATTTTTCTGTACTGCTGTCAGTCATGCTGGTAGGTTAGATTTCAAAACATTGAATATCATACTTGTCTGATGGCATCAGGCATGGATACAGCTCTGTGTATCCAGTATTCCTTAACAACAAAAAACCCCCACAAACGAACTTGTTACTTTTTGAATTGTGAATGTCCTTAAGTTTTCAATAATGTGCGCTATATAAAAGGCTATACTTCTAGTAAAGTGCACATTATATTTTGGTGATTATTCATTAGGACATTTTTAATCTATCTCTTCATAACTATGCCCATGGCTTGATCATCTTTTAGTCTATATACTTGTGTTTTGCATTATGTCTACTCAAATATGACAATTGCAAAGAATTTATGATCTGATCTCCTAATCTGTATTTAATCCTTGTTTTAAGGTTTTGATTGCAGTTTCTATGCTTCTGGAAATAGCTTTCACAGAGTTATTAGCAAACCAACTGATAGAGAAATTTTAAGCCTCTTGTGGTTATTGGAAAAAAAAAAGAGCCAGAACATTGAAATAGAGTTTAACTGCTTATCTGATTTTATTGACCTCATTCCCTTTCAGAATGTCTTATGGAGATGGTATGCATCATCTGGTTTTGTCCAATTAGATTTCTTGATGGTAGGCAAAATCTTTATCCTTGAACTTATGTCAGAGACAGGAAGATATTTTCTGAATAAGCTGAGAACTCCATTGAAAGCAAAAATGAAACACTGAGATGGCATAGTTTTATGGCAGGAAGACTTAGGTAAGAGAAAAGACTGGTGACAGGAAAGGTGGCTCAGTCTGGAACCGTTCTCTTACCAACAGCTTTCAATTGATACCTCTTGATCTTGCTTTTGGGAGGATCCTAATAGCAAAAGTCCTATCTTTCTAATGTTTTAAACCCCCCAAAACATAAGAAATAAAAGATAATAAAACATTATGATACCTATAGAAACTAGATCTTAAATATTAATTTTCTAAGACATTTATTGGAAGGAAAAAAGTGAGCTAGTGACAAAGTATAGGGTTAAAAGACATAATATAATGAGAATATTACTTTATCCAAGTATTTAAGTGATTTTTTTTAACTTACCTACAAATTTTTGTGAACTTTTGTCTTTTGAGGTAGTTAGCAGCAGCATTGTCTATATTACATTTTTTAAGGATTTTTAAATAATTATATATCATTCATACTGAGCCATGATACTGGTCATAAATTTGAAAGGAAGAACTATTTTATTTTCATGATTATTTGTTTGTTTATTTTCCTTCTGGCTTCTGAATAATTCTTCTTCACTTTCTTGGTGTCTTCGAGCTCTTTATGAGAACTAGAAATACACTTTTTGTGAAAGCTGAGATTCTGATACTGCTTTTTTTTTTTTTTTGAAGCACTGGACTGTGTGACAAATATCCAATATTATTATATTTGTGAAGAATGGCAAGAATCAACAACACTGAGAGCAGAATCTTACGAGTGGGTTTTCTTCTTCCAGTGTGTCAGATAAATGGATTAATTAAAAAGAAGAGGGAAAATAATATCTTGTTCTGGCTGGCACACCCTTCCTAAACCTTAACAAGATAGATGAAACATTTTAGGAATATGAGATGAAAATTCCTCTGAACTTGAAAATACTTTTAGGAAGACCCTGACTAGCACCAGAGTGCTGCTGAGCAGATGTAGTTAGCATGGACTCCAAAGGTATTCTAGCTGCTGCACTACAGAGTTACGTAGGATATTTGCTTTTTATAGAAGCAAAGTAAAGGAACATGCAGACTGTGGTGCACTGCAGCAGTTAGGCTGCATGTTGTACTAAAACATATTTAAACTACCCCATGATTTGCTACATTAGATTATAACTGGAGGCAGGCTTCCACTATATTTCCTATTCCACAGGAGGAGAAAAAAAATAAAGTGGTATAAAGACAATATTTTGTTTGTGCCTCAAATATCACTAAGAGGTGCAGTAGAGATTCAGAGCATGTAAGTGGGAAGCTGTTATGAAACACAGTGAATATAATGGCATACAGGAAAAAGTGACAGAGTTTACATCTTTCTTAAATAGGGTGGGGAAAAAATAATTTTTTTAACAAATAAACTAAATTAAAATTTAATTTTTAAATTAAAATGGATTATTCTTTTATTTCACATTTTGAAAGCATTCCCAAGACCTTTGATCAACATCTTACAAATGCTATTTCATGCCAGCCTGGTGGCCTGTTTCTCAAGACAAGGCACAGTCTGAGTATATGTGAAGGGGAATGTAATTGGCTGTATATTTGTCTGCATCGTTTGGAAATTATTCCCGGACACAGCTTTTCTTGCCTCAAAATCCTTTCTGATGCCTGCAGGTGAATCCAGATTCTTCTGTTTCAGAAAATCCTATATGATATCCTGCCTGAAGTTTTTGTTTCTTTTCCAAAGTATTAAGTGCACATAAAAACTGTAAAATAGCTGAATTTATCTGTGTTAAAAATTCATGATGCATTTCTCAGAGAACTTTAAAAATTTGATTAAAACTGCTGCACTTTTCATTCTTTCATTCATGTTTTCTTTTTTAAACCTTAAGTTGATACAATCACTAACATATGGGTTATCTCTTGATATTCTGTAACTGTAAAGCATACAATACCTTTTGTACAAGGCTTATCTACATAGTTCTACGATATTTACAACATTCTATCCAATATGCAGTCAGTTTGATTCATTTCTTAGTATAATGTGAGTTAAAATTTTTATGTCTGAATGTGTCCCAAGTTATCTAGCAACAAATATGTTAAAATGTGCTAATAGTTCATACTAATACATCGTTTTCTTGGATTTACCTTACTATTATCATTTAGACTGACATTTACAATATGCCTTATATGCCTTGTACCTTAATAAAATTATTTAATAGGTTTCATTTTATTACCTTCAATTATTAAAAACTCACTAGAGTTTTAATAATTTTTTTTAATTTAGTTCAGGGCAATTGCATAGGAAGTAGAAGCCAGTAAATATAATAAAGAAAATCTTTATTTAGAATTGCCCAATTTTATTTTCCATTGTTTGTTATTTCCATAATTTTTATTATTAATTACCCTTTAAAGTGCATAAAAATAATGTCACACAATAGGCAACTAATTTCTCTCTCTGCTCATTGCTAAACTATTTGGTATTTTTCTTCAATTTAAATTTTATAGGTTAACTCAAACATCCTTTGAATGATCACTAAGCAAGAATCATTGATAATAAATATTGATAATATAAATATTTTCCCAGATTTTTATGTGTATGTTCTGTACCAGCATAAATTGGATTACAGGAGTGAATTTTAGTGCAAACAAGGATATTTATTTGATTTAAATTTGAGTTTTCTTGTGAAAATGCAGTTACAAAGCAAACCTATTAAAATGAAGATAGACCTTAAATATTGCATAAAAATATATAATGGGTGACACCTTTCAGAGTAGTAAACCTGGAAATCAAGGCATTATCTGCAAAATGGCTTCAGTCTCTCAATTTAATTTTAATTTGAACCTTATCTCTCAGACAACATTGGGTTGGTTCCTCTAGGCAATAACCACAGGAATTCGTAATTCAGTACAGGAATACCAAAAAAGTGTCATTGAAAAGCTGTTTAAAAATATCTGCAACTGTTTTTAAAGACAAAATGTTGTCCTTATAATCAGGCCTGTACTGTGAACTATTACTTACTCTCCAGAGGAAATGATTCTATATTCTCCAGATAGTCCAAATCATGAATTTATGATGCAATTCACTGGTCCAGACAGATCTGTACGTAAAACACTTCAGAAAGAATAGATGTCTAACAGGAGAGCAATATCAGTGTTTGATCATATTGTGTTTCAAATCAAGATACAAGTAATTATCCAAAGTCAACAAATTAATGAGTTGAGATTAAAAATGAGATAGTGTTACTAAAAATCACCTAACTTGCTCTATTTTTGTGCTTATGTATGCAAAAACTTTAATTTTTGCTTCAGTAAACTACCTTATCTCAATCCAAGAGCTTGTCTCCATCTTATTTTCTCTCCCCTGTCCAGCCAGAAAGGGGAGTTGTAGAGCAGCGTAGTGGGCAGGCACCTGGTGTCCAGCAAAGGTCAACCCACCGCAGTGAGGAACTCAGCAATCATTCAATCAAAATAAAACATTTCATAAAGCATTAACTTAGCAAACTCTAACCCATCCAACTATAGCTTGCCCAGATTTTAAAAAGAGGAAGTTAGGAGTAGAAAAGGAAAGAATAAGAGAGGGAGCAAAATACAGCTACCACCTCTTGGATCCAGTGTGGTCTCACCTGCCTTGAAACCCAAGGACAAAAGGGACATAATAAGACGGGTCTCTGTGCAACATTTTTTTTATGCTCTGGCCTCCTAGGTGGGGCTTCTGGTTTTATCAGCACTCTATGACTAGATTGGGGCTCAAGGGGCAGGTGTGGGGTATTGCTTCAGGTGTGCCAGTGACCGACAGCTATTCTGGGCTGGGCTAGAGACTCCAGGGGCATGAGCTGTGGAGCAGTGCACCTCTCACTTTTCACAGAACTTGCCTATGCACTCCCCCACCCACATACCTGAATTATTTTTACCCTGTATTTGTTTTCTCCAGTCTCTCTCTTCCTTTCTTTTCTAGTCCATCTTCTGCTCTGGATAATGAGATGTTTTGTCAATGTAGCTCCAGGTCCATTTGAATTGTGATCGTTTCATTGACATCAGGTAGCATATAAGCAAACAAACATATTTTAGATCAATGGTGCAGGGTACTGGATCTTGCATACTCAAAAAATAGAGTAGGGGCTGAGCATCATAGCACCTCTTGCTTACGTAACATAATTTTCTAATTGCTGACAGATATGTGGAAAATCACTAAAGACCCCATTTTTCGTGAGGACCTTTTTCTTTCTCTAAACTTTATTTTTAGTCTTCTGGTTAATTTGGAAAAAAAAAAAAAAACCAAAAAAAAACCACCAAAAAAAAAAAACTAAATAAGAAAACCAGACATTTCCAAGGATATTTTTTCTGCTTATACTCACATTGCCTCAGATCATCGTGGCTTTACTATAAAATGAAAAGGTGCATTCTAAAGCTGAAAATCAGAAGAAAGATAAAACACAATGTACAGATGAGCATGGGAACTAGCTAAGATAGTGCATACTGTTATATTTGAACATTACATTTGGCTCCTGCTTCTTTTTCTCTGAACTACAGTGTTCAGCTGAAATGTTCTTTGGCACCAATACAATCTTTTTTGTTCATTGTTTGTGATGCCTAGCACAGTGGGGTGTAGGCTTGTGACACTGCCTGTTAGGCAACCCACAACACAATAGAAATGATAAAGCTAATTTACCATTGCTTCTAACTCCGTATGTAGACAGAAATGGCACATTCTTTGGGTTTAATTATGAATATTACGAGCCAAAAATCTTTGCTTCTTTAAAATAATATATGTTGCTCTCGACATTTTTAATATAAAATCCTGAGGAGAAATTCAAACTTTAAGGACAAACAAGAACTGTCACCTACCCCTTCCTTCTCTCTCTACATTTGTTCAGTGCTGCCAAAGTAGAAATATTTTTCATTTCCTTTAAAATGTTAAGACAAACAGAGGAGAACAGCAGGTAGAGTTAGAGCTGCCTCTGCCACTGGTCATGAGTCCAAATACCCAAGCCATCAACACTAGGATTTTAGGATGCTCCAAATTAGAGAATATGGTTGATCATGTCTTCCTACATTTAAGAACCTAGTAGAATCCTGCCTAGAGACAAACTATGTTTTTTATGTTGTTGGGTTTTTTTCTTAGTAATATAGTATTTTTCCAATGCTCTTATAGACAGCATTTGCACCACACATATGCAGAATTTTAGTTCTGTATTATGCTTTATAGTACACACCTTTGTACTATACAAGTACAATGGCAAGGCTGTTGCTTTCAAAGGGCCACAGTAGAGAGTGGATGATGCAGGCAGCAGAATCACATCAGCTAAGGAGAGCTCCAGCACTCAATTCTAATCATACCTAATGCCTCTGGTCTGCTGTGGGGGTTGGACATTGTAGTTAATTACAGAGCACTTTACTGTACGGACGTAGTATCAGAGCCAAGGACTAACATCACTACAGAAGCATTTGGCTCAATTTTTCTGTTGACTGTTAGGAAGTATTGCTTCTAACAACTAGTTCATCAGAGGAGAAAGCTTTTCTGATTAAGCAATTGCAACATCAGATTTAAACAGTTTTTAGAGCTAATGTATTTTCATCTCACAGAAATTAAAAGAATAAGGGTCAAATTGATCTGTGCATCTTCACCTCTTAAATGTGCAATGGCAGAGGCTGTAGATGAGAACTTGCCCCTAACAAAGCACAAAATGTGCCATAAGGATGAAGGTGTCTCCAAAAATCATTCTTTGACCTCACTGTTGCAGGTAGTATTTATTTATTTATAATTTGTGCTATGTAATTTCAGTAGTTTCCAATAGTGCTCTACAAATAGTTTTCTAAAAATACTTCCTAATCTGATGAATCACATTCATATTGCCTTGTCCAATCCATTTTTTTTCCCTATCACTCAGTCCTCTGACCTAGCACAAGCTACTTCATGACCTTGGCTCATTCATCTTTTATACTATCCTTCTCAGTTCACTTTTTCCCTTTTTGCTAGAATGGCACACAATGTAAAGTTCTGCAAATGATGTATTAATATCATAGAAATTCTAAAGTGTCTGGACTCAGTAATATCTGGAAGACTAGATACTAAGGGCCTGTCCCTTTATGAAGCACCGTCCCTAAAAAGTAGGTTTCCTAAACCATGTAATTGGAGAAAGAATTAATTTAAAAAGTGGACTAAATTGGTGTCTCGGGGGAGGGGGGTTGTAAATTTGAAGGGGATCAAATTAGTAACCATTGGATACAATACTATAGAAGCATACCTCACAGGAAACTCCTGACAGCTTTACAACTCAGGGCTAATGTCTACCCCACAAGAGAATTTTTAGCCAGGGGCAGGCAAGATAAATACATCAAGGCATGTCAACATTGTGAGGCGGACAACGAAACCTGTGCCCATATCATTGGCAGCTGCCCCATAACACAGGACACTAGGATCAAGAGGCACAATTACATCTGTGAAGTGCTTTCAGAGGAAGCAAAAAGAAAGGACTGGGTGGTGTTTAAAGAACCACATCTAAGGGATACCAACAAGGAACTGTTCAAACAGTTCCTAGTGTTTGTGAAGGACGCCTGCGCATTGGTCGTGAACGTGACGGTATGCTATGAAGCATCAGAGACATCGCTGAGGGAAGCTGCTGCCGAGAAAGTGAACAAGTACCAGCACCTGAAACAAGAGGTACAAGACCTCACAAACGCAAAAGACGTTTTTGTGGGCTTCCCCATCGGGACGCAGGGGAAGTGGCACTACGGTAACTTTGAACTGTTGGGAACTCTTGGCCCTTCAAAATCAAGGCAAGAGGCAACTGCCAGGACTTTATCCCGCATCGTGCTCATGTCATCTGTTGATATTGTACATATGTTTGCTAGTAAGTGTAGAAGTAGTAAGTCACTGTAATTGATAGTGTTGATAATGTTTGTAGTTATGTTTGTATTGTTGTTAAGCTTAAATGAATTTAGACGGGAGCTAGGAGCGCTAGGGCGGCCACAAGCCAGTAGGATTAGGAGGAAAATAGTTTGAAGATAGTATGTAGGGACAGGACTCTCAAGTCACNTTTTTATTACATACTGTATCAATTAACACCTGATTTGGACCAATTCTACCGGACTTGTCCAAGGTGGACAGGCCACCTTTACTTAACCCGGAAAAGAAACATATATTATATATATGTGTTTGATATCTAGAAGAGAATTTTGTGATATGTACCCCTTTATATAATCTTAAAGTACCTGGATGTGGGGTGAAGGAAGGAGAAATAAAAAGTCCCTGTACTCACTTCCCACTGCAGTAGGCTTTTGTCACTTTTTAAAGGCATAAGTGAAGAACATAATGCTGTGGAGTGATTCTTAAAGGCTCCTCTTATAATTTAAAATTGTATTTCAAGTCTTCAGTGTCTTTCAGATGACGGTGGCACTTTTCAAGTTCTCAGCACTACACTTATTTTAAACCGAAATAGTCTATCCGTAAATTTTAGCTCTGCTCTTGTTGCTCATGGTTCAAAACAGCATGTCTTTACTTTTGCACATCTTATACAATTCCAACATATTAATTCAGTATCACTATACATCTAAGAAGGTGACTCCCATATATGTTAAGGTACTATAAAACAACACCAATCAAACAGCAAATAATAGAATGATCTGTCCTACTCCTTCCCTGCTCTTCTGTCTTTGCAAATTTTCCTTAAGAAGACCTGAGGAAAAGCTGCAAACGAAACTACCAGAGATGGAAAAATTATTTCTGATTGGTTTCCTACTCTGAGGAAAAAACAATGGATAGACTATAATGAAGCACAGGTAGTACAGACCTGCATCTCTCAGATGCATCTTTCGCTTTCTTTAAGTGTGCATGGAATTATGAATTCCTTTTGAAAGATCAGTTTTTTTAAAGTGAGCTAGAAAAGTAAGAAAAAACAGTTTTGCACCACCATGAACTTATGGTATTCAACAGAAATGTTTTTCTCCTGTGTTTATCTCTAACATCTAAGGTTTTATTTTTATTTTATGGTATATAAAAATAGCAGTAATATGTAAAGTAAAAAAGTGTGAACAATTTTATGCCTCAGTAAATAAATAACATTGGTTTGTATCCATTTGACTAAAACATGGAAAGTATCTGCAATTACATATTTCATCTGCTAAAATACTGCTGTAATTTAAAGTTGGAAAAGGACCTTTAGAAAAGCTAGAACTCTTTCCCATGTGATCAAATTAATACACAGAAATACATTTTTAAAAATATTATACATGAGCAAACTCTTAAACATAGGCCATTTTAGTATTTCTCAAGACATTTAAAAATCAGGAAACATTCTTGTTTCAGCCCACAGTGTTAAAAGTTACATAAGGCATGGACTTCATAGGAAAACTGGGTGAAGGAAAGATTTTAAGTGTTATATCATATTCTACTGAGAAACAGAATGAATGCTCTGGTGAAAGAAGACTCTCTTTCTCCTCTCATCAATCACACCTGCAGACAATAAAGGAGGACTGCCACTATTTTCCACTCATGTGATCTCTTCATCATCTTCTTAAGTAGACAACACTGAGAAAACACTGTGACGACAAATCTTTTGCTATCTTCAATTAACTGATGTCATTGGATTAGTTTATTTCAGCATCCTGTACCCCCCTGTTTAAAATATTATTTCTGGAATTTTACTAATGTCTAGAGCTTCTTGAGTTTCAATAGACTACATTTCTGGGGGAATGGTAGCATTGTTTTTGGTTTGTAAAATATAACTAAAACTGTTACCTGAATGAAGCCATTTACTTTGAGTACACCTGCTATATTTCTTGTATTGAAATACATATTTTCTGGTGTGATATAATTTAGAAAAAATATCATACCTCATCACAAGATTCTACACCATTTTTTCTGTTCTGCTGTAACTTTGATGTATAGTAGTTAGCTATTTTCTTGGGCGTGGGGTTGCTTTTCCCTGTAATGAATGACCACCTTTTGTTTCTTTGCTTCTTTTACTCTCCACACAAACGCCATGGAGATTTATATAGAGGAGCTTTAGATGGCATGAGATGTGAATTCAGATCAAATCCAGGGATTATTTACACCAAAACAGTAAAATGCATTGCATTTTATAGTGGTTTAAGACTGGATCACAATATTGAAGCTATTATGATAGGAAACCACCTGTCATCATTGAACTACTAGAGATCCAGCCCTCCGTTGTATCAGATGTACAGACAAATCCTCCTGCAACGGGCTGAATATTTCCTTTAACATTTGTGTGATGTTCAGTAGACCATTTACAGGTCTACTGTAAATTCATTCATTATATTTGAGCAAATGTACCATCATTTATCTTATCCTGTGAGCGTCCTGCATGTCCTATGACAGTTTTCATTTAGATGGTTATTATTCACTTCTTTTTTTGACTTCCCATTCTTTGCAGTCCTGTCTGGTGATGGAATTTCTCGTTTTAGTAATTCTTTTCCATTTTGTAGGGATTCCATTTCTCTGCATGATTGAATTTATCCTGCTTATATACAAACTAATCTTGGCAGGTTAACTTTTTCATTACGTATACCTACAGACACTCAAAGCCTGCACACTTTTGCTTCTTGTCAGTTTCCAAAAATTTTATTGTGTTTATGCAAAGAGCAATACTGCCATTTTTATTCTGGACAAATATAACTCAAAGTCACAGAACATTAAAACAGATGAGCCTCTTTGTCAGTTTTGGAAATATAATGACTGTTTGTTTGACACTGGCTTTTCTTTTGAGATGCAGCACTAGCTCCTTTATAAGTCTGTGGTGCATATAAATTATTGAGCTTCACATAATTTTTACAATTCTTGCTCTTACATGTAGCTAACCAGTAATGTAATTAAAACATACACTTCTGAAATAAGACACATCATATTATTTTACACTTGGTTCAAACTTTTTAATTTGCTATTTTGTTTTGTTTGTTGTATTAACTGTAATTTAAATATTAATGAGAATCCCTACTTGACCTTGCTGAGGCAAAGAGTGTTAGTAATTCTGCTGGGGCATCTTACTGCTGAATTTTAGGAACCCTTCTGCTAACTGAACTTGTGCTAATTTTTTAAAGGAAAATTTTATAATTGCATACACTTTTTTTTAAATGCAAAAGTAGTATTATTTTAGTGAAGAATTAAAGTATCATAATTTTTTTTTTTTGAAAAAGACAGGTGAAAGTGAATTTGGGAAAACTAACACAAAGCTTTATGGAAGGTTTAATTAGTTCAGTTTTTCTCTAATTATTGCAAGCATATTTTTAAGGGGAAAGCCTGAGAAGAAGGACATAACTTTCAGGTTTTGGGGGTTTTTGTTCTGTTTTGGTTTGGGGTTTTTTAGACAAGAAATTTAATTCTGAGTAGTGTGAAAAGTATGGAATAATTCAGGCTAGCCTTCTTTCTATAATGTTTAATGTTTTGCTAAAAAAATATCAGTATAATATACAGAGTACTTTTTGATAAGTGATCTAATATATGTATATTAAATATAAAATATAACATGTACATTAATGTACATATCTATTGAGTCAGTGAGAGAAATCTTATTTCCTAATGTAGACTAGATGTGGAAGTTGATTTGGTGATAACACTGTGCCAAAAGCATGAAGGGGACTTTTCCTGGCCTTTTTTAAAACTGCAAAAGGCTCTTGCTCCCAGAAATGTCTGCAGTTCAGTTTGCAGCTATCATTTTGGGTATGATTTTGCAAACCTTATTGGATACACCAGATATACATGCATTTGAGATTTTTTTCCCTGCCTCAGAATACTTCAATTATAGACTCATCCTGTTACTTTTTATTGTCTTAATTTTATGTGAGATCTGGGAGTACTCAAATGCTCATGATTAATAAGAATGTAAAATTGCCATTAATAGTTCTGTTACTTATTTAGTACTGGGACACATTTCTTGTCACACCTTCTGGGTGTCACTTCAGGTATTTCAGGCGGTAATGTTAGAGTAAGCAATTTTGTTGGCACATAGCTGTTTCCAGGGTTTTCATGATCTAAGCTAATATACTGGCAATGCAACACAAACACTATTATTTGAAAAATTTTATTACTTTGATTAATGTGCAAATATATCATTTTTATGCTCAGAAATTAGTTAATCTAGGAATCATCAATAGAAAATACCTTAAATTCAGAGATGACATGAAATTGGTATTTTTGTCATTCCATTCCATGATGCAATATAATTTTAAACTTATTACAAGTCAGTTCAGTACTTCACCATAATGTTAGTGCTCTGTTTAAAAGCTACTGTTATCTGTGTTTCAAGATGGTACATTTTTAATATCCTTCTTACACTATCAGTGTTAGAATCTTGTCCCGTTCTTTTCTTAATATTCTTAATATTGTCCTTTTTGCTTGTATGTGTGTTAAGTCTTAATCACATAGTATTGAAGACTGCTGTGGCTACATATGGACATTCATATTTACAATATTAATAGTGGCTATTTGTATACATAAGGGTAGAGATTTTTCTTTTTTATCTGTGTATTTATTTCTGTAAAATAATTAGTGTATCTATATCTATGTAACTATACATATAATCATGCTTCATGATGATTCTTTCTTCTTTTGTCAGGTTCACAAGTCGTAACTAAGAATTTCAACTACAGTATGAATGTCACTAGTAATGATATTGACTAAGATTTCTTAAGGGTAAATAGTTATATACTAAGTATAGTATGCTATACATTATAATTTTTCTTCTTATGTTCTCAGACTTTTTACATCTTTAGAACAGATTGTCATTTTTTAACATAGTCAAATGAAAAATAATGTATATAGAATCATACAACCATTATTTAAGTAGTATCAGACCTGTGGAAGCTGTTTAATCCAGACCCCTACACAGAGAAGTCTTTATTAGGTTTTTTGCTCAGTGCTTTGTCCAAAGACATAGATTTCAGAACTTCTTGAGAGTCTAACCAGATTACTAAATTAAAAAAACAAGCAAACAAATAAAAATAAAAGACACCATACCACCTTTACTATCTACTCAGTATTTTCCAGAAATAAGGTATCCCAGGAAAAGGGAACAGTACACCTTTGAGGGGACTATAGCCCCATTTTCTCTTTATTCTCTGATCAGGTGGCTGTATGCATACAAAAACATAATCTAATCTCCAAGCTTTTTCTTCTTCAAGCTAAATAGATCCAGTTTAAGTCTCTGGGTGGCCTCTGATGGATACTCATTCTAGTATGCCAGTATCCTCCTCACACTGAGGAGTGCAAAACTGGACGCAGGATAACAAATGGAGTCTTAGAAGTGCTGAATAGAGGGGGAAAATCACTTTTATTATTCTATTGACTACATTCTTAATAACACAATCTGGGATGCATTTGACCTCCCTCACAGCAAGAGAGCATTTCTGGGACATTTTCCACTTATTCTTCACCTGGATCCCAGATTCCTTTCTGCAGAACTGCCTTGTCTGATTTTATTGCACTTTATATCCACTTAATTTACATTTTGCACTGGTAGAGACAGTCAAGAGACAGTCATAAACAGAAAGTCAAGACTGAACTGAAACTCTTATATCAAAACTAATTTTGTTGGAGCTTAGAGAAACTTCATCTCTGGTTCTTGGTGTATTTTAAAAATTTTCAAATCCCTATTCCTCAGTCTTTTATGCACTTCACTTGAAAAACAGATTGCTTTGTATTATGAAGACTGTATGAAAGTAATATTGAATTTTCTCTTCTTTCTTATCTGAAATGGTGAATTATAAGTTTCTTTTTCTATGTGCATTATAAAGAATGCAGCATGACAAGAAGTGAGTCTCTTTCCCCATCTTATTGAATCTTTTCCTGTTTTACTTTGCACTGAGAGTTATGTGACAGGGTTAGAGAACAGAGCTATTTTTCTAGGTCAACAGGAAAGAGCAATTTATTCTCTGAAAGAAGCCACTCCTCCCTGGGTTACCTAGTATTAATCTCAAAGGACTCATCATCTTCTCACAAACTAGCAGACATCAACAATGGAATTTATAAAGATATTTCAAGTCCTTTCCTGTTGGAACCCAGGGGGTTCCTATGGCATCTCAGAATGATCCAAACCCTGTTCAGGAGGCTTTTCAGCCTTGCCAGAGGTGTCGGAGAACCTGGATTGATACTGGGAATGCCTGTGGCTTTGATTTTTATCCATGAAACAAATTAGTAACTTATAAGAAGAATTGCAAGTCACCAGAGTTTAAAGAGTAGAATAGCAGTAATTATAGATGAAAAGGAAAATATTTGGACCCATGTCCAGGGGGGTTTGAGATTCTGGACAGGGAGGTCTGGGAGTCAAGATGGAGAATTCTTACATGTAGCATGTTATCTCTTCTTCTTCCTAACCTCCATCTTCTTGGTGATGTTGGCACTTTTGGATTGGTTTGTCAGAGGGCTGGACAATGTAATGTAAGGGTCACGGATTGGAAATTAATGGTAAACATTGGATACGTAGTTGATAGTATAAAAGAATAGAGCTCACCCAGGGTGGGGGCTGAGCGGGCAGAGCGGACAGAGTAGACAGACAGTGCAGACAGTGTGCCTCGATCTCCCTTGCAGGACACAGTGTGCAGGACAGTGTGTGCAGACAGTGTGCGCAGACAGTGTGCCTTGATCTCCCTTGCAGGACACAGTGTGCAGGGCAGAGAGTGTGCAGGGCACAGTGTGTCTCTGAAAGTTTTGCTGTGTCGACCTCAGCAGGGCAGAGAAATCTACTTTTGATAAGGAACTAATAAACTGCCTCGAGAACACGAACTAAGGACTCTAGAGTGCTTCTTTGGCTCAGACAGCTGATGAGAAAAGGACTTTTTGTACACTGCTGGAGAACCTGGGACAGGGAAGTCTCCAGCACTTTCCCTTATAAATACTTACTGATCATTATAGATATTGCTTTATGAAATATTATAGCAGTATTTATGGCAATGTTCTTATTTAGGAGTATTTGTAATAACAGCATTAAGTCTAATACATATTTTTTATACATGCTTTTAAAGGTTTTTAATGACTGAATCTAAGTGTTAGGAATTCATTTTCTCCACTTTCTACTAGACTTCTTGGCAGTCTTTGTTATCTCTAACACCTGATAGCTATTTTAGTATTTAGTCTCTTGCTACCTAGTACAACTCTTCTGCTGTTTATTTGGGAGGCATCTGAGCTTTGTGTTTCTGTAAGGTTGTTTTATGTAAAGCATTAAAATATTCATCCTGAAGGTCACGAAGAACACTTGAAAACAATAGATAAATAGAAATACAAGTGTTTTGGGGCGGGTGGTTTGGGTTTTTTTGGTGGTTGTTTTTGGTTGGTTGGTTGGGGTTTTTTTTTTGGAGGGGTGGCTGCTTTTCTTTGAAGGACACTGCCATATTCCTGATTATCTGTGATGATGATGACCGAAATGTCTGGGATGATGAATACTTTTAGTATAGTAATACTTACCTCGATGAAACTGAGTGTAAAGTAAGGTACATTTCTTGAGCTTCACCATTTAGAGGATCTGAAGTGTTATTTCAAGGCAGGAAAATGCCATGGCTTATAACAAGGCATAAGGCAGAAACAAATTATGTGCTCTCTGTTACCATAGTTTTTCCTGTACTTGGCATGCCAGAAAAACTATGCCAGTTTCCTAGCAACTCTATTGTGTTTTCAATTATAAAAGACCATTAAAAAATAGTTCGTCTCATTGTTGCTAAATACTTGCTTTTTAAAAGCAAAGTATCTTTTCACCTTCTGTGTGAATAAGTGCCCATCATTCCACATTGTATGTTACTTCGTGAATGAATGCTGGTCAGGATATTAGTGAAGATGGTAATTGATGTCAGGTCAGTGGGAAATTCTGGAGAGGAATAGATATTCATAAAAAACCAACCAACCAAAAAAAAAAAAACAATTGCGCTTATGTGACAAATTAGTGCAATGGATTACTGAAAGAGGGTTGTTCCTGTTCTTTGAAAATTGGTGAGACTTGCCTCTTGCCAGGCTATTGTCAGTCTTTCCTGATTCTGTTTGCGTGTGTTCCTGTGCAATGTTCAGAAAAACTGAGGTTGTCTGGGAGTACAGCACCCTGAATGCTGACACTAACACTAACACAAAAACACAATGGTGATGTTTAGTCATTTTTCTGCAGACTAAGCTTGGATAAATACTCTACCTGTTGTAGCTACGTTTTTATTCAAAAGAAAAAAGAAACAATGCAACTTTGTCTTGGTTCCTGACTTCTGCTTTCACCCTGTTTCATCTATCCTAGCTCCATGTGCCTTGGCATCTAGTGTTTTCAGACTCTGAAACCATTACAAGCCCAGTACAGAAGTCTTTTCTACACTGCTTGGCAACCTTGTCAGCCCAGGCCTTATAGGCTTTTCAAATCCCGGCTTTTCAAGCTATGACAGTCTGAGTTCTTCAGCCTTTTATTTATTGTAGATATTCAGGTCTTGCCACCTAAATTTCCTGCACATTTGTAGATCACAGCCACAGAAATAAGTTTCAACTCGCACAGTATACAAACAGAAAAGTGAAAAGAGTTATTGAAAGTGGAGTACAGAAGGATAAAAAATGAAAACAAACCGCAAGTAGAGGAGGGAGACCAGAGTAGCTGGCAGAGCTGCTGTGGGGGGTTGGGGTGTTGTCCCTTTTCGTTCTCTTTACCTATAAAATTTTGTCCCATTTGTTGCGGAGGAAACCTGATGGCCGATACTTAAGTGTATTTGCAAGACAAAGACTTGCCGGGCCGGGAAAGGGGAGGAAAAGAAAAAAATCATTGCTGCGTTGGTTTTTACAGGAGAGAGGACACTAGGAGCTGTGGTTGCTTGGAAAAGAAAGAGGAGTTCATAAACCAGGAGCTTCCATATTTTTCCTGCTCCTGCTGCTTCTGCTCACCCCGCTGGGACGCCCTGCTGAGTCTGCGGGAAGAACAGTGACCCATCTTATCCATCCCTGAACCAGAACTCCTGCGTTCCATCTCGGAGTTCTTCCATTCTCCTCAGAAGGGCCCATCAGAGCCATCTATGACTACAGACTGCCTACGGGCTTCATGAAGCAAGGCCTTCCCCATCCATCTTGCCGGCTTTGTCACAAGGTGGGGGGGTCCCTGACCTTTTCTTTTTTTTTTTCTTTGTAGTTGTTGTTGTTGTTAATACCATCGTTATTGTTCATTTGTATCTTGTTATACTCATTAGTAAAGGACTGTCATTCCTCCCCATATCTTGCCTGAAGGCCGCTTAATTTCAGTAATTCGGGATGGGGGGGTGGTTTCTGAGGGAGGGTTCA
>VXBU01000335.1:1086852-1113792 GCA_013400315.1 Bombycilla garrulus | reverse complement strand
AAGATTAAAATATTTTATACTCTAATTTCTGTATTTGTATGTATAAATCATATTTACATTTTATATGTATATATTCATACTCATATTAAATATGTATTTATATATATATAATTATACTCTGCATTTTTATAATATATAATGTATTTTATATATTTCTATATAGTATTATATTTCTATTTATTCTATTTATATTTAATATCTAGAGATTTACCCCATAGATGTTTATTTTTGTAATTTATATAAATTTACAAATATGAATATTTATCTTTATAATACATCCATAAAACCATAAAAATAAGGAAGATTTCCTTTTAATATACCAATCCAAACAAGCCCCACCCATGCCCTGAAATCCTAGACACCCTCAACAAAAACAAAATCCCAGTCCTACATATCAAAAGTCTATTAAAAAGAACAATTTGAATGAACTCTACCTCAAATACAAAGAAACCCATCCATTAAGGTTATCTTGGCTCAAAAACCAACTTACACATGGTAAAGAATACAAAACATAAAACACATGGTAAGGAATACAAAACATAAAACAACACTCTATATAACACCAAAGAATCCTACCTTGAATAAAAAACAAATAGAAATGCCACGGAATATTTACTAAATAGCACTACCATAATCTAGATTTAGCTGTGTATATATACATATATTAATGCACAGATCGAGAACGAGAAGATACTCATGAGAACATTGTGAGGAACAAAGTCCACGCTTCAGAATGTTTGAAACTTTATTCAGGGGTAAAACATGGGACAAACTGTCCAGCGCTGGGGATGGTTTTGGTGAGTGGCCAAAGATCACATGGCCACCTTCCATCACCCTTCTCTGTCCACTTCTGCCCTGCAGGACCTGCAGGGGATTTGGGCCCCGCTGAAATGACATTTGAGAATCGCCCCAAATGCAAATGCAGACAGAGAGCATCTACCATTAAACGGCAGAAGAAAGGGAGAGGTTTCAGAAAAAGGACATCTCTGCTCTCTAATGAATCCTTCTTTATTTCCAGTTCCCCAGCCAGAAGAACAGGATCCCTGCAGCCCTTAAGGCTGCACAGTCCACAGCAGCCAGAGCTCAGCACGCATCCAAAGAAGCAGCTCCAGCTTCTAAAAAAAAAAAAAAAAAGTTGATTTATCTTGTTTAAAAGTGACTTGAAGCTCTGTCTCAACTTGATACTGTTGTCTCTCACTGCTGTGTCAGGCAGAACACCTTCAACATAGACACAAACAGAGAATTAATTACCGACCATTACTCAGGATTGGTTTGTAATTATGCCACTCAGATCATTACTCAGGATATTGCCCTATCATTTTCTTGAACTTATTTCAAATAGTCTGCTCCATTCTTTTTTATTTCTCCTGAGTGCTGTGGGTGGCAAAATATAAGCAGCCTTTGTTTAATTCCTTGCTTACTCCTGAAGGCTTGAATTACTCCACTTACCGAATCTCCTTTTCTATCTCTAGCTCTATCTTATGCTAGCCAGTGATCCACACCTACAGCGAATTTCCTTTGATAGACTTTTTTTTACACTTACAGCTGCTGTATTTCTTTCAGTGGAGAGTATTAAATCCATTCCAAAACGATACACATGATGATAAGCAGAGATTTTTTTTAATTTTTTTTTTTTTTTTTAATTCAGGCCAGTTTATATAATCTATGTGCACTCTTTACCAAGGTCCACAGGCTCTCTAATGTGAGAGATGAAAGCTTGGTTGTATTAGTTTGCTGATAGGATTTAAGGGGGAAAAATAAGATGGCAGAAAACATCTCATAGCGGCATAGAGCTCTGACCCTCCCGCTCGACCACCTTTCAATAAAAACAGCCCACGGCACTGTGCGCGTCACCCGCGGCCAGGGCGTGCCCCTCGTTCAGGAGGAGCCGCCGCCGCGGAGGCAGCTTGCGAGCAGCCCCGGCAGCGCCGGCCGGACCGCGCGGCCGCCCGGGACAGGCGCTCCGCCCGCCAGCCACGACCCTATTCCGGTCCCACGACTCCCTAGAGAGCGCTGGCACGGCCACGGGGCGTGCGAGCGGCCGGGGCGGAGCCGCAACGGGGGACGGGGCGCCGAGCGGCCCCCGCCCGGCGCAGTGCTAGGCTCCGCCTCGCCTCCGCCTCTGCCCCGGGGGAGACGCGGCCACGGCGGGCAGGAAACATCCCGAGGCCCGCGGCCACCCGCCGGGACGCGCTTACTTAGTCGGGACCCAGGCGTTCTGCCGCCAGCCAGGAGAAAAGCAGCAGCGCGGGACGGCACGGACACGGCTCGGACGGAAGCAGTGCAGGGCACGGACGGGCCCCGCTGCCCGCCCCGGCCTCGCGGCTGAGTCGCGCTCGTGTCCTGCAGATGCCGCCGGCTGCTGCCCCGCAGGGAGCGAGGCACGGCGGCTTCGCTCTCCGGACAGGCAGCGGTGTGTGCCCGCCGGTCGGCACGGCGCAGGGTTGGGGTGGACAAAAATTGTTACCGCTGGACATAGGGGCACGAAAGGGCGCTCGGTTCTCTGTTCCCGACCTCCCTCACCGCTGCTCCTGATCTTCAGCTAGGAAAAATGTGTAGCAATGAGAGCGCCATATACAGAGAAAAAACAGATTTGAGAGCCCTAAACAAAACAAGGAAGAGGAAGACGTTTAGTCCAAGCCAAGATTCCAGCTGTAAAAAATACATCACTTTTCAGCTTTCAGTTTTGATGGGTTACCCATGTTTGTTTGAGTGGGGAAAAAAAAAAAAAAGAGAGAAGAAAAAAAACCAACAAAACCTTCTCCAACACCCTAACACATTTTAAAATGCCAACTATTTACTGCAAGTGTTACAGCAACAGAGGAAAAAAAGAAAACAAGTAGCTTGTAATTTTTATAGGTCTTTTGTCACATATGTGCTTAAAATAAGTCACCCAAATAATAGTTTTAATTCCAAATTAGTGCATACAGCAGTTTATTGAGTTTATGGTTGATGGTTAGGCTTTATGAACACTTAGTATTCCAATCCTACAAGGACAGAAGTTCTGAGCACAGATGTTTGGATGTTTGCAAACAGCAATAATAGGACAATAAATTACTGCAAAGTAAAGGCAAACTCTCAGTGTCACAGACCTGCTCTCTTATTTATGCATAAAAAATATCTTAATGCATTCAGTAATAAGTTGGCAGGAATTCCTGGCTGGTGCTGCAGTGGGCTGAGATACAGTAGGTTATGCCTGAGCACTAAGGGATTGTTCTGTCATTGTGTGAGTCAGGCTGGTGGAGGTACTTCTCATCTCTAATTCTTTTAGTTTTCTTTGGTTGACAGCTGCAGCTGAAGTCTGATGATGAAGAAGTACCTTTTGGAGATGGCAGAGGCTGGACGGTGCTGAAGTAGTTGCATTCTTTCTTGCAGGGCAAGGCAAAGCCATTCTCCTCATCACCACAACTCAGGAATTGTAAGCTGGGGAATAAGAAGAGGGTTTTAAAGAAGTGAGATGCATGGCTCCAGTAGGACAGCATCTGAGGCCCTTAATATTAGACCACAAAAATAGAATTACTATAGGTCTGTGCCTGATTCCTGCTTCTCTCTTTTTACTACCTGTTCTCAGTAGTCCAGAGTATCAAAACTAGACAACCTGTTTCTGAGATAGATCTAAATTTCACAGCACATGCTTCTCCTAACTAACATCATGCTGCCTGCAGGCTTTCCACATTCTCCTTGCCAGGAAAATATCACACCTACTTGAAAGATATCAGTACAAGTCAAGAACACTTGTTGATCCCCTGTTCATCCAGGCGTAATTTTGGAGATTCAGTATGGACCTGCTGGGACAAGCAGCAGTTCCAATCCCCGTCATTGATATGAAGCATACCACTTCTTGCAGTCACCCTCCTGCATTTTAGCTATTGCCGACCAGGTGAGAGGAGGTGCAAATTTTTCTGGCATCAACTACTTTATGGCACCTGGGCACATTCCTCAGTACGCCTCTGGCAGCTGCCAGCTCCAGCTCTCAAAACTGCTTAAATAGCTCTATGCCCCTCATAGGAATGTACTGTTTTTCTTGTTACTTCCCAGAAGATTGTAAGTCAACCTGATGGAGCAGAAAGTGAAGAGAACATGTTTTCATGGGCACTGCTTTGGAGCAGAAAGTTTAACTTCGGCTCAAGACCCTTTTAAAAGATCTTCAAATACTGTCAGACTACAACAGAGGCTGCAAATGACTGAAAAAGCTAACCAAACCTCCTTTGCTATTTAAAAGACGAAAACTCCCTAGAAAACAATTACATTTAGCAACCATGAGAAAAAATACATCAGGAGCAATCAACACAGAAAAGGTCCTCTTCTTTTTATGCTGGGTTCTCTACTTTCCTGTTCCTTCTTTAAATTTTTTTCTCTCCATCTGAGACATAATACAAAAGTTAAAGCAATTTTCCTGTGTCCCTTATAGACAAGAGACAGTGATGTGTTTAAACACTGATCTAGTGTACAGAAACCCTCCTCACATAATCACAGTGACATTAGAGATGTGTCTCACCCTCCTACCATAAGATACTTTGAAGCCCCTCTAGGTGGAAACACAAAGACAAATGCAATCCCACGCATTGTGCATTGTGCAGACCCTCACTACTCACAGAGACATTTCCCTCCCAAGAGAAGAAAGATACAGGGGGCCACTATAAGGTCACAAGAAACAGAACACAGTGAAGGAGGGGGGAGGCTCTATAAGCAATATATTCCCGGTATTGTCTGCTCTTTCAATAGCTCTTAAGTGCAAGAAAATTAGCTGTGACTCTTTTGTTATGAAGCGACCACCAGTGGTACTGAGGTGTTGCTGGACTGGAATTCAAGAACTCACAATATTACTGTGAAGGAGTAGGAATGTTAGGTGTTTGCTCCTGGAAGCTTCTTTCTCTCCAAACTGGGACTACCCCTCTGAGAGAGTCACAGGCATCTCAAATGGTTGTTTTATTTAGTGCCTTCCTGTTACTGGCAGAGGTCTTCCTTCTTTGACTGACCTACTTGTGTTGAGGAGCAGAGAAGGAGCACATGTGAAGGCTCCTTGCTTAGATCTTTTTCAAGCAGGTAGCAAGGCAGAAGTAGTGAGTGAAATATCTACTATGGCATTGGAAGGGCTTTTGTTTCAGTTTTATGATGTAGCTTCTATGGCAGTGGAGAAGCTGCAAGTGCTGTTTCCACATGAAAATATGTCCATATCTCATGTCTGCTATGTCACTTCATTTTACCAACTATTAAATGGTTGAATCTGCATTTTAATTCAAGCTTATTGATAATGTTGGTAAAGAAGGAGAACACCAGCAACTACAAGGTGAAAACAACATAGTGCATTATTTTTGTCACAAGTGCATGCTGTGCTGAACCTGGAGGTATTGGCTGAAGACAGACTTGTTTGTCCAAAACAGGCATAGTCCATTGCATGGTTTATCCATATGATCACTTGGTGGTCACTAACCCTGGTTTCAGAATTTAGTCATCACATTAGGCAACCAGTTATTGGGGACCTATTCTGACAATTTATGACTGACTGGCAAAGTTAGATGAGGACCCATGTGGGACCAGGAAAAACCTAAGCAACGCAAAGGGGAATTTTCTAGCTCTACAATCAGCTCCATGCCAAGTAGATAGCAGGAAATAATGAATAGCCATGGCTGCCTGTTTTAACTGATGTGATATTTCTCATGCTCAGGAGAGAGACTGATAGTAGGCATTGCAAAGCCACTCTTGTCACATCCTTCATTTTAAAAGAAGTTAGTTTTGTGGAAAAGGCAGAAATCAATAAGTTCCATCATTTTGCCCTCTCCCTCCTCAAAGCATTTCAGACAAACTGTCCTTTTCCAATAGAAATTCCTTTTAACCAAAGTGTCCTAAGTAGCTGTTCTTGTAAATAGAGAACTGAGATATCAGGCCATAGTAACAACAAAGTCTCATCCCAATCTATTAAAATATTGAATGGAGCTTGATATCCATCTCAGGCATCAATATGCAGGGGCTGGAACAGTAGTATCATCCCCCTTTTTAAGTGATTAAGCTCTGGAATGGAGACAACCAGGGAGAGGGTTTTTTCAGGATTTCCTATTAGCATCTTGTTTACATGAGCAACTAAATAGAGGTCTTATCACTCCCTTTCCAGGGATAAAATAATTCATATATGAGCAATGATTTTCTGTGCATCTTGTAAACACACAGAGAGGAGCCTAATATTTCTCTTTAGTTGATACCACTACTAAAGATAATTGGTCCAGAAAGAAAGACTCGAAAATGTCTCAATTCTAGAATTTAATTTATTTTTTCTCCTTTTGCCCAAGAAGTTTTAAAGCCAAATGCCTGATTATAGTTTTCCAGTTGGGAATGTAATACAGAATTAGTGCCAGTCACAGCTATCAACATGGCTTGAATGTCTCATACTGGGTACTCAGAGCTAATTCCTAACCCATAGACTTATTTGGTTTAATATTTTTAAAAAATTGTTGGGCAATTTGCCATCTGCCTGAAGCACTGCTCCAATTTATCTGTTTTTTCATTATTAATTGGTATATAATACTCTAAGGCAAATGGCACATTCATGTAACGCATAATGTAACAAAGGAAGGAATCAAATGCAGTCCTCTTGCCACTTTGTTTTCCTACTAAACCCTTATGACAGTTCTCCTTCTGACACTTGCCTCATTATTTAGCTTATAAATTCGTTATTTCCACTGTGATCTTGCTGGGTTTTGGCACAGGTATAGAAAAGGCTTCTGTGCGAGCTGAGTAGTAAATAACTGAACTAGGAATCTTGAGAACTGATGTCAATAATTTCATGGCCATTTCAAAGCTCTTTGTGTTGAACCTAAACGTGAGATCTCCATTCTTTTATTAGCTCTCCTGAGAGAGATAGGGTTGTTAATATTCATCTTCCTCTGATACGATTTGCTTTCAGAGACTCCATGGGAACCAGCCAGATTAGAATAATATAATCACAGTAAATTGCTTGTGGCAAAAATAGTATATAAGGCCCCTCTAATACATACATTCAGTCTCTGGGCAGCAACAAAAACATAACTGAATTAGACTTTTAACAAGATTTTGACAATTGATGAAGCAAATACAACCTTTAAAACAAAAATTTCCTCCCCCTCTGTTTATCATGTCTGAGCTGCCAACAGAGAAATCTGGTCCACCTCCTTCATGAATTAGTCTCTCTATGTATTGCCTTCTTCAGTGTTCCCATTTGCTACGAAGCTAGCCAACCCAGATCATTTTTTCCAGCATTATTAAAATTACCATTACCATTGCAAATGCTTCCAAGGGAGATAATATTAATAACAGTCTATCCCATCAGATCCTGTCAGTTCCTGGGGTGATTAATATTCCTGTCTGCAAGAAGCTTTATATTGTTCAGAGAGGGCATATTGCTTGACTCATAGGCTATTATTCTTCATGGTCTGTGATGAGTGCATTGTGATCTGCTATTATTGTTTTACTGTTTACACAGGTTGAGATACCTCACAAAGCAGTTAGGAATAAGATGAAATTCACATAGATTCAGATCTAAGAAATGAGACAACCTTACAGGAAGATCTTCAGCTGTTTTGTCCTCTTCATTCACCATGTTGCATCCTCACTGACTGTTGATGTCATCCTTTTCCTACCTAGGATGCAGATGGCAGCTGCATTTCTCTGTGTATGGCCAGTGAACATATTCGCAAGGATGATCATAGGCAGTCTGCTGGTTCCAAAGCATCATGGGCTCCTAATAATTTTTTTTCTACAGAAATAACACACTGTGTCTGTGGGGAGCTGCAACTCCATTTTGAGACAAATAATTTCAACTCCTTGGCAAGAACTGTCTAGGAAGAGTCGAGATCAGTTTTTATTTTCATGGGAATAACCATAATCTGGATTTTCCCAGGAAGCCTTGTGATCCGCTCTCACTTGCGTAATACAGACTTGAGTGGAGCAATATTTATTTTGAGCACAAGCTGCTAACAGAATCTCTTCCTGAATGCTCAATGAAAGGTGCACTTTAATTTATGCAGATTATAAATAGCACACGGATTCTACAGCAAGTTGCAAAGACAAATCTTGCTTCCACAAAGTCTGATCTGTGCCATAAACCATGGCTGATTTGATTTCCCACTCTGGTCTAAAGCAAATGTCCAGGAATATTTGTCTTCTCAACATCAAAGCCTACTTTATGGCTTTGGAGCATAGGTTGCAGATTATTTACATCACCTGCTTCTCAAGTGTTTTCCCTCAGAAATCTTTATGGAAGCAGTCAAACCTTCCTGTCATTAAGGGGTCAAAGCTGCACAGAAAATGAATCAGGGAATCGGGAGTGGCAGGGGGATTGCCATTCAGTGACAGGCTGGACACAAATATTGAACTCCTTAGGTATGCAAAAGAAAGTTCACTGCCTTGCAGCACAAGACAGCAGCAGCAGAAACGACCTCTTCATTTCAAGACTAAAAGACTCACTAACACCCTTCTTGGATATTTGCCCCTAAAGACAAGTGTAGAAATGTCAGTGAAACAGTTTCCCCTCTAACCGTGCAGCAGAATGCAAGCTGCAGCCTTTGGGTGACATATCCAGCAATAGGGAGGTGGCAGGGAGCGGACAATGCAGTCAGAGACCAGTCATGATAGAGGAGGGGGCTGGGGGCTGGAGAACGACTCCATGCTTAAGATAGGCTGGCTGAACAAGATATTCTCTAACCTAGAAAAGCCAGCAAATACACTTCAAACATGGTTGGAAGAGGGGCATTCAAACAACAGGGATTTGTTAATTCTAGGTGCCTTTGCCAACAAATGCACCTGAAGGGTTATCTTTATTTAATTTTTTTGAAGATAATAAATTAGGCAAAAAGTGAAACTTAATGCAAACTACTAGATTTACTCCGGTCTGACAAATTAGTTTAAAGATAAATCTAAGAAGTAGACCTCTCTGAAAAACATGGAAAAACCCCAAAACCTTCAATGCCTTTTAAATAAACCAGAAAACCTAAAAACACAAAAATGCTTCCTCTCACCCCAGACAAATGTTTTCAACTCCTCATTTTGAAGGAGAATTTTCCTTTTAATATCTGTCCTGAGGGTGGAACGAAAGGCTTTGGAAGAAATAATGACAGACATAAAATTGCATAAAAGTAGAAAAAATAAGCTTTCCATTAAAGTTTAAAAAAACCACAAAAAGTTGAATGGATTTTGAGATGACCTTTTCTGAGCTGGACTTCTGTTCTTGCCCGGTATAGTCAGTGTTAGTTTAACTTGGGTGAAACCAAGCTTCGACATATCCTCTTCACAGGTTTTTAAATGAAACACTAAACTGAACACTGGATCCACTTTCAGGTATATATACGGTATATATGGGCTAAAACTGTTCCTGGATAAAGTTGTTCAGTGTTTTGTCATTCTGTACAGCTTGTTCCATAGGTCAACATAGAGACAATTTCCCATTAAAGAGATTACAGCTAGCCCTGGACATCGAAGTGCAGAGACAGCAGGGTTCATACTCCCTTGAATTATTTATGTGGGGTCACCTAAATAGAGTATTTTCTGTTTGGAAAAATGTTTTCTTAGAGAAAGCATGCTTAAGGATTGAGTTGTTTTGTTTGTGGTTTTGGTTGGTTGGTTTGGTTGCAGTTTTTTTGTCATGGATAATTTTTTTTACATGAAGTGTTTGAATATTTCCCCAAGAAATCATCTTTATTGCACTCCTCAGGTCAGCATGCCTGATCAGGTCACAACCTGAACACCTGAGTCACATTCATGCTGACAAGATCTTTTGAACCTGCACAAACTCGCAGGAATTGCAAATAGATCTATCTCTTCAGTCCCACAAGGAGCCTCACTCACAGAGATGCTCATTAACAGCTTCTTCAGGCTCTTAAAACAATGCATGCTGCTGGATTTTGGGTTCTTTCCTGGCAGAATTCTATACTTTTCAACCTGCCTCATCATCTGCTCCAGGCAAACCAAGGGGAAACTGAAAGGTTCCTATTTAATCCCTACACCAGGTTTTTCCTTTGCAGAGGTACACAGACATTTGGATATCACACTGCATGTGAGGTGCTTCTTGGGAAGCTAAATTAGCTAAACTAACTTAACTTGGAAATCTAACATGTATCGTAATTGAATTGCTCTGCTACAGGAGGAGAACTGTCCTTAACAGAGTTGAAGTGAATTAAATCCAGACATTAAAGTTGGATCAAAGAGTTCCTGCATGCTATGCTTGGTCCCAGGGTAAGAGGGAGGTCTGGGGTTCTCTACAGCCACTGTACCTAAGCTCATCTTTCTGGTGATGGAGGCTGGCTATACTCCTTTAGTCTCAACTAGCTCTGTGTCTTGCATCTTGCCCTATTTCCTCATCTGAGGCTAAATCCAAGCCTTCAGTCTCAATATCCACACATATGGAAGCATCATATTTATTTTTTTTTATATTGGGAGTAGCCAAAAAAAGAAAAAATAAAAACACAATGAACACAATGGTATTGACTTAACAAATCTTTGCAAGTCATTAACTTACTATATTCATCCAGTGTGCTTCACTATGTTTCATATGAGTCTGTCATGACTATAAATAAAAAATCGTTCAGCTTTGTTTATACAGAAATCTGTGTCTCTGTCAGCACACTCCACAGTAGTGTATCAATTGTCATGCCAGAGGCATGAAAGACACATAAAACGCATCTCCCTGAAGATCACCACAAGCAAACTACACTTGTTCAGGTGGGCAGGAACAAGTTGTGCTGTGGGAGCAGCAATATCTTGATGTGCTATTATGTCAAGGTAACTTTCACGTTTCCATTCAGATTTTAAATCCATTAGTGGTCACCTTGAAGCAACACCACTCCAGGCTGCACAGAAAGGTGTTCCCTTTCATCCTTGAAGAAAAAGCAGGGGCAAATGTGTCCACTTTACAGTGGAGGCATTTCTGAGGCAAAGAATAGGATGAACTAGTGAATATAGAAGGTAGTCATAGAATTTCATCAACAACTCATTGTATACTTGGGAGAAGTATGACAAAGATTTTGCTTTTACTAAAAAGGGTATTAACGCTTTTATCTTTGCTGTGGGGCTTATAGTATCCCTAAGGCTTGCACTGGAGTTTTCCTCCACTGTAAGACATTCAGAACTGCCAGTAGTAGGCAGTTAACAGTGCTCATTTTAGTACCATAAGATTATACCATTCAGCAATATCAGAGAAGGGGCCTCTAAATTTCTATTCTGGCTCCCAATGCAGCATGGGAAGAGCAACAGAGCATCACTGACTTCAGCAGAACTGCTGACGATTATATTGGGAGACATTTTTCTCTGCTAGTATATAAGTGGAGAGAAATACACTTGTACATAAATTATCTGTTTGAAATGGACAAGCTCTAGTCATAAGCTTTATCCCTAACGTTCCAACTAACATGTACATTCCCGAATGGAAAACTATAATCAGGCATTTGGCTTTTAAACTTCTCAGGCAAAAGGAGGAAAAATAAATTAAACTGTAGAAATTGAGACATGCTTTTTTAAAATTGTGTTTCACAAAAACATGAGTAACATTCATACATAATATGCCCTCCAGAAAAATCAAAACACAGAAAATTTGTTCCAGGAAAAATTTCCTTTTTCATTGTCAATGTTTCTTCAGGACAGCATTTGTGTTTTGTTTTCTTGAATTCTTCTAAAAATTTAATTATCAGTGAGTGCCTACTCATATAAGCATATCTGTGTATGCATTTATGCACACAATGATCTGTGTATGTGTGTAAATATATACAAGTGCATATGAGTCAGGAGAGGTTTCGACTGGCTATCAGGAAAACATTTTTCACTCGGAGGGTAGTTGAACACTGGAACACGCTCCCCAGTGGAACAGGCTCCCCAGGGCAGTGGTCACGGCCTCAAGCTTGAGTTCAAGAAGCATTCGGACAGCACTGTAAATCCCAGTGTGGGGTTGTTGGGGTTTCCTGTGTAGGGCCAGAAGCTGGACACTATGATCCTGGTGGCATTCTTCCAGCTCAGGAGATTCTATGATTCTATGCTTCTGCATGTAAACATCTATACACAGTAAGTAGGTTATACTTTATATGCCTGACAGTTCAGTTGAACCTTATGAGAAAGCTCATAGTCTTCAAAACTAGGCTGTCAACTGATAGAACACAGTAAATGTAAGGTTGCCCGGTGGCTAGGACATACCAGTATGGTAAAATGCATTATCTATCAGCTACCATGATCAGTCACTTAAGCTGACTTGACCCATCAGGAGTTTAACTGAGGTTGATTAGATAATAAAAAAAACAATGCAATTATGGGAGCATGGTCCTTGGAGATGGCTGGAAGACAAACACAAGGCCAAATTCTCTTACAGTGCAATGCTGGTGAAGCTAATGGAAACCTGCTGAGGATATGCACATCCTATTCCGACACAAGAGCTGTGTACTTGCTCGGTGGCAATCATTCATCCCTCTGGAGGGCACCAGCTTCTACTCTTGATCTTTCCAGTAAGTTTAGGGAACAATTTCTGTGAAACTCAGGGCAGATGATACCACATTTGTCTATTAAACCTCAATCTATTGTCCTTATGGGCAGATACCATGGTTTCATCACTGTGGTAGAAAGCTTTGCAGGACTACACAGCACTTGCTATAGACAGAACAGTTCTGTCCCTGGATTATCCTGCAAAGGGCAGCTTTAATAGCCAGCCTGTTAAAAGTAAAAGCTGTATAATTCTTTCCAGGAAGTGTCTTTTTGTCATTCTGCCTTCTAGGCACAGAGTCCACTCTAGGATCTATGACACTGTGTCATTTTACTGTCGTTCCGCTTAGAGGGTGCTTAAAACTGAGCCAATGGCAACAGAAGTAAATCAAACAAACAAACAAAAAAAGGAACAAACTAGCAGGATGGGGAGGAGGATGAGAGGAAGTGAGGGGCAGTCACAAAGTGAGGGATGGAATACCCAGTGGTATTTATCTGTTTTTGCAGTACCGCTTTTTTCGCTTTTGTTTAAGACGTCTGCTCTTTGGGCAGGAAAAATATATTTTTCCTTGACATGCTTAACAAATAATAAAAGCAAATTTCCAAGGAGCTTGTCAGGATGCACTGCACCTTTATATGTGTTCATACTTTGTTCTCCCAGAGATCCTAGTTGTGGGTATAAAAATGACAGAAGTAAATTACTGTCTTGCTGATTAAATCCCCATAGGGACCTGTGCTATACAGACTACATTTCAGTTGGTTTTTTTATCACTTTTTACACTATATCTAAAAAGCACCTTTCATGCTAGATTAGTACAGACTGAGCAGATTAGCATCTAGGTATGTGTGAGCAGTCTATGTGATAACAGGATGTGGATGGATAAATTTGCACATATTTTTCCCTTGAATTGGATTTTTTTGCAATTCACTTTCCTAAATTCTCCTTGCTGTCCATCAAAGAAAATTATTAATTTATTAATCTATATCCTGCAAGAAAACTAGAGCCTGCTGAAAACAATTCAGGATTTTACCCCTGCTATAAATAAAAGATGGAATACACAAATTGTCAAGATAGTCAGTTGGGCGAGGGAGTTTTATAGGTAGATCGTGTAAATCAGGTGACTTGCCAGTAGGAGAAAACCATGCAGTGAAAACATATTCAGAGAACAGAAACAGAAATAGGAATGCTGAATCAATGATGTGAAGCAGAAGATAATGAATGAATTTGAAGAAAATAGGAGATAAACAAGATTACCAGCTTGGTTTCATGCAGGCCACAATGGGAAAACATGACTATTACTAAATCTGAAAATTAAGAGTGTGCAGTAACCAACAGAAAAGGTACTAGGATCTGGATAACTTTTCTGTCTGAAAAAAAAAATAAAGAGAGACAGTTAAATAAAAATCCTAGACATGAAAATTATTCTGCAAAACCAAGTCACAATTCCCTTGTAGCATTCAGAAATAGTCTAAGTCTTGTTTAAAGTTGTAATTTCTGTTTGTTGGAGTTATTGCCAAAGAGATTAGCAAATCCTTTCAGTTCAGAGACATTTAAATTTAGCAGCAGGAAAAAGAAGTTTGTTGAGTGTGGAATCCACCCTTGCTGCTCCAAAACAATCAGAAACAGGAAAAAGTAATCAAAAGGGAGTTTTAATGAGTTATAGAGCTATTGTTTACTGGGGAGGGCTGAAAGCCTGAAGCCCAAGCCTGGAGGACCTCTGTGACCCTGCACTGCCTCTCGGTGGCAAAATATTTGCTTGAAATTACGTCAAAACAACACAATGTGTGTGTCTGAAGGCCAAGGGGGTGGGGGGCGTGCTGAGAAAAATAGTGGAAATTCCCTGATTCTGAACGTGCTGAAGGCTTTCCCTGAAAAACAAGACAATAAACAGCAGCTAACATTCAAGCTAACACAGACAGTGTCTCTTTCGGCTCCACCAAACCGAAGGCTTGCCCGGCCAAACAGCTCCAGAAACAGCTGTACCCCTTTGCTCCACAGCTGCTGGGCAGAGGTGGGCTGTAGGGCTGACCACGAGCCTGAAGGGCCAAGTGCCCACGGAGCGTGAACTGCCAGGGTGTGTGCGACACCAGGCAGCATCAGCCCGGGTAAAGCAATACTGCCATGGTCTCCTGAGCCTGTCAAAGTCAAAGCTTCACAGAGGGATCTGGAAACTTTTCTGGAGAGGGGCTGAAAATGGGAAGCTGATTTTTCAAAGGAAATAATTATACAGAAGTGCTGGGGTTTTGCAGGAGGAGGCTTCTGTTGCTTTTCCAGAACTCTCCCCCAGGTGACGTTAAGTTAGTGCACAAAGGCATCAGTTATGTACTGGAGCGCTCACCAGCAGTTACTTATTCAGTAGTATGTGTCTGAGAGTAGCACCTACTGGTCTGGGAAGGACAGTGTTCCTTTCTGCCTGTCCCTGTTTGACTTCTTGGGTGGAAAAATCTCTGCCAAAATGTTTGTGTCTTGCATTTAATGCGTCATGCACCAGGGAATTGGTATAGACCCCTCTAGCACTCCCAAAAGCATCCAAGTAAGAGGAAGACAACCAGAATGGAAATAAGCAAAAAGATGCAATGTTTCCCGTGGAAAATGGACTCATTAAAATGAACAGCAGACCTTCTCCTCAAAAAATAGCAATGAGCTCTGGGTACTCTGCTCAGACAGCAGTCAGTGATAGCAGAGGTGCAACATGTAGACTTATGTAAAACAACAGATGACTTGCTCAGCCACGTACTGCATAGTCCAAAGGATTTGTCTACCTGTCCATCGCAGTAATACTCCCAACAGAACAAACTAAGGCAGGTATAAGCCAGATCCTTGGCAAGAGTATAATATGTGTGAAGGTCATGAGCTAACTGGCCTGTCTCAGCATTTCTCTCCTGTATTTTACAAACTGACTTAATTCCATTCAGTGGTACCATGCAGTTATGTGGCATCCCAAGATATTCCCCTGGCAGCTGGAAGAAACACATTTTGCAATGTGGAGCTAGACAGGAAGCAACTCACAGCAGCTTCCAGGTCAACAGTCCCCATGAAAATTTTGGTTCTTCCAACACCTAATTAAAAGAAGGCCTGCCCTTTGCATAGCACACACTGGCCAGCCTGATGTCACTAACAACACTTACGTTTTGTCATTTTTGGCACAATCACCTGAAGAAGACAGATGACAGCTACTTCCCCTACAGGTGACAGGGAATATTTAACACAGTATTCAATGTTTAATAGAAATTGAAAGTGCTGTTGACAAACTGTCAAGCCAGACCAAGTATTTTTATTTCACCAACACCTACTACACTGTCAACAGGTTTGTTAAGCCCCCAGATTTTATTTCACTTTCACCTTTGTTAAAAAATTCAAAATAGCCATGTTTATCTGCACAAGATCCCTTGTGGTCATATGGCTTTCCAGGGAAATATAAAACAATACCTTTGTCTAGAGTCATGTAATTTTCTATTCACTTATACCACCACACCAAGAAGCCAAACTATTTTAATTAGATATAATATGTAAATTCAAGTAAGAACTTAAAAGCAGAAAACACCCCATAAAGAGACTTCCAAAGTGGCCTCTAAAATGCAGATTCTTCAATTTTTTTTGCAAGGCAAATTAAGATTTTTAGTTCATTAACATCCACAGCACCTACAGCTGCCATACTGCTATAAGACAGCATTTCTGCAGCTCAGGATGGAACAAAATTGAAGTATTTAGGTCAACTAACGGTATCCAAAAACTTCATACACACTCAATAATATATACTTCTACATTTACATGCTGGTTTTCTAGAATGTGCGGTCATGAGCAGTATTTAAGACCCAATAAGGTCTTACACTGCTATAATTATCATCTCTAATTATAGTTGGATTTGGTGGAACTATGTCATACATATTAACAAAAAGCTCATCGTGATGTTGTACATGTGTTTAATAAGAACCAAGGTGTTGGTTACAAGACACTCTGTTACAATTATAATCTGCAATAACTGCAATATAAGTGAGCCAATACTATAGAGTTTTTAAGCTTTTACCCTGCTGAAAACTTTTGGTCCATTTTTAAATTCAGAATCAGATTATGGATTTGCACAGACCCACCAGTACATGTAAGAATATCGTGTTTTCGTACATACAACAGATGCCTACTTACAATCATTCTGAATATTTTTTGTTACTTATTCTTCAAACTCACAAGCCCTCACAAGCATTTGTTCAGCTGCCAATCTGAAAAATGCCAACAGCTCTTAAAATGTTACTTACAAATTAAATGCAAGACATCAGTTTCACCTTTGGAGTGGGCAGGGGGGTGGGACAGAAATATGTATTTTTTAATATATATAATTTTTTTAAGTCAGCAGCAAAATAAAATTTACTTTCCTGCTGAGTAAAAACATGTTTTGCCATGTCTTATATCTGTAAACAAAACTGGATGTGGGAAAAAAAAGTCATATAGTAATAGGCACAACTACCCCCACCTTCCTCACCGCTCACTCTCTCTCCTGCAATTGTGTAAAGCAAGGAAGTAAAAAGCTGGTAGAGACAGAAAAACATGTTTTTCTTTGAAAGTCCATCTGCAGAAATATTTATCAGCTGTTGGCAAAACACATACAAAATAATATTCTCTTTTAAAAGCCAGGAGCAAATAGGTGCTTTTTCACTGAAAAATGGAGGACATTTGAAGTCACTCCTGTTGGAAAATGAAAAACATGTTTTTAATTTGCTGATTTTGTGGGGTTTTTTACTGCTCCCTAAAAGATAATTAGGTCTTTCTCCACTCAGATCTACAGTATTTTCCACTGTATTTTTGCCCCTTGGTCAGTCGAAATCTTCCTTTTTCATGAATGGATGTCACCAAAGCAAACCATAGAGAAGATAATTTTAAAACCCACTGATTTATCCAGGTGCTATAAATAATGGCTAGCTAACCAGCCAAGGATGGGTACACGGGCAGAGACAGGCTGTGTGCACACCATTCTCAGTAGCCGGAGCAATAGGAGCCCTGGCAGACTGCCTGCAGGTCCCGGTTTTGGAGGGTGAGGGATCCACAGTGGGGGAGGTCCCTGTAGAATACACCAGATGCACAGTTCAGCCAAAGCCAACCTTTCCCTCATTTAATGTAAGCAGTCTTGCAGGTCTCGGGGTCCAGGATGGTCTTGTGAACTAGGAGCAAAACCCCTTTCACAGTTCACACTGACCTCTGGTAACAGACCTCTTTCTTTCCAGCCTCTCTGGCTCCCTTCTCTTTTCAGCTGAGAGCAGGGAAAGTTCCTCCCAAAGGAAACACACTTGTTTTCAGAGTCCTTCAATACCAGTGCTCAAAAGGATCTGCAAAAATGGATTTAAAGTCTTCTCCTACTAAGAGGTGCCCAAGGAAGAAAAAAAAATGCTATGACAAATGTATTTTCTTAATTTCTCCACATCATTTTCTCAGTGCCCACTATGCTGAAGTAACAGAACTTCACAAGACTTTGAAGAATCTTTCATTATGACAGGAAGTACATTTAGAAAATATGTAGAGCTGCAAAAAATGTCCCAGAAGTAGCATGACTTGAATTCTAATTTAGTGATAAGGTATGCAGAGCAAAACAAGACATTTAAAGAGGCCTCTGTATCTCTGTTTTAATGATAGGAAATAATCAGCTACAATCACCCCAGTACAAAATGGTTTTATCACTATTGTGTTGATTAAGGAATACAAAAATCATGGAAAGTGTGTGGTTCTGCCACAGCTAAGCAAAAATAGAGATGTCCTGGAGTGATGGAAACTCAGGTAAAATGTTTTCTAGCTTCCTAAAAAACCAAAAAAATAAATTCCAATATCCTGATTTTAGGAATGCAAAGTACGTTAACCACATTGACAGTATAAAAGCTAGTGCTTCCACAGCTCTGAGCACAAAATCTGAAAAATGGTGCAGTCTGAAAACCTATGGAAGTCTCCTGTTTATATGCAGTGAGAAACGATAGAGATGATGACATAATCTTCCTTATTAGAATCAATTACATTAATGAATATATGAGAAAAGGGAGTAGGGAGAGGCAAACTGCTTCAGAGGCATATAAATAATGAGATACTATTGTCTTTTCTGTCCTCATGAATCAAAACACTTAAGAAAATTAAATAGCTTTAAATATTGTCAGATTAAATTTTGTCCCTTTTTCTCTGTTTGGATCAGAAGTGGACTCTAGGAGCACTGACACAGCTTTAAAGGTTCACAAACACTACCGCCCCAGCATATACAATTGTTGTGTGTCTTGTCATCTCAGTCCTCCACATTAAAATTCCTTCAGTTGAACTTTGTTACTCTCCTTTTGAAGATCGAAGTCTTGGGATTGGTATGTAGACAAGAGAGGAGGAATCAGTACAGGAGAAACTACAGTATGAGTCCATTCTTTATCAGATGCTAGGGAATACAGAAAGTTTATTTATAGCCCGTCTACAGGCAAGATCTTTCATTCAGACTTCACACTATGTTCCACTTGAAAGGCAACCATGAATGACACAAATGTATGAGAAGTGAAGTTTCATTCATTCCAGGGCTCAATGCTTCTGAAATGAAAGTACTGCCACAAAATGGGCAGAAGATACTCTTGCTCTGCTTTGACAGAATGGTTGTACAGACGCTTACTTTCTTGGGGCTGTGTACACATTCTTCTCCTGGTGATGTCTAAAAATGTTCAAAATATATAACTGCAGACTGATTCATTCAGGAACCAAAATTATTTGGCAGTTCTGCTTAGAGGACATCAAAAAGTGCTCCAAAGTAGGCTGCTCAGATACCTTCCACAGAGAAATTTCAGTGAAATGAAACCTAACATCAAAATTAGGGATGAAAGGGATCTTTACACCCTTAAATGGCTGTAATTACTTAGAAATGCTTGCTAGAGGAAAAGCCATGCCAGGCAGAAGAGAGAGATTTCAGTTTTGATGCTCCACATGAGGAGCATTCCTGAGTGTGTTGGCTCCATAAGGCTTTTGTGCATCCTGTATTGCTTATTCACCAAATTAGGTTCAGTATTAGTGGAGCTTCTCACCATCCATACCAGTGCTCAAGAGCAAGCTCAAAAAGTTAATTGCCTGGCTCACTGAAAAGTTAGTCAGAACTGCAGGAATGCCTCACATCCCTCCTTACTTATACTTCCACTTGAAGCACATTGGCTTGCACTGCAGCCAGGACATGGAATAACACCCTGCAACCACTTGGCCTCCTCTAGACACAGAAGAATAGAAAAAAATGGTCCTGGTTGCCTACGAGAGAGACTGAAGAAACAAAGAGGCAGTTGCTCAAAATAGGAAATTTTGGGCATTTCACAACTTTTTCATCCCAAATAAGGATCCCAACATAACTGGCCCCAGGGGATAGATATATGACAAGTAGTTTATCCCACAATCCAGGCCACTATGAAAAATGTTTCCATATTCTGATCACACCACTTTTGTATTACCTGTCTTCATGCAGCATAACATTACCTTTAAGCGCTAGGTTTAAGTTTTTTCCTCCAAAAAACAGTCAATAGAAACACCCATGAACTGAGAAGACCACAGCAGCAAGCTTGTGTCGCATTACATTCTTCTCACATTTATGACTAGGCTAAAACAAGAAAAGTTATATACAGCTTGTATTTAGCTTAAAGCATACTGGTTTCTCCCCTAATTTGAAAAGGAACTGAAGGTGATCTTGTCTGCCTTATACTCAGATCAGTCAACTTATAAATTAACTTAATTCAGTTAATTTATAAATTGCTTCTCTTGGCAAACTTTGTTTCTCCCTTTAAAAGTCACTTGCTGTGAAAGGACAGGCTTCTGCTCGTATGACAATCACAGGAAACAATTAGAAACCCTTCTGCTGTAAGGCATCTCTACCCACTACTGGCAGTTCAGGTGGCCTGAGTTACAGCAGGCATGAGCCACAAGTACAGAACATCTTCCCCTGTTACCTGCTGATTACCGGAGGTACAGTCATAGGCAAAATAATTAGCCTAGATTTTGAAGGCAGCCACTCTAGGATCAAGAGCATAGCTTGCTGGCAGGAAATCAGATAGTCTGAGGGGATTCTCCATTCTAGCACTCTACTGTCAGGAAGTATTTGGTCAGAAAATAGCTGAATGCAAAGGAAAGGGTGACTTCTCAATGTAGCTATATCCTACTAATCTATTTCCTTAAGCCTAACACCAGGAAAATTACTCAGACATCCAAATTGCTCAATTTTATGGGTGGAGCTGACAGGAGCCTTGCATTTGCTGTGAAAAGATGATCATATAGGTAGAATTTATGTTCAAACCCAATAATAAGAACAAAGATTTCTTACTGATTATAGTTTTCATCTATTGCATTTATTTTTATGCTCTGAACTGCACTTTAACCCCCTATCAGATACAGCTGACCTGCAGGCCCTTTTAAAAGTACCCACCAAATCAGAACTTCAGGGTAAAATTTTTGACACTCTCTATGAATGCAGAATTACAGAAGGTTATACAGATTTCCACTATGCTTCACAGGCTCTGCAGGTAACAGGCCTTCAGTGATGCAAACTGCAAATTATAAGCGTGCATGTAATTTTCTCCAGGAGTACAATGGACTGCATTCAAACTGCAAGTGATTTGCTGAAAGCTCCACTTCCGACTACTCAAGGAGGCTTGATCATAAGTGGGAAACTACTCAATGAGCAAAGCATGCGATATCAATATTTTTTAGTCAAATGATACTTGTACTGTCATTAAAAAAACAAAAAGACAGTGGCAATGTCGCCATATTCATTCACCAATGCAAAGTCAGCGGGGCAATACTACAAATTTATGTTCCTGAGATTGGTGGCACAAGATCAATATTTAATCATGAAGATGAAAAGCGTTTACAAATGCTTCCAATAGGTAGGATTATCACCTGACATCCAGACTGTTTAATGAGGCAGCAGTGTAGGCACAGAGAGGTGGGAGCAGTGGTGCATAAAGAAACACTTTTGAAGCTTTCAGGGTACATTATGGCTTGAATCATGAACTCCTGCTATATCTGTTATGGCACCCCACTAGTTAATATGAGTCTTTGTCTACGGGTTGCTTCAGAGACGCTTCCTGTATCTCAGGAAGCAGGGAGAAGAAAAGTTTCCTGTTTTGAAAAAGGTTTAAGAACTACTTTCCTCCAATCAGGCAGCAGATGGCTGGGCAGGAAATGGAGAATGCAGCTGCCAGCCCTACTGTGGGTCAGTGGCTGTGCTAATCAATGCAGCTAAGGTTTACCACAGTCAAAAAGGCCCTAGCGATAAGTAGGTTGCACAGTTAAAGTAAGGATTTGTGGTGGAAGGTGCCTGGACTGAGACTTTCACTGGCGTGAGACCAAAACAAATCCAAATACTGAGAGGAAATGGGCGTTTGTCTTCCTCCCTATATGTAGCTCTCATACAACAGATTGCACCCAGTACATAGCCACGATAAAATGAGATGTGCAATTAATTGTTGTGGCTTAAACCAATGCTCAGACTAACCATCATTGCTGTAACCTTTTATCTGGTTCATGACCCACTGCCGTTGCATTTATTAGCGGGTATCAAATGCAAGGTCCCATCACACACAGGAAACCAGTCAAAAATTCTCCAGCTGGCTGAGTTTCTCCCCCGCTCCCTTTTTTAAAATTAAATTCAGCAAGAGTGTTTACTGACTTCAAGAACTGCAATTCAGCTGTCCCCAGTGCCGATGAGTTTGTTTAAGCCAAGTCTCAGCCTTTTTGACTTGCAATTTTTATTTCACTGACATCAATTTCATACCTGCATAACATTTGACCTCCAATGGTATTGCTCCTCACTTACACTTGGTTATTTTGAGTGATGTCAAAAGCACCTGAAGCACCTGTCTGGCATCCTTCAGCTCCCAGCTCACCATTTGATTCTTTGTGATGCTATTTCCTCTTGTGCTTTATGTAATGGACAGCATCTGTGAGGGTGTGTAAGTCTGGAGAAAAAGAAGTAACTGCAGTAGGCCAATCCATAAAAGTGTAGTTTCAGCTACTTCTCTATTTGCTGCCAGTAGAGCTGTACTGACATTTTCCAAATACAGGCACCAAGTGTTTTGGAGTGCAGAACCATCACATGCCATTGAGTAAAGACAGACATGTTTCTGGACACATCCATGCCCAAGCTCAGTTACATTAAGTGAAGTCATACAGCACTGTCTACTATTCTGTCTCTGAGCCTGACCTGGTGTCAGTCAGGCTTTTGAGCAGAGAGTAAAAAGAAACCAAGAAAGTCTGAGAGATGACATGCACTGAAGGATATGAAGTTCCATAGACACAGGAATTTATTACCAGGTAGTGATGGCGTCTGGCTCCAGTGCTACTAATCACAGCAATGATAAATAATTGAAAAGTGTTTACCTACCAGTATTTACCGTATTTGCTTATTGCTATACTCAGCTTACCACAGCTGCCCATATTTTACGTTTAAATTTATCTGACATGGCAAGGAATGCTTGTGGTTATTAACACATTTACACTTTTTTTCATCCTGCTTTAGTAAATTATTTCACTTTTTTGTGTCATGCAGCACCACTTTACTGCAATAATTGAAATGCTTCTGTAGAATAATGTTAAATTAACCTCGATCAGCATTAATCCTATTTTCCCCTACACATTCAGCCTTTCAGATGTCCCAAGCACACTTACAAAGAGAAACACAAGGGATTAGCTACCCTATGTATCCTGTGCTATAGATCTACACTCTTGGATTTGCCAGGTCACCAAGAGAGATGTGTTGTTGAACCACTTCTCTCTGTCTTGTGGTTTCTTGGGTGGGATAATAACAGCTAGAATGCACCAGGTAATATCAAAATAATAGGAAAATAGGTAATTTTTCAGGCAACTAAGACCACATACATATAAAGATTTACAAAGCAATGTTGGTTTCCTCAGTTCTACCTACTAGGAACTGAGGAGTTTAGCCCAATGTCATGCTGAGGTCAAACACACCCACCCCATCCCCTCTCCCCCCAGTATTTTTTGTTCAATGACAGAAAAATTAATTTAGTAAGGCCACTGACACCAAAATAGTAAAAAAGAAACTCCAAACCCTGAAAGCCAAACCTATAAACTCTAAAAAAAAGAGACAGGAGGATGACAGTTCATGAAAAATGGCCCAAAAGACTGCTTATAAAGATGCAGACTTCATCTCTCACCTCATCTAAACACCTCTATGGAATAACACAAAGAGGCTTAAAAACAACAATTAGGATGCATAGGTAGTGTATTATGATAGACAGACTCTATAGAGCTCCATTAAAATGGCAAAAAGAGTGCCAGCTCACATTACAATGATAAAAAAAATAAGACTGCAGCATGCTAGATAGCTCTAGCAGGGCACTTCAGTATATGAAGTAACCCTAGTTAAAATAGGTTATATGCACTTGCTTAGATTTAAACATATACTTAAAACATCTGCTGGATGGGAACGTATAAATGTAGAACATTCATCTGAGTTTTAAATTCATAAAATTTGTCAAATGGCTGGTTGGGTTATGTTAATCTCTATTACGTTATGTAATCTTTTGTTAAAAGATATCTCATCATTTACAATTAGTCAAAATTATTTTTTAAATATATGCTTCATTTATTGCAATAGGTGACTTAAGAAAATAGATGTGTCAATTTCACCTCTTGTCAATTAAGTCGTGGGTTCTCCCTGGAGAAAAGGATTTTTCTGTTCTGAACTCTACTTGCTTCAAGGAATGTGTTATGTGGTGTGGACTCCACCCTTTAAAACCTTAATTGCAGGATATGCTTGCAAAAGCAGAGATTCCTCTTCTTGCTGCAAAAGTTTTATTTGACCCTTAGGCATCTCCTGAACTTGTTCACATGCATTTACCTTCCCATTCTTTTATTTGTAATACAGATCATTCTCCGTTATTTTTCAAGAGGATTACAGAGTAAACAGGCAAATTTCAAGCAGTTTTTTATGGTTCTTATTTGCCTTTAGCTACAAAATTCTCACAGCTTTTCATCATTTCAGTACAGGAAATTACACCCTGGATTGTCTTTTAGGCTAATAATAAAAAAAAAAAAAAAGGCTTTTGCTTACTAAGTGTACTTTAGTTGCACAGATTTTCAGGGGTTTTCCCTGGTGAACCCAAATTGTAGTCTAAATGCCCATGCAGCGGTTCTCAGAACCCCAAAGTCATCAGAACTTCTCAAGAACCCATTCCTCGGTGAAGAGTATAATATGTTGTAGCAGTTCATTGGTTGCATTTTTAACTACCACAAACCAGTTCAAAGTTCAAATCAGTAAGATCTGACAAAAGAAAGGAGTCATCAACTCCTGGATGTACCCTGGCACCCTGCCCTTCACATTAAGAAGCAGATTCAAGCATAGGCAATCAGAAACTTGTGAGAAGCACTCAGTCTCCACAGAGCCAGGTTACAAAATTAATCTTGGGCAATGCCTGCCTCTTAGCCAGGTTTTGAGCTAATGGCACGATCTTAGGAGCAGGAGTTGTCTCCTTGCAGTTAAGTATAGGGTTCTGTGAGTGCTCAGCTTCTTCCACAGAAAAAGTGAAATTTTTCACAAATCAGTTGTTTGGAACAAAACCTATGAAATATCATGGTTCATTGTCCTACAGCACACCAAAAAAGATTTTGTGTGAAGGGCACCATAGAAATAGTACATTAATTACAAGACTATCTAGTCTATTTGCAAAATCTCTTCTACAACAGCTTTGTTTTGATAGTAATAGATTTAGGCATTCTTCCATTATGTATCTAGGTATAAGAAAACTTTGTAATCTAGACCATGTTTTTCAGTTTATTAGGAAATTTCCCCCAAATTCTGCAGCAACATTCTCAATTCTTCTATGAAAACATGTTTCTTGCCTTCCTGCTGCCCCCTTCCCTACTGTTTAGTGTTTTGCAGCTGTTTAACCTATTCTTCTAGAAAACATATTTAAGGAATATTTTTCCAAATCACTTGTCCTGTGCTTGGTTTTTTTAAATTGTGCATTCTTTTTCCATTGCGTCCCATAAACAGACATCAAGGCTGCAGGTGGCAAGAATAAAATTTTCATAAAATTTTTATGAAAATCATTCATAAAAATGAAGATGGGAGAAGGCTGCATGACAACTGGTCTTGGATGGACCAGGGAAACCCATTTCATTCACTGCACCAGGGCACAGACCAGGCACATTATGTTATGAGGGAGTATATAGACCTTTATGTCAGTCAGAGTAGTAATGAAAGAGCTGCTACTGTGAATTTATCCATCTCCAAAACCATTGCAAAGATTACAGGATTGCAAATGCATGCTTAGAGTCGTACTGATACAACCAGCGTCCTCTAGAGAACCACAGTCCAGGGTTCCTGGATACCAGTCTCAGTCAGAGACACTCAAGTCCACAGAAAGAAGGATTTAATTCCCATTTCCCTCACTGCTTGCTTTCTCTCTTGAGAGGTCTGTGCACTACAGTGCAAGGCATCCCACACTCCATTGGTCACAAAGAGACCACATAGAAAGGTAAAGAAAAAGAGCTTTGCCTGTACTATAGAGCACCTGCCAGCAGGATGATATTAGTTATTAGGCCCTTTGCAAAAATAGAATGGCATTTAAAATTAAGTTTCTCTGGATGGTGTTAGCAATTGTCATGGAGGATTCAAAATGTTAAAGCAAGAACCGACAGCTTCACACCTCCCCTTGGACACTGGGCAGGTACAATGTGCCACTTCTCCCTATACCCAGCCTGCTGGGCCTGCAGGACTCTGAGCTTGCTGCAAACAACCGTCCTGCTCTGGGAAGGAAGGGTCCCTCCCTGACTAGGAAAGCAAACCTTGAGGTCAGCTCAGCCCTCCTGAGATTTCTTTGCCAGAGGAGGGAAATCTGCCAAGTTGTGCTTGCTTGCGTGAGCAATACCAGCCCCACTGGGAAACGTAGCAAGGCTGTATTATGCCTCCACTGAGAGGAAGGGGGCGATCCAATTTTGTTTGGGTGTCAGTGCTGCTACCAGCCCGAAAACTAAGTGCCTGCATTAACCACGTTGAACCAGATGCTGGCTAATGGGAGAGGGCTGCAGAGAGCAGCCTGCAGCTGCCTGAAAATGCTCTGAGCAAGCGTGGTTTGTATGCGAGGGACTGTGCCTGGCTCCTCTGCACTCAGATCCCGCTTCCAGCAGCAGGTGCTGTCGGCTCTGCAGGGATGCTCCCGGTTAGGGAAAAACGCCCGGGGTGGGGCGGGGGCCTGCTCGAGCCTCGTTCCCTGGAGGGTCCTAGGCCGGGGCGGTAGTGTTCCTCGGGGGAATGGATCGGGTGTGTGCGCGTGAATGAATAGATTGAGGAGGATGGATGGAAGGGGGGAAATTATGGAGAGAAGGGAAGAATGGGCAGGAGTAAAAAGACGAAGAGAGGGAAAATGATAGGAGAGAAGGGAGATGAAGGCGATATGAGAGAGAGGAGAAGACGGGAGAAGGGATGCTGAAGGGGGTGAAGGGGACCAAGTAGAGCGCAAAGCGGGACCAAGGGTGGTGGAAAGGGAGTGGGGACAGGAAGGGGGGGG
>VXBU01000335.1:1008114-1086793 GCA_013400315.1 Bombycilla garrulus | reverse complement strand
CTGAGCGCCCGGAGCAGCCGGTGAACGAAGTTGGGGTGGAAGATGAACAACGCCGGTAAGTGCGCGGGTTCGCCGGGAAGGGTCTCTTTTCCCCGGGGCCGGCAAACGCAGGGCGGGCTTCCTTCCTCCGGCACCCTCCTTCCCTCGGGCCGGCACATCCCATCGCCAGGATAGCATTCCCTGCCCGGGCACAGCTCCTCCGGGGCTCGCATCCCCCTTCGTCCCGGTATCCCTCCTTCGGGGCCGGCAGATTCTGAGCCTTGCCGCTGGGGCTGGCACCTCTCCCCCGGGCACCCTCCGTCCAGGGCCGGCCCTCCTCTTCCCCGCGATCCAGCAGGTGCTCAATGACTCACCGAGGCTGTGAGTGCCCCTTTGCTTGCCCAGCCGGTAAGGGATCGAGGGCGGGCGAGGTTAGGTGTTCCGGGGACAACCAGGCTGGCAGACCGGCAAGGCTGCGCTCGCTGAGGGACGCGGCTGTGCGGCCGCTACTCCCTCGGATACGCTCAACCGTTCACGAAGTTCCTAGGGAATTTGGTGTGACTTTCTTTCCAAGAGTATATTTTTGGGGGAAGGTAAAGGGTTTTTTTGCAGCCTTTGTTCTCTAAGGCAAGCCCAAACCCTTCCTCCTCCTTTCTGTTAACTTTTCAGAATTTTTCCTTGATGGAAACTGGGAAGGTGAAAGAGAGAATAAGGGAACTGTTGAATAAGGCATTCAACAGTTAAAACATAAAAAGAAGCCACTGGAAAACTGGGGTGAACTTTAAACTGTTCACCAAGACTTTCTGATTTTCAGGGGTGAGGCATGTGTATGAAAAACATAATACAGGAAACAATTATTGCTAACTGGAGTTATTTAGAAAAATTTAAAGATGCTTCTAGAATGAAACAGGAAGAGCAACAGCTCTTTTTTGTTAGCTCTAAAATTTTCCATTGTGTTTCCTTGTTCCAGGTGAATATTGCTGGGCACCTCACTTGCAATGTATGGGTCTATCCTGAAGCCCAGAGATTTTACCGCTAGATACCTTGCCCTACACCTGTTCTGTGCTGGGAACTGTGAATCGTTGTTTGCCAAAGCATAGGAACATAGGATTGGAAAAGCTCTTTTAGGTCAAACCCAGTGCTCCACTGTTGTATCAGTATGTTATACCACTCCTCTAAGTTTAAAGCAAAAAGGTTCTCTTTCCTCTTGGAGTAGGGAGTGAGACACTTCCCTAAAATCTAGTGATATTTCCATTCTATTTTCTGATCCTGGTCTGGAGTGGATTCTGTTCCTCCCAGGAGAAAAACTCATTTGAAAATGAAGCCAGCCAAAAATAACTTTAGCAATGATGCTCCTGCCTCTCTTTCCTCATTTCTCCATTATTTAAAACAGACCAGCTCTAATCTACTCCTATTGTCAGTGGAAGTGCAGGATAAGGAATATCAGATGTATCCATTTTTAAAGACTTCAACTTTATTAGCAGTTTTTATTTTTCAGGAATGTAGGACCAAATGGGACTGCCTTCATTATCAAAAGTGGCACCCGCTGTTACTACTGCTTTTATTAATTCCTCCAATTATATCCTGAACAAAAACTTTTCGCGTAGCTCTCCTGTTACTCTTGGTTTCCAGACCAGATTCAACACCATTTATTCTTGTGATTACATTGTCCTTTTGCTTAAAAATAGTTCTTTTCCTCTTCTGCTGTTTACCTCCAGGTTGTATTTATAGCATGCTCATATCCCTTCTCAGCCTTTGTTTTGTATGTTTGCACAATGCAAGGAATGTCTCCCCCATTAGTGCAAGGCAGAACTTCCTACTGAATCTGAAGGAGAGGGATATTTACTAACTGGTACAACTTGGGCACCAGCTTTTGCTATCTTTGTATTATAGTAAGTAATGCATAGCACCAGTAAGTAGAGTCATATGTGCAGGCATATATGGCAGCCTGGATCCCACAGAAGTTAAAATAATGACAGGCAGAGAGCAGGAAGGGAGATAGGGATTATCCTCAGAGATGCAGAACCGATATGAAAAGAAAGATGAAGCAATCCACCCAAGGCCATAGGAAATCTGTGGTAAGAGACACGAGACCAGACCAGCCTCATACATAGGACCTTCCAGCCTCTAGTAATTTTTTTTTTGCCAAGTGCTGAAATGATGCTGCCCATAGGAAAAAATTTACAGAAGTTAGACTCCAGATTGTTCAGAGATATAAGCGGACTGTATATTCTTTCAGCTGCTACTGAAAATGATACAGGAAAAGATAATGTATGGACCTGTCAGAGAATTTAACCATATTCTTTGTCTCCTAGGAAGCAATATATGAAACAACAGGTTGTCTGCCTCAGTGTTAAGTTACTGTTGTGAAAACAGAGCCAAACTGGTAACATCGCAAACACTTACAATTACATTAAAAATAAATATGTGGTAATAGTTTAGGACTAAGATTTTTTGCCACGTACATGTGGTTTTTCATAGCTGAGCCGACCAGCAAGACTTATAGGTAGAGTCTGCTACAGACAATGAAAGAACGGGAAAATTTTTAGGACCAAGATGTTTTTGGTGTTGAAACATATCCCTTCCTGATTTTATTGCCTTTTGATTTTTTTCCCCTTCTTCAACAGTGTTTCACTGTGGGATATTGTGCTGTTGTATTATATTTACAGATTACTGCAGTAAAGCTCTGTAGTAACAGAAATTTGTAAGGTATTGACCTGATATCCCAGAGTCATAGTGCATTGATCTAATCATAGAGCATGTATTCCTGTAACTGTACATAGCAGCATTTTCGTTCTGCAGAGTGGGATGAGCTTTTACAGCCCAGCTGTTAATATTGCAGTTACAACTTTTAAGATAATAAAATTCCCATGGGAATTGTTGGGACAGTTACTACTGACTGTAGGTCTGTCTTCACACTGTGAAGCCCTCTTGCTATACACAAAGTACCTTTGATCACAAGAACATATATTGATAAGAGAGGATAGATGTTTCTCAAAAGTATCAGACTTAAAAAGAACATGAAATACCATTTTTGTAAATATCTGAGGCATTTAGGGGCCTGCTCATATTTCAAGTTCCCTGAAATCCAAATTCTCAAAAGCCATGTAAGTATCTACTACCTGTTCAAGTCAAACTGCTACCTGAATCTGGACTGAAGTCCCAATTGATAGGAAGATTTGCACTCCTACATCGTTTGAAAATCCTTGTCTGAATACCTTTTCCATTTCAAGTGACTCCCATGCAACTGTTTTGACTTTTTATTTTTGTAATTTTTGTAATCTCAGACTTTTCTCCAGTAGTGTGAGATAAGTGATGCACTTGTATGCCCTAAAACAGAGAGAATTATTTCTGTATCAAATATTGCACAATTAATGATCTGGAAGAAACAACAGTAAATTGAATGTTTCAATGGAAGAAACAGCGATAAATGCTGAAGATACAAGCTGGAGATAGAAGCAAGGCAGCATTAACTGGAAATAAGGTCTTCATTTTCTAAATGAATAAGTAATTACAGGTTTAAAATATGGTGATACTAAGGTGTATAGTCCTCCTTTTACTGACTTTAGACCAAAACTTTCTAGAAAATCAGTTTTAACTTCATTCTGATATATGTGAAATTATAAAGCTTCCGATCAGAGCTGAACAGGACTCTCTGATGTCCTTGTCTGGATATTCTCCCTCTACCTCCTGTTCCTCAGACACTTCCCATCTGTGGATTTCAATCCCTTCTTCCTGGGCAGAAGCAGTGGCAGACAAGAATTGGTTTCTACCAGGGTTCTGTGTTTGGTGCAGTCCCATTCCACTGTTGTAATATTGTCCCTTCATCTACCCCGTCACTTCTACCCAAAAGCTCTGCAAATCCCTGAACAATGCATTTCTGCCCTCTGTCCTCAGTGCCTTTCCCATTTTAACATATGTCTGAGTTGAATTAATGCCAAAGGCATGAAGGAAACACAGGTCCACAAAAGTTCATTGCTCAGAAGAAGCTACTTTCAGCACCTTAAAAGAAGCCTGAATGGGATTGCAGCAGCAGTCAAGGCTGGAACCAATATCTGCACTGTGGAGCTATGTACTCTTTTGAGCCACTAGCAAAAACCATGGCCCTGGGACATGGCAAATTTGAAACCTCATTGTTTAGTTAGTTCTCGATGGTGGTGTTTTGTAGGTATGATCCCTTATAAGCCTTAATTAAATTCTAGGCTAAATTTGAAATCCTGAATTTGAAAATATTTGAAAGTGGGTAGTTGTGGTATTTCTGGTAATACCATGCTACTAAATGTATATTCTTTCAAAGAAACACTCCAACAGTGAAGGTCGCATGGGTTGATTGTTATTCCAGGAGAGCTGTTCCAGGTGAGCTGCAAGACTAGTGTTGACTGCTTAGAAACTTGAATGGGAGGAGACTAATGTAATGTAATTTCATATGGATCATGGCAGGAATAGAACTATGCAGGGTTGCCTCAAGGAAGGTGGGTAAGGAGAGGAAGCAGTCCTTGTCAGTACAAGGAAGCACTGAACAATAAGGGGAGGAGCAGGCTAAAGGAATTTGTATTCCCCAAGAGTTTCCTTTTAAGCACAAGGTGGGTGTGTCTCCCTCCAACATAAAATACATCCTAAAATAAACATGCACAATTATTTGTGAACATACACATTACTTATAGTGCAATGTTGCATTGTGTCCATTTAGAAGTTACAGCCAGAACCTTTCAAGTGGCTCAGCCAGCAAAGGAAGCAGAAATTGAAGCAGAATGAAATTGTTGTGATAAAAGGCAAGAAGCTGGGCTTTCTTTTGTTTGGGTTATTTTTTAAACAAACGCTTGCACTCCTCCTGCTGTCTCTTCCTCACTCCTCCACCAAAGAAAAAGGAAAATTGTTTAAGGAGCCTCGTGAAAGGCAAGATCAATGGACAGAGCAGTTAGGAAAAAAACTGTGTAATGAAACAGTAGTGACCAGTAGCTGGCACAAGTGGGTAAGACAGTGCCTATTACCAGACTGCGAACAGGGTCCATCACCATAAGTTCTCTTCCAACAGCAGTGTTACTGAAGGTAGCAAAAGGAAAAACTCAAGATTATTTGATCATTTTGCTATAGAAAATTATCACTGCAGGGAAAGTGGGTAATTGTTCAAGGTGTATTTCTCTTAAGTGGATGTCTCCATAGTTATTTTACTTAAAAGAAATGAGTTAATGTCATTATTTTATTTCAAATTTGTTTTTAAGACAAAGCTTGGAAGGTCCTGGCATTCTCTAAAGTCCCGTCTTTTCCTCATTATTCACTGATTCAGTACAGACACACTCTGACAAGAACAAAGACGAGAATTGAAACTTCAAGTTTTGTTACATTCCAGGAACAGACTAGTATTTATATCCAATTCTCAGATATACATTCCTAGGAAAGGCCAGGCACTGGAGAAAGTGATGTAGTACCGCCAAAGTGATGTTTTTTTTTCCTTGGAGTTAGTAAAAAAAAAATGTCTTGATAGGGTGGTAAAGGTGTAAAGACTCAGTTATAGCTAATGGAAAATTAATTCATTTTGCTACCCGAAAGTTAGTTTAGGATGTTCACTGATTTTAATAACTGATTTAAAAATGCAAAAGGTAGATCTCACAAGGGCACCAGGCTTACAAGATACTAAACCTACTTCTATTGCCAACCTGTTTTTAACTGGCAAGAGTCTTCAGTACTTCAGCTTCACCTGCTGCTTGCAGAAGAAGCAATGTTTACTCCAGCAAAGGTGGAGTGTTTGGCACAAAGTTTCTGACTTAATGGGGAGGGAAAGAGTTATCCATTCTGTGATTAGACTGACATCCAGCAGCCTAAAGCAGCAGTGGATACCATGAAACACCCCAGTAACTGCAGACTGGTGAATACACAGCTCTCTCTCTCTCCCTCCCTTTTTCATGAGTTAAGTCTCCCACGTGCAGCTGGTTTGGATTAAACTCCAGATACAGAATACTTCTTAAGCAGTATATGCGGTAAGGCGCTTGCTCAGAACAGACTTTTCGTTCCTTCTGTGCTGAGATCACTGATTGAGTTTTTAACTTAGAGAAAATCTCTCTGGTGTCTCATAAGTCTAGAAAGACTGTTTTCTGATTACACAAAATGCTAAATCATCAGCTTCTTTCTGAGTATCACAAGAAATTTCAGGAAGGTTAAGAAGATCAGAAGAAACAGCCTGTTATGTCTCCCAGAGTCTAACCAAAGAAATAGGCCAGTATTAGTTCAGTACAAATAGCTCCAATTATACTAGGATAAAAATAAGAAAAATGCCATGCCACCAAATATTGGGATAATCAGAGAATCTTTTTCAAGCAGTCTGCATTGAGTATTCCTTTATTCTCAGTACAGTGCACAGCTCAGTTATAACTGGGTGCACTTCTGCATATCTAAGTTCTGCATTTCAAAATACTCTAAATACAATAGCATAGTAGCTACACTTCCTGAAAGTTATGCCATGATTTTGGATAGGATTTCACATAGCAAGTATCCTAACTTTTGTCTTTTGAGATGCTTTTCTGTTATTTCTTGTGAGTAGGGGATGAAGATTACACACAAATAATTGTTTCTCTCTCCGTCATGATGAAGTAGTTTGTCCCATGCTTTTCCTTACAATGGAGAGCTCTCCTTTTTTCACCACAATGTGAAATTAAAATTATAAAAATAATTAGAGATTTCTGACTGTTTAAGTATGTAATTATATAGTGATGGCTAGAAAGCAGCAGTAGAAGGAAACCATTTCTCCCTAGTTCTTACCATCTGTAACCATTTATTATGCTGGCTTCTTCACACAACATATTTTATCTCATAAAAAAATCTCACAAGGGAGGGTCCCTATTGCTGCCTATTTATGCAGTCTTTCAGCATTTCATTTAGTTTTTGAAGAATATTAATTTCAGGACCAAGACAGTTGGAAATAGCTGTGGCAGGCAAACTATTGTGAGTAAAATGGTGATATAGATATGATGTAATTCATGTATCTTCAATATAGTTTATTGCCAGTCTGCTTGATCTCCCCTACATATGTGTCAGCACTACCGCTAGAAATACAAGGCTGGCCTTATGTTGCAAGGTAATTAACTTTTAAAATTACATTTTGATGTTTAGAGAAGTTTGTACCTGCAATGGATCCTGGCATTTACAGGAGGAATGGAGGATCTTGTGACTAAAGGGCTGAAGAAGCTGTACACTGAAAACAGAACTTGAGTTTAAACCAGTAATTCTCTTCATGTTTTGGGTGGAAGTGTGATACACCCTTGGCTCTGCAGCTGTACATCTTTCCCCAAGCACGTTAGAGCTGCATCTAGTTCAGTTCAGTTTTGACCTTAAACTACGCTCACTGGAATAGATACAGTGCCACATGGAAGAACATTCCATATGCTTTGCTCCTTCGGTTCTCTTTTTAGAGCTCTGCCTTTTATTGGCTGGACTACTTCTGCATTACAAGTCAAAGGTGTATTGTAGGATATATTCTCCTGGCTTTAATAAGAAAACAAGATGACTAACATAACTTTTGTCTCTTTTCTCCAGAAATCTCGAAACCACCATTAGCACCAAAACCAAAGATTATTGGTCATCTTTCTCCAGCACCTGTCTCCAAATTTTCTCCTTCACTACCAAGGGCTGATATTCTTCATAACCCGAACTCTGTGTCTAGAGGTCCCAAGCCACCTATTGCTCCCAAGCCAAAATTCTCAGCTGACACTGAGGGCAAATCCAGTGTTTCTACCAACAATAATTTAAATAAATGTGCAAATGGGAAACTGGTGTGTCTTGATGGAGAGCTGTGTGAGGGCAACCAATGTAATGCTGATTGCCTAGAATCCGAGGCAGATAATGAATACGTTGTAGTTTCTGAATCTGAGCTGCCCAGCAAAGACTGTGATGATTTGAAACTTGAACATGATCAAAACCTAGACTCCTCTGTGGCAAATGAAGTCTCAGAAACTCCAGAAAAGGTAGAGAAGGAAGAGGTTAACATTGCTAATGATGAGAATACCAGTAATCAGGAAGTCATTGAAGATGCGCATCATAACTCTTCAGATACTGCTGAACCAAAGGAACCAGATTCTGAGGAGTCTTCCAGAGACAGTGACCAGTCCAAAGCACTTTGTGAGGAGTCCTTAGATGACCCTGACAGGGATAACGATGCTACCAGGAATGCAGATGAAGATGAGGATGTTGTAGGTGATTGTACTGAAATCAAAAACAGGCAAGAAACTTCTTACAACCTGCAACGGATCAAGAACAGTAGTGATTGTGAGACTGACAGTGATAACATTTTGAATAGAAATGAGAAACTAATAGGTGACACCTGCAGAGATACCATTGCAATGCCACTGCCTGTGGATGAATCAATCCCAGTTTGTGAGAAGGCAGGGCAAGAGGAGGAACAACTGCCTGAGATTGTAGAAATGGCAGATGAATGTCTAGTGCATAATGATGACCACAGTGTGCATGCACAGCTTGATTTGAACATGGACAGGGACTTAGAAAATGATGACTGTACAAACCCTGACATGCTGCCTGAGGAGGCCAGTGAAGAAACAGGTCCTGGCTTACAACCGTGTGGAGATGAATCCAGTGCCGAAAATGGTTTAGCAGAGTTCGTCCATCAAGCAGCAGCTGAAGAGGAAGAAGTAGACCCAAATGAGCACAATAATACAAACACAGGAAATGCCAGTGATGGCTGCCAGATCACTGAAAGGAGAAGTGAGAAGACATCAGAGGTAGCCTGTGAAGCAAGGAAAGACTCTGGGAAAGGGGAAGAAGAAACTGTGAATGCCAAGAATATGAATGATGGCTGTCAGACTGCACCTTGTGAGAATGAATGTGGTGAGGAAATACCTGTGGAACATTCAGATGAGAATCTTCAAACAGAGGGGGCCTCTCTGCATGAAGATGGTATGATTTCTGATAGTCTACCTTGTAGTCCAGAGATGGAGCCAGAGTTGGAAGATCTGACTGTTGAAGAGGATAGTGAAAATACTGTGGAAGCTTCTAACTCAGATGAGTTGCAACTCAAAGACAATGAGGTGGAAACAAAGAGCAAAAGTGTCCCAAGTTCCCCTCCAGGAGTCCCACTTGAGGAAGGCTTAGAAATCTGTAAGCATGGCAAAATTAATGTAGAATGTGGGACCAAACATGTTTTATGTGAAAATCTAGCAGTCCCTAAAGTGGTCATCATCACTGATGAATCAGTGGAAAGAGAAACTAGCAGTGATTCCCTAGATGATCCTTATGTGCTTCCTGAAGAAAATGAAATTGTCCGTGATGTGCAGACTGATTTAGAAGCTGATCATAGTAAAAGGGGTGAATTAGGCATGGATGGTGAAAACAACTTGCTGCCCATTGATCGTAAAAATATTGTCACTAGAACACGATCTCTCTCTGGAAGAATGCCAGGCTATGTCCCAGAAACTGTTCCAGAAGAAACTGGTCCTGAAACTGATTTACCCTCTTCCCGAAATGGCTCTGGGACAGAAGACTTAAGTAATAATTCTTTTTCATTGGAAGGAAAACCAGTGGAAGCCAACAGGGCTTTACCAACCAAGTCAAGACGCTTTATCTTCTATCCTCGATCTTACTCTGTTGAAGGGAGAGAGATACCTATCTCTGTTTACAGAGAAAGCGATGTCTGTGTACTGGATGGTGTTAGAATAAAAAGGACAGAAGACAACTTGTCTTTGCCTTGTGTCAATGGTTCCTCAGGTAGTTTTTCCCAGCAAAATCATCTCTCATCATGTGGTATATCTGCTCCATCCTCAGTTGTTGATATACCACCTCCATTTGAACTTGCCTACATCACCAAAAAGCCAATCACTAAAAGTTCACCTTCACTTTTGATAGAGAACGATTCACCTGCTAAGTATTCCAAGAAAAAGAAATCTTCTTTTAAGAGGTTTCTTACTCTAAAGTTCAAGAAGAAAAGTGAAAATAAAGTCCATGTAGATGTTAATGTTTCTTCTTCAAGGTCCTCATCAGAGTCCAGCTATCATGGGCCTCCCAGGCTGATGGAGCTGGAAGGGAGGAGCCTAAGTAGCTCACCTCAACTAAAATCACACGTGGGGAAGTTCCGTGCATCTGAGTCTCCCTCAGCCGTTCTTTTCTATAAGGATGGTAAAAGAAAAGGAACACCCAAGTCCTTCAGCAGGAGTGTGTCAAGGGTGGAGTCCTTTGAGGATCGCTCCAGACCTCCTTTCATGCCACTCCCATTAACAAAACCGAGGTCTATTTCTTTTCCCAATGCCGACACATCTGACTATGAGAACATTCCTGCTATGAGCTCTGACTATGAAAACATACAAATTCCTCCCCGGAGAGCCACCAGAGCAGGAACTTTTACAGAGTTTTTTGAAGATCCCAGCAGGGCATTATCTGCTGCTAATGAGAACGATGGCTATGTGGATATGAGCAGCTTCACTGGCTTTGAGAACAAGCAGCAGACCACAGACCAGGAAACAGAAAGGTACTGTAATCAATTATTATGTAAGACCTGCTAGCCTTGGCCAAACAAGCAAGGCCTTCCCTGCTAGGTATCATAGGCAGATTATCCATATTGGCTGACTTACACTCCTCTCAGGAAATGCTTACAAGAAAGATTGGAAGAATACAAGATAAGCCTTTGTCAGTGGGAAAAAAAAATCAAATTAACTCCTTACTTTATAAATGAATACAGGATCTGGATCCTGATTTGCAGGCAGAAACCAAAGAATATTAAAAAATATTTGGTTTATCCAGTGGATCTAATTTTTGTGGCTGGCAGGGGGGATCGGGAAAGCTTGCTTTGTTCTTCAGTGAGAAAGCTTTCTGACTTCTTGACTGAATGAAAAGAGAGCCTATTTGCTGGAAAGGGTGCTGCTTCTTTTTGTAATTCCTGTAAATCTCTCAAATTAATAACATGTACATAATTTATGTTTCAAAGTACATCAGTTAAGTGTAGACCAGAAAATCGCAAATCATGAACTAAACAGACTAGATAGTGAATTTTAGAAGTTTCTTTAAGGGCTGTCATGGCCCTCGGACAGAGCTGCTAACTTATAAATTAATTAAATAGTTCTGAAGTCATGTGCACTGCTAACATTAATAACAGTCTTTCATCCCATTTCATTAGGTTATTTGCAAACAAGAAAGTGTCTTTTTCATAGGAACGTAAGAGCAATGCACTCAACACCTTTGAATTTGAACCTCTTGTCAAATTATAGTGTACAATCAGTGGAATGCAAAGATGTAAAAAAGAAGAGTGTTTTCCATCAAGTTCATGTTTGAGAGGTAATGAGAAAACAAGGTGCAAAGCAAATGAATGAAAATGAGTGTCTTTAATGAAGTTGCCTTTTGTTAGAGCTGTGTGAAAAAGATAAAAATATTAGAAGTAAGGTTTTCATGCCCATTTTTATCCATCATTCTCCAAAAGATCTAATACTTGTGTTTCTTTGCAGCATTTAGTTTTTCTGGTTGTCTCTCTTGTCATTGTGGATGGAACAACCATGGGCATTTCACAAACCCCTTTTAGGGTACTTCAGACTTAGGGAGTAAAAGAACTTTTCCTTACCACCTCTGAATGAGTCTTGCAAACCATTTCTAAGACATAAATGATGTGGGGTAGTGAGTAGGACATGGGAAAAGAGATTGCATCAAGGTTTAAGCAGTGGATCCAAATGCACCAGAAGCTGAGGGATGTGGAACACAGGCCTGTCATTTAGCTTTTTGGAGATGATAGCTGCCTGTCATATAGGGAGCTCCAGTGATGCTGACACAGGGACATGGTGGAGTGCAGTGCAGCTTCACAACACACACCACCACACCCTCAAAGCAGCAAAAGCTACATTACTCACTTGCTTTCAATGGTTTGCATTTTACCCAGCACACTGACATTTGCTTTTGAAAAAGCCGGCCAGTTCTTTGTGTCCATGAAACACCACCCATTTTAGATAGTTCTTGAAGAGCCAAGTTAAAAATATTAGGACTACGTCAATTGCTGTGACTTGGGCCCATTTATGAACTTCCTGTGGAAGCCTGTAGTTTCAAAGGGAGAGCCAATCCAAACTGGTTCAGGAAGTCTCAAGGTCAAGGCATGAACATAATTCTTCAGCCTGCTGCTTGTTGTGCATGCAGTTTTTGCCACTGGGAGTGAAATGAAGGCTCCTGTATAGCCCCTTTATCAAGATAGCCAGGGTGGAGGGGAAGAGCACCAGGCAGACATAATTACCGCTGAGATAGCTATTATTTGCTGTATTTGTCAGCATGTTTTCGCCAAAGACATGCCTGAAAAGCTTTGATGAGGTGTAAATACATATCCCATGTACGTACACATCCAGTGGCATAACAGACTTGAAGAAACAGTGTATGGTCTAATTGTAAAGCAAAGCAAATTGTACAAGCAGGTGCACCTATTTACACATGTATACATGATGTATAGACATGGATGTTTTATTTGCCGCTGAAGTAGTTTGGCCTAAAATGCCTCGCCATGATTTAACATTTCAGGTAAGAATACCTATCAAATATTCCTCTACCACAGCCACACAGGGCTAAAGATTCCTTTGAACTGCAGATTGCTCATGTCCAGAGGCTTTTTTCAACTGTTTGAGTACAAGTGTGTTTATTAAACACTTGCAATAGATGGTATTGGAGCCCATTACTTTCTTTTTTTTATGCATTCACCTGTAGAGCACTTGTATTTAGTAGGTAGTGATACCTTATGGAATTGCTACATTGTTGATGGATAACCAAGTACAACTCTTCTATAATAATTCGGAGAAGAGAATGTGAGTGCTATAAAAGATTAATATAAACCAGGAATCTTCCCTACTGTGTATGAGTGGGGAACAGCAGAGCAGGGAGGGACTTCACAGAAACTCTCTGATGAGATGTTTCATTTTCTTGCTTAAAAGGACAGACATGTGAAGTGTGCTGCTATGTAGCTAGCAGAAGAATCCTAACAGCAGTAGCAAGATTTTAATCAGCTCTGAGAAATACGGCTGTGATATTGCATCAGATGGGCATGGAGAATGGCCACTAGAAACTCCTGAAGTCTTTCGCTCCTTGGATAAAAAATGCAGCTGGAGCAATAGGTACAGCTAAAGCACCTGATTGTTTTTTTATACAGGTGCAACCTGTCCCTTCCTATGACAATTCAGGTGAACTGTGGCCTGAAGAGAACCATAAGGCTATAGTTGTTTCTGTCCCAATAGAGAGCAAATGAGAGGAAAGCATTCCGGAGATAATCAAAATAACCTCATATACAAGGAGCAGTTGTGAAAGGAAAAACAGCACCAAATTTCCAGATGTTTCTGAAATTTTCTAGAAGACAGGGGAAGAAAAAAAGACACACAGTTTGTTAGCTGGTTTTGATCTGTATAACACTTTGCCTGTATGCTGGCCATATCAAGACTTCTCATCCCAATGAGCAGTCCAGTTACCATACTTTCCTGTTTAAGGTAAAACTCAAGGAGAATTTTGTCAAGAAGATAAAATCAGCTCATGCTTTGTTTTTCTGCTTGTCCTAGCTAGAGCTGCTCAGTACAGGCACAGCTATCAGAGGATATCCAAAAAGATACACATGTTCAACACAGTTCAAGCTGTCTTTTGGCTCAGTGCTATATATAATAGCAATGTTGCTGATATTACCCTGCATTTGTAATAGAAGCAAGCTGTATCTATACTGGTAACAAATCTAGGCAAAGCAGGCTTTGAGCTACAGATTCAGCATAGATCTTAGATAGTATTGAGAAAGATTTTCCCATCCTTTCCTTTTCTTGCTTCTGCTGGAAAACAAATGCTAGCTGCTGGTTCCACTCAGTTCCTAGTTCTCTGCTTCTTAAATCCCTGCTCTGTGATACACTAAGCTAGCATGCACCCATAGCATTGATGAGACGAGACAGAATTCTGATTTTGTAGGTCTAGCATTTCCTAGGGCTGGTGAATTGTTAATGTTTGTTATGGAGGTAGCAGAGAAGTGGTGCACTAATGGGGCTTAGTTCCTTAGTTCCTGTATGGATCAGTTGTGTGGAATTTTGCTGACAGTCATTAAGCTGAAGAGAACCAAAGTGATCATGAGCATTGCAAGATGGTTTTTAAAGAAACATAACTTTAAAAAAAAATCACTTTTAAAAATCTCTACATAGTTTTTCTGTATGTCAGTGTGAAATGTGCTGTGCTCCAGATCTTGTACATGGGAGAAAGTCCCATAAAAATGCTGCCCTAGAGGTTAGGAGAATTAAGGACTGAGCCTAGAGACAGTGGCGCTTGTGATCTGGTGAACATGATGGAAAATAAAATCTGATTAACTTTCACCAGTTTTTGAATTTTGCAGCATAGACCTGAAAGAAAGCTTTCTAAGTTTGTTGCAGAATGAGGGATCCCTGTACTATGCTTGACTTCAGGCCATGCACAACCCATTGAAAATCCTGACAGCAGACACAGCCAGCTCTGACACGAATAACGTTTTTATTTCTGTTTACTTGAGTATTGTCTGAATCACAGCAAGGAATCAGAAGGTGATAGCAGTTAATGCAGGACTTCAAACTGCTCATAGACAGGGAGCAGTCTGCGGTAGAGAACTCGTTGCTGCTGAGAGCTGGGCACAAGGCATGCTTCACCTTGCATTGTCAGGCATTAGAGACAGAAAAATGAGATATTAAGTGCTCTTAGATGGCAGAGTTTTTCTAAGAAGCATCTCTGAGAAGTGTCTCTAGACAGTATCAGTAATGTCATATTAATACCAAAGAATGAAAGATTTTAATACATTGCCCACATGCAGGTATCAATTTTCCAGCATCTCCATGACTCCTGCTCTCCTGTTTCGTTATATCCATGGAGCTGTTTGTTTTGGGTCATGCTGGGGATGCAGATGTGTGGGGACAGCATAGGCCATGAGGAAGCCAGTGTGCTCTCCCACCACAGCTTTGCATTGCAATCACTATCCTGCATATGTAGCACAGCCTCAGAGGGCTGCCACTGCTCGGAAACAACGTGCTGGATTTGTTGATGAGAAGTCACAGTCTCATATACCTGCCAGGAAATGGTCCAAAGACCTCAGCAGATGTTGGCTTTATTAGTAGATGGACTCCATTGTGACAGCTATTTTAATGATCAAATTACAGTGCAGAAAAGAAGGAATGTGTACACATCACCCTCTTCATGTCCTGAGGGCTTTTATGCCTGGGTCAACTTCTCTGTCTTCACTGTTTTCATTACATGAACCAGAAGTACATTTCAGTGGGGTTACACACGAGGAGAGAGTCTGATGTGTATTGCAAAATTGTCCTGGATGATGATTATGGAGCATAAAAGTGATATTGGTGTGATTTCAGCATTCCTAGCACCATGCAGAAAGAAAGTACATGCTGCAGACAGGGTGGCAAAATGTTTGTAATGGTCAGGCCTTTTATTGTCAAAAATATGACATGTTATTGCCTGCCTTTCTCCTCTCCCACCCACACCAGGAGCCTTAGTGAGAAGATTTATTGAAGGAGAGATTGCACATTAGAATGCTCTAGCCTTTCCAGAATCCACTGCTCCATGACATGGGGTAAATCTCTAGGTCAAATCTGTAACAAAAGCAACAGAATGCTATCGCACTTTAAGTGCAAATCCAGTCTAATAGTTTATGGTTTGTTGTGCCACCCAGCAAAGTTATTTATAGTATACAACACATTTTTAATTATCCTACAAGAACTCTTCTTTTACAGGCCCCAAAGAGGGGTTAATGTAAAAACTCCTACAAATTTGGCATTTCAGTTGCATACAACAATTAATTTTACTTTAATCAACCAATTAGAGTCAATGGATAGAAGAACATATTTAAGAGGTGCTATTTGTTTTGCCAAGAATCCTCTTAAAGAGCTTATAAAAGGATCCTTTCACTTGAGTAATTGGCTGGATTAATTAGATGCTATCCATGAAAGGTCTAAAGCAAACAGATTTACACCTATCATTGGTGAGGACCTTTTGGTGCTCTGTCTGACTTGTGCTACACCAGCTTTGTCAGTATCACAGGGATACTCAAACTTTTTCTCAAAAGAGATACAGCTAGGTACTGATGGACTGAGCAAGGGATGGTTGCATATGTCTGCTCCACAGTCTCCATTCAGCTATTCTCAGCTGTCCCAAATTAAATGCCTTTTCAGTCTGTTGGCAGTTTATCCTTATGCCTTGAATACATTTACTAAACTTGGATATTAACCCACGGCATCCCCTGATGGGCCCTCTGGGCAGGTGGACCTCATCAAGGAAAGCTAGCTCGGTGTTTCTGATGAAAGTTTCTTATCCTCTTACATTTCAGGTATCAGTCTGCAGTCTTAGCTCTGAGAATTGGCTAGAAGAACTCAGAAAAGTATTTTCCTTAGTACACATGTCTACAGAAGTAATGGACTGCATACAGTGGAACAAATATTTGAAGTCAAATCATCTGGTTCTTAAATTATAAAGAGCAATATGTGAGGTAAAACTGGGCACCTCAAAATCTCCCCTTCACACTTTCTACCTTCACATTGCTAGGCTTAAAAAATCCAGACAGTGGCAGTGAGATAAAGCGACATCATAGTGAATACATCCAGGATAAAGAGCCACTGTGAGAGTGACATAAATTACTTGTCTAGATATACCTTGTCATTTGATTACCGTTTTAAGAAAAAACATTGCTTCAGTGGCTACAAGAGAGATAAAATATGCGTGCCTAATTGAAAAATCCGAGAAAAAAAACCCAACAAAATAATGGAATTCTGTGGTTCATAACATTTTTTCTAATTGTTTCATTTGCAAGTAAAAAAATAGATACTGAAGTAAATTCTGAATGAAACCATGTTTTTGAGTTGCAGAATTAAGATGGTTTTCATTTTCCACAATTATTTAGGAGAGGGGCCAGAATTATTTAATAGATTCATCCCAGCCAAATATTACAAATCTATGTAATTTTTAATCAATCCAAACCTGATTTTCCAACTTAAAAAAACCTCAGCCAAGCAAAAGTACAGCCAACTCTAATTTTAATGTGGGAAATGAATCTGACCATTAGAAGACAGAGGAGAGCACTTTCTTTCAGCCCTACAGACTAGCAGTTAAGCTCTATTTCTCTCCTTCTGGAAATACTCTGTTTTAACAACTAGGTGAATCTCTGAAATGCAAGAAAACTAAGTCCACTTGGTCCTAGCTTCACTGCATTTCCCCCCTGGTTTGTCCCCAGATTTGGCTGCATGGTGTTGATAAAGCAATTGATCCTGGTAGTACAGGAAAATAACAACTTGCTTTCCATCTTAAGGGGATCCTGCAGGGCAGCATGGTGTTTATTGTGTTGAACTTACTGTGAGTGTTTTCCATGGAAAGCATGGAATAACCAACTGGCAGCAAAATAAAAAGAGAACATAAAGACTCTGGTACCACGTTTTAGTGACTAAATTACAGTGCCAAAAAATAAAGTAATAACAATCAAGAGCATATCTCTAATCTCCAGTCTATGATATGCGTCATGTTACCAGACAGTTTCATTTTGTGAAATGTATCATCTTTTTCTAAGAGGATCCAGGACTCATAGTCAGAAGAACATTGGTAAATGTGTCATAGTTGGAAAAGTGACTATATAAGTGGAATCTGGATGATAAATGAAACTATGCCAGATGCTCATTTAGGGTACATTTGTACCTCTGAGGATAAGAACAGCAATTTGTGATTTGACTGCATTGATGATTTACACTAGAACATGAAATTAGAATGAGCTGAAGCATTTTCCAAAAGGGAGACATTCACAGAAGAATTGTATGTCAACCATACATCTGTTTTGACAAAGTTTAAAGGAACTCCTATATGCTTTAACCTAAGATACAGAAAACCTAGTCTCTGCTTCTCGCAGGTCTGGTTTCCCAGATCACTTTGAGTGATAACTTCGAATCAGTCAGCACTGGTAATTAGATTCTGAGTTTCTCACAACCGAATGCCTGAAACACCAGCCACAGGGAGAAGGAAATACCCACAGGTTTTTGTCTCAAGACCCAAAAATGGACACAGTCCTGCTTTATTTCTAGAACATCTGAAGTAATTTCTTCTCAGTTGTCTGAGGTTCAAAAATAAATTCCTATTCCTCAGATATTGCAGTAAAGAAAAACAGTGATCTCCTGGTCAAGTCCTGTACAAACTGAGCTAACACTTCAGACTTTGCAGTAATCAGAGTTTTCTATTCTACATTCTGCACTTTTGAGCACTCTTCTACTGCTGGATCTGACTGATGTTACTGCATTGAAGGGGATCTCTTAGAGCCATACATCACAAGTGTCATTTCCATTTTGGAAATGGCAATTACAAACCAAGGGTGTCCTACTGTTCCTAATACCAGTTTTGAAATTCATGTTCTGCTGTTACTCTGCTACGTCAGTAACCAACTGTTATTCTACTTACGCATAAATGAAATTGAATTCAGTAATACTGTAACAATGCTTAGAGATAATTCTTGTACTAGGACTCATTATTCTGCAAGGTGTTTGTAACTTCACTTTTAAGCAAGGTACTATTTGCAAGAAATTAGTATTTTGTCTATCATAACAGATTGAGACTTTGTAAACTATTGGTGTTTTGTTACTGCTACTTTTCCTAATTTTAGAAAAACATATGCTTTTTTTTTGAAAAGAAAGAAAAAAAAAAACCCCAAAAACTATCATTACCTGCATTGGAAGTGTCATTTTCTTTATCATCTTAAAGGCTCTATGAATACTAATTTTATGTCTTTTCCCAATACAGCTCTAAACAGCTTTAAAAAAAGGCAATGTACTCTACCACAAAACCCAATGTTCTGTCTTCCACCAGGTCTGATGTCTTTTGGAATAAGGTGCCAAGAATTCAGATTTCAATTAATAAACAGATCACTAAAAAGTCTGTCTGCAGCAAATTATGGTTCATTCAAGTTCAGTTTTGTGTCCGGGTTTCACAGTTTCCTTTGAGTTTTCATTGGTATTATCACTTACAATTATGTTAAGCTGGACATTCTGATTATAATGCACTGCATCCATTTGCTGCTATGATGATCACATTTGCCTGACACCTAATCACATCTCATTGAGGCTAGATTCCAGAATCAAGTGTAACCCTGGCTATATTCTGAGTTTCAGGTCTATACGTGCAAAAGCGTAGAGCAACTGCCATAGCATACAAACCTAGAAACACTAAGGAAGAGGACTTGTAAAAGATATTCTAGTTCTGTGTAGCTCACTGTAGCCAGTAAGCTCTTTGTGCAGCTATGAAACACACATGGGCCAGATTCTTACCTACAAAAAATTTTAAACCTGTTTATTATGTTTGTAAGATAGCAGAACCATCCCCCAATATGGAACATCTCCAGGGGAGCCCTGTGTGTGACAAACACATCTTGGTTCTGCTTGGTTCTGTTTGCAAAACTCCCACACAGTGACTGATGCAGACCTTTTTTTGAAGTGCCTCTCTGCAATGTTTTTATGAATTCTAATTCTTTGGGCAAATAATACCACTTAAATCTTTCATTATTGGTGTTCTTCTCCAGTGTTTGCCTTTGTGCAGAAGTCACCAACTTTGCTGCCTGAAAGCCACTGACAGCCTATAACTTAAGAACACTCACTGGAAGCAGAAAACAGTACTGCTAGTAAGCATGATTGTTAAATAGTGCCAGGTAGATTTCTGTACCTCAGCTTCTGTCACAGTTGAGATGGATACGCTTTAGAGGACTAAACTTTCCACAGGCCGCATCACACAGACTTCTGATTCCTTCCCCCTTCCGTATGACCAGCTAACTCTTTTCTGTCCCTCACATGGCCGCCTAACCCTGTCTGTCTTGTACAACATCTTACCTTTTCTGTCCTATGCCCAACCACCTGACCCTTCCTCCTCACAGCATGGCCAGTAGACTCCAACTGACTCTCAACCAGCTAACCCACACTTTTATAGCACTCATCCTTATTGGATGCAGCTGTGACCTATTAAAGATAAAACTGCCTCTACCGGTTTGTATTAGTACATCTGCCCACAAGCTTTGCCATAAGAATGCAAACTTTATTTCGTGCCTTAAGCATCAGAGTACCCATCCCTCTGTCTTAAGGACAAAGTGAAATCCCTTTTAATTTGCAGTAGACAGGAGGAAGAGAAGTAAAACTGTGCCTCAAGGGAGATGGACAAAGCAGTTCTGGTTTAGGCCACAGCGTCCAAAGCCTTCGGTCCAGTGTATGCTCTATATGTGACATTGCTCTGGGATTACCCACCTTACACAGCTGATTGACAAAGCACAAATTTAAGAAACACGCCAAAGATCAAAACAAAGAATTTGTAGTAGAGCAGTGGTTTCAGCTTTGTGTCCCAGACAGTGGTCTCCCCAGAGAGGCGTACTTCTCGTCTTCTGAGATGACCATCAGATGACCAGCTCAAAGTCACTTCTTACTTATATCTTTTCCTTTTCTTCATTAATGAAGTTCTAGGTGGTTGGCTTATTCTGTCACTGATTTATAGAGAGGAATAAGTCTTACAGAGGGTTCAGAGTGAAATCAGAGGGTCTTATGCTGCTCAAAGATCACAAGTATAAAGTGACTCTACTGAAGTCAGGGTGAATCCTCCCCAGTTTTACATCATTGTATCCAAAGTCAGACTGTCATTGAGATAAATCATTTTATAGGGGAGAATAGGACAAAAGTGTTGGGAGGTTTCACAGTCAGAGGCCGTTTGTGCTGTGACTAGGGGTTACTCAGGAAATCATTTGAAACCCATCCTGATAATTAGTGGATGTGTTCCTTGTTATCTTCTGTCCCTTGACAGAAATGCACAATGGAGTTTCAATATAATGCAGATACATTGTATGCATGGTCTGGGAAGAAAGAAGAGTTTCATAGCACAATACTTCTGACACTGCCAAGCACTTAGGTCTTCATTATGCCCATCTCCTTTGCATTGCAAGGATTCAACAGAGCAAAAGGTTACCACAGATGGGGAACGTTAGGGTGGTGGAGATCAACAGGGCTGTGATTTAGCAAGAGAAAGAAGGAAAAGACAAACATAAAAGTATCTTAAGGAAAATTTCTGCTGGAGCTGTTGGATGTAAAAGCTCTGGGGTGCCTGTGAAGCTAATGATTTATTGAAAGTAAAAGCTCTGCGGTGGCTGACATGTGATGTAAATAATATGTTCAAAGGAGTCTCTTAAAGGGTAGAGCTGCCTTAAATAATGTATTATGTATTATCGGCTGCCCCATTGTACCTTCTGGCACGGTGGGGCGCTGGGTGTGGTGCAGCTAAGCGTCAGCCCTTGCTAGTTCATTGCCAGGTCATCTCTGGGGAGGAACTGTTCCCTGTTTACAGGAAATGCAGGACAAGGGCCAGAGGGCCAGGCTAAGCACAAGCTGAGGCCACCACAGCTCACTGCCTCTCCCTCGTGCCTGGGAGAGCAGGAAGGGGGTATGCCACTTGTCTAAGGCCCAAGGACACTGTGTTTTGTTTTCAGGCAAGTCTAGCTTTCACTGCTGCTTTGTTTTTGCTGCTAGTGTTTTAAAGCCACAGGACTGGGGAGAGTAATGGTGCTCACAGACAGTGGTGCACCTCAGGATATGTCACTGAACCTCAAGTGTGGATTGGATACACATGTGCCTCAAAGCAAAAGCCTCCAAGCCATCCGTCCTAGCACATCTGAGACTTGGCTAGTGAAACCTCACTCCCAGGTTTTCTCTACTGATAGTGTCCCAGACTGGGCCAAAGGACATTCTCTAACGCGGAGCCCAAACACCTTTGTGCTCCTCACTTCCTGCATTCCCTTCCAAAACTAGACCTGCACCAGCACTGTTGTTCTGTGAGCATCTCCAAGAGCAGTGGTTGAGGCTGGGAGAGCTTTGTCCCTAAAGTTGTCTGGAAAACAGCAAAAATCTTATGCACCTGATGAAAAATCCTCTTCCCCTCTCCTGTATTCTGCACCACAACAATGCAAGAAAGAGCAAAATTCAAATTGAAATGCGTGTGGAATTTGAAAGAGCACCTTTCTGGCCTTGGCAGGCAAACAGCTTATGCCTCAGAATATGAAATGTGATTATCCCTGTGTTACCTAGCCTTGACAGGCTGTGTATGTTATTAGCAGATATCATGTCTTTCTTGCTCTTTTCAGACTTCAGATACAATATTTGCCTTGATGATCTGCCATAGGGAACTGACACATAGGTTAGACACATGCTACAGTAATAAGCATTTCCTTTTATTGACTTTAAATGCATTTGGACTTTAATTTCGTTTAGTAATGAGCCTTCCTTCTGCAGAATGAATTAAAATATTCATTTACAAATGGATACAGGGAAATAAATAATCAGTTTTAATAAAACAGGATACTTCAGCACCTCATTGTATCCCCCAAATTTCTATCACTGCATTGAGTTAATATGATTTTAATTTTTTGCAATAAGAATGTCTTTGTCTGAGAGTTTGAACTAGTAACTACTCGGCTTGGGACTTGAGATAGGGATAGGGATAAGCTGGATTCAATCCTCTTGGCCCAACAATGGAGGGTGGGGGTCTTTGCAGGTGTAGATTATTTTTCCCTCCTTCTGGATGGTGAGAATTTTATATATGTGGGTTTTGCATAACCCAGCTGTGTCCAGGTGAGATTCTCGTCTTGCATCCAATACATTGTAATTACTTATGAGCTAAGATTCCTGTGATAGAGGAGGGTGGGGTCTGTGGATGGGAAGGTTATGGCAGCAATTTAGTAGTCATTTGTAAATTTAGCATATGTGATCTGAGTTGATGAGTCAAGCTCGTCACCACTCAGCTGGCTTCAGGGAAGAAACGCTTGTAGAAGATGTACTCTATAGAGAAAGAATAACTGTTTGTACTGCCCAAGGTAATTCTTATAAGCTTGCTTTGCTGACTCGGGTCAAATAATTGCCAATGCAATCACCAACACAACCAGAAAAACATTTAGGATCATAACTGTCATTCATTTCAGAGCTTTAGTGGATCTAGGTCTAGGTCATCTAGGTGAACTGAACACCACAGACATTCTCTCTGTAGCAAATATTTGAAAAGATTGTCTTTTAATAGTCCAGAAACATAGTTTCGCTAATGAGTGGATGAAACATCCCAGACAAAAAGGCATTCTGTTACCCCACAGCAGGCAGAGCAGAAGTCAGTGCTTCCTTAGGAAACCCGGGCAGTTCACCTTTTTCCTGTTGCCACTATGTGTAAATATTGAATATGGTGAGCCCTATGTTGATGATTACTGACAAAAAACCCTTTAATATATTGGTTCCACTGTAGGAATGGGACCAAGGATTTGATTTCTAGCTTCTTCTACTGCTTTCTTCATCTTGTGGTGAAAGTTTTGGCCAAATACTGCTATGATCTTTACTTGCAGGCACTTTTGAAATAATAAGAAATTTTCAGAAAATATATTGGGGGCTCGTTGGCCTTCAAGTATTGATGGTAATTAATTTGCATAATCCAATTTGCAGTTTGCAACAGATGCGAAGAAAATAACTATTCTCTCTTTCTCTGTCCTGACACTGACTGAGGAGATAGAGTGAAAGACCACAGGCACGCAGCAAGGAGGTAATCCAGGTAGTCTGGGTGTGAGTGCTGAACACATACCTGCTAACCAAATGATGTCACAATGGTTGAAACATCAGCACACCCTGGACACTGTTTTTGGAACTCATTAAGCAAGGTATCCTTTGCTGACCTCTTGAGTTTTATTAACTGGGATCATTCTTTGTGCAGTATATGCCTTATGGAGACAAATTATTCATTCATTTCAAATATGAACACAACAGAGATTCCTTAAGTGTTGCACTTGTTCATACCCTTCTTTAGACTGAAATACATTGAAACTTTCTTCCAAAAGAAATCAATTTAGTCCAGGGAAACTAATTCAGGTTGACTGGTGATGGTGATGAATGGTAAGTCACCCAGTCTCCTTCTCCAGAAGGAGAAAAATTGAATTTTGTAATACAGAAGTCCAATCATGTAAGTCCCCTGTCCTGGGACAGACACATGAGAATGATGGAGGTGCTCAGGAGCTGTGATGGGGTAACGTGGATGTCCTCACTGGCCACATCACACTTGTTTGATCTGAGATGGGTTCAGTCACAGGAGTCTCCTGCTGACCTGCTCCCTCACATATGATTAACATGGAGGGAATCTCACCCACTGCTCTGTCCTCCTGAGACTCCAGCTGGAGTAGTGCAGACAGGTCTGGAGTGTTCAGCAAAAGAAAGACATGAACCTGTTAAAGTGGGTCCAGAGGAGGAAAAAAAATGCTCAGAGGGCTGGAGCACCTCTGCTGTGGAGACAGGCTGAGAGAGCTGGGGTTGTTCAGCCTGGAGAAGAGAAGGTTTCCAGGAGATGTCATTGTGGTCTTCCAATACTTAAAGGGGGCTTTTAAAAGAGAGTGAGAGTGTCTTTTTACATAGGTAGATAGTGATAAGACAAGAAGGAATGGTTAATGGTTTTAAATTAAAAGAAGGGAGATTTTGATTAGGCATTAGGAAGAAATTCTTTACCTAGAGAGCATGGGAAAGCTGTGAACGTCCCATCCTTGGAAGTGCTCAAGGTCAGGTTGGATGAGGCCCTAGGCAGCCTGGTCTAGTGGAAGATGTCCCTGCCTGTGACAGGAGCATGGAACTTTAGATGTTCTTTATCTTCATCTTTGAGATAATCTTTAAGGCTTCTTACAATCCAAAACATTCTATAACTCTGTTCTGTCATTCTGTCATCACTGTGGCACTGAAACTGCATGACATCTGAACCCTGCACAAATGCTTACTGCTTCGAGGAGACGCTGTGTTGCTCTTGACTGACCAACAGATTTCTAGCACACTTCCACTGTCAGCTGCAGAATCGTTGCAAGGTAGAAATATGCTGTAACTCTGTCCCAACACACAGGATGATACCCTATAGGCACTGGGGTGGATCTACTGCACTAGCATTTGAAGGGACATTGCAAGCATATTTCAGCAGCCTAACTAGCTGCACTTCAGATGTACAAGGAGCCACTTGGTAAAAAGGATGAATACTCCACGGGTATCAAAGTATAGCTGAGTGGTATCCTGCAGGAAAGAGAACTCGCCTTCTCCCCTCATGATTGCTGCTGAGGCACAGACCATGAAGCAGAAGGCAAGTGACATTTATGAGCCTTTGTTTAGGATGCGTGACTTAATTAATTCATTGAAGGGAAACTGCAAACAATCTTGTCATTACTGGTACAGAGGACTTATATCGCCCCAGAAGAAGTCACAGGCCTTAAATTTAGATTTTCATCAACTCAGATTTTTTGTTTGTTTGTTTGTTTTTCTTTGTTTGTCTGTTTGTTGTTTTTTTTTCATGGAGTTGGTGACTCTAAAGAAGGGAACAAGACATCACTTGGAAGCATGGCCAGGAGATGAACATATAGCCAAGTGCACTTGTATTGTTTTGCAAATAAGAATACATGGTCTTCATAGGTCTTTATTACAATCTTGGCAGGGTTCTTTTCCGCTGTTAAATCACCCACTTGAATCCTTTTATCTCATTAATGCTGACTGAATAACTTCTAAAAATCTTTAAAATTTGATGTGATCATTGCTGAGGAATGCATTAGAATTTTCAAGGTCATTTGAAGGACAGATGTGAAATTAAAAGAAGGGCGTGTATCTCTCTTAGAATTAGAATTTTCTCAAGCAAGAGAAAATACTGTATTTGTCTGTTTGTGAATTGTGTTCTGTGAGCTCTCCCACCTGTTGTGTATCTCCACAGTGCTCTCTTGTGCACACACTGTCTGTGCTCAAACTTCCCAGCCTGTGTTCTGCAGGGTTCACAAGCAGTAGAGACTTGTGTCTGGACTTTATTTATAAAGTGCTAGTACAATTAGTTCAGCTTCCCTCTCTGTGATGGCTTCATCTTCCCCTCAGTCACCGAGGTCACTTGAGGTTAAATGTGAGCATGCTATAGGGGCAGGATAACCACAGAGTCAGTAGACTCCAGAACGTTTTTTCAGATGTAGCAATACATGTGCAGAGGCGAAAGTACACAAATAATTAGTAAGGTGCATCCGTGCAGCTTCTCCCTACTCTGTACCTATCAGCAGCTCTACTAATTATAATGTAACTGGTGCTAACTAAAAGGACTTTTGCTGCACTGCATCCACCAGCATTTATTCAGTCAATTAAATGTCAGACTGTCCCAAAAGGCCCATTGCTCCCTTTATTGTGATGGCTCAGTCTTGGAATGGTGACAGACAATTGCTGAAGGAGTAGCAGAAAGTGTGCCAGCAATCTGTTCTTATCCAGCCAAATCATTGCTACAAGGAAGAGAATTAATTGGGGATTACCATGTCTGTTGAGGTACTGCAAGCTCTCAGACTATTTCTCCCCTTATTCTTCACTCCCACACTTTTATTTGCATCTTCCATTGCATTAAAGTTTATTGCTTCCAGTAAGCTCACTTAGCAGTACTTTTAATGAACTAAAGAAAAGTATCACTTAGTTATTTCTGGGCACAATTCAAGCCTTCAGAAGCTAGGAGTGCTAGGAGATCACAGGACCATAGACATAAAAGATGAATGATGACATGTATGTTCATTGGATTAAGTGCGTGCGGGGTGTCAGGAAAGGTGCACTGCCCAGGAGCTTCTGTGACAATACAGAACAGTCTCAGAAGTGAAGACCTGAGTGCTATTGGAGTGGTCAGAGAAGAGAATGGAGATGGTGGCACAAGTATACTGGTGCCTACCCCACGTCCAAATGAGATCCGTAACATTTTGACACTTCTCTTTAAACTCCAGTTGGTGCCACCAGGATGCAGGTCTACTGCAAACAAAGCCCATACAATAGTTTAGCAATCTTGCAAGTTCTACTACTGTATGAACCTTTAATAATGCCATTCACAATAATTACAAGATTAATAGACTGAGGTATTCTTCCCAAATGATAATGTGTTCTTATGTTAACATAATGCAGTCATTTATCAGAGAGAGAGGGAAAAGGAAGGAATACCTTAATTTCATGTCTTCTGGGACAATTACAAACTGCAGAAGGATTGTGTGAGTAAGGACTGAGGCTGGCTAAATTAATAAAAAATCTCCTGAACTGTCCCTGTATTTGCCTTGGTCTTGTGCTGAGGTCTCTTTGCTGTTGAAGCTGGACAGGTTTTCAAAAGTGAGGTAATACCACCCACACTGAAAAGCTGAATATACTACTAATAAGCCAGAGCAGACAATGGTGAGGACAGTGTTACTGCTTGGCCCTTTGCCCAGCCATGACAAATGCACTGAGCAGCCTGTGAGAACTCCTGGACTCTGCGCATGAGGGAAAAGCTGGAGGCATAGCAGAAAGGCTGACAGCCACACTTTCATGGGAGACACATAGGCCTGTTTGCAGCTTAGAAATAAATGCAAATTGGTAGGGAGTTTCCTTTCTAAAAGGAAATCAGTGACCTTGGGAGTCTCATCATTGTCTTCTCACTTACATTAGCCTGCCTTCATGCAGCCTTCTGTTACCCTAGTATTGGCTTTGAAGCTTCAGGTTTGTTCAGGTCTGGGATCTCCAAGTGGAAGATTAAAGAAGAATAAAGAGATAAAGCAGAGCTGTGAGGGGAACTTAATGTTTCAGAGGAAATTAGAAGTATAGAAATAATATAAACTGAGTAATCCAGGCCCACATTACAGACTGATCTGCCTGGCCAATAGGTCTACTAGAAAACACGGAGATGTCAGATTTTGTTTCTCAAGACAGAAGACTTGCCCTGTTGGCTGAGCACTGGAACCTTGCCCTGGAAACGTAAAAGGCTTGGGGCCATTGTGGTGTATAAGCTTGGGGCCACTGTGGTGTATAAATTCCCAGAATGACACTGTGGCCAAAAAAACCAAATCTGATCCTTGAGTGTGAAAACTCAGTCAAGTCAGGTAGGAATAGATGGGTGTTACAGCTGATATATACAGCCTGTACAGCCTGGTGTACATCTTTTGCCAATGCCAGAATAATGAGTTATGTGTTGCAGTACCAAGAGCAGTATCAAAACTGGATGGGAGCAAAAGCTGATGCTAAAATGATTGGTAAATTGAATAATGCTAATGGATAATTGGACGAAGGTCAGAGATTTTAGAATTATTAAATCATAGGTGGCATGACTTAGTAAGACACCAAAATCTTCACCTATTTCATATAAAAGTCAAAATGAAGGGACAACTTGAATATGGCTTGTGAGTACATAGTAACAAATCTGGAAAGGTTTAATAAGACCCAGCAACTGGAATTCGGAACTAGGCATATACAGGTCAGCTTTAGTTGTGCTTTGTGGAGGTTTTGAGATCACTAGAAATTTTAATTGAAAATAAAAAACTTTTTAAAAATAAAATGCTGTGAAGCCACAGGCCTGTATTGCACTGGCCTGTGTTTCACACCAGGTCCAGTACTCTTACTGCACAGCTTTCTCTGGGCTTCTGGAGCTGAATTCATATTCCCTTGAAACAAGTAGAGGATTCTGGGACCTGAGTATCTTGTAGTTTAATTGATGGCATTGACATTACCATTAAACTTTTCTCATCCTTTTGATGTTTTCCCAGAAAACCCGTTGTCAAAATATCTGACTTCCGTTTAAAATGTTAGTGTGATTTTACTGTATCTATTTTGAGGGGTTGACTAGGGAGGAACAAAGCGGTTCTGGTTGCAACTAAGTATGAAGTTTTTACTTCAGACTGTGCCAGAACGTTGATCTTTTGGGGAAGCTCGATCAAGTTCAGTTAACTTCCCATTGCTCCTTTCAGAGTCTTCTGCTTGCCTAAACAGCTGCCTTTGAACCTAAAAGCAAATAAAAAAAAAAAAACCTGCTTGATAAATCTTGCTTTCCAAGCCCTGAAGTTCTGCAGGGATTCTATATGTTTGAACGACAGCGAGTGTGGGAATAAGACCATTGAGCTAGTCTGTTCTGTTTTTCTGCAGTGCCTACACTGAGCCCTACAAGGTGTGCCCAGTCTCTGTGACACCAATGGAAGTTGTCACATCAGATGAGGAACAAAAGAGTTCAGAAGATGATGAGAGCAGCCTTGGTGACCCCAGTCTCACCAACAAGGTAAAAAAAGCCCCCTAAAAATGGCTAATACATGAAACCTGGAGAAGGAAAAGCAATTTGCAAAAGAATCTGGATTCTCATCTCTCTCTGCTTTTTGTCTGGTGCTCATTTAGAAATGGCAGAGCCATCAGTCCTTTATGCCCCCACTAGGAATAATTTACCTCTACAGCGCATGGCAAAAACAAAGAATGTAGTCTGAAGATAGACAGTGGGGGCAACATAAACAGCAAGGAAGGCCTGGCTTGAATGCCAGGAAAAATGTCTCACTCCCAAAGCATTTAGTTGCAATCTTAAGAATTTAAAATTACATTGAGTAAAAAAAAAAAAAAACAGATGGAGAAGACCTGCACTGCACACAGAGAGGGAACAGTAAGCAGAGTCTCAAAGGTCTCAAAACAAGCAGGGCAGCTTCTGACTCAACAGCATCAGTGAAGAATGTCTTTGCTGCTTCTTACACATTTCCACTGGGTGGGCTTGGTTTCCAGACTCCAGTAATCATTCTATTTTGCAAATCTTTAACATATTATAATACACACTCGTGTGCACACACACAAAACTGAAATGTGCTGGAGTTCGGAATTACAGATTTGTGTGCCTTGAGGAAGCACCTAATTCAGATGCCGTTCAAGGGACAGCTCTTGATTTCTGTACTTATGCAGATCCTCCAGGACAGCTGCAATCTAGCTCTTCAAGGATGGGATCTGGAAGACAGACGTGGACTGCTTTTTCTTCTCTCTCACTGATTCACAAAGCTAACCTGAATAAGTGAATTGTTCTCATTGGCACTACTGTGGACTGCTATATAGTGCATAATAATTACAAAAGGGGCATTATGAAGTCACTCAAAGACTGAAGCTTATAAAACTGTTATGAGCCTCTGATTGTGACAGTAGCAGTCTTGTCTGAGTACTATCAAGCTACAATAACCTACGCTGAGCGATCTATGAAGTACAACACACACACACAGAGTAAAATGCATAAGGAGATGCAATTTGTCCATTTTGGCATGGCAAGTTAGTGGCACACACAGCAGTGGAGCTTCTGCTTCCATGTTTTCACTAGCTGCCCTGCTTTGAAATGCAGAGGGTACTCCAAAAGAGTACTCCAGAAAAGTGACTTGCACAATACTAATGCTTCTTGTTTAGAAAATTGTTCTGTGATTTACTTGTGCTGCTCTTATGGCAAACAACTCCTTCTAGCCCCGTGGGGGCAGCTTTTCCCCCAGCTCCACAATTTTTTTAAGTTGCATCAGTTTGGTTGAGGTTTTTAAGGAGACCAGTCTGATTCTGATCAAGGTCATGCAAACAGCTGGGTCAGCACAACATTGAGAGCTGGCACTGTGCTCAGAGGGGAGTGACTGGCACTGTCACCAAAGTGCCATCGCTCTCTATGATTAATATGTCTTAGCCAAAATTCAGGGACCTCAGTGTCACATGGCCTGTCTAGAGCAAGTCTGAGAGTGTCACTATGCATTGTCTGTCTTGTGTTATTTAATTGCTGTTTGCTTAACCAGGAAATGAACTCAGAGATACACAATAGTGTCTGTAGACAGATTGCTGGAAACAGGGGACGGAGTGGGTGCAGGTCCCTCAACTATTCACTTTATGAAACAAAGTCCAAGTGATAATTACAAGACTGTAAAGCTGCCCACATTTTAGAAATCTTTACTCCCTGCAGCCAGTCATGTGCATAGTCCTGTGGTATAGCTCTCACCCAGCTCCCTCTTCAGAAGCCGCCTCTGGACCTCACCCCAAGCCTTTGCTTAGCAGATGGAGGCCATGGCAGCTTGTAGGGACCCTTGACTTTCTGCTTCACTGAGTCTTTTTACCAGCATACATGGTCTGGCAAGGAATGTTACAAAGACTTGTACTGCACTCATTTCCTCTGAGTCCACTTTAGGTCACTGAGAGCTGCTTTACTTTGCAACTACTAGACTACTCTTTTAGCACCCTACTTCATCACTGCTGAAAAAGTCAAACTTTTCCCAGTATATTCTTTTCAGTACATATTTCTATGGTTGGGCCATCTCTTACCATAAGGAGGAGTCATGAAGTTGGGAGCAAAATACTATTAGCCACTTGTACCTCAGAGCCATACAGTTTGCTTCTTTGACAGTTATCTGTGTCTTCCAAGATGCCTACTAGTTAAATAGATGCCTCTGAGATTTCAAACAACATTGTCTGGTGAAGTACTGAACTAATTCTGGACATATTTATGGCTATTTAGTTTAGACACTTTGTTTACTACGCAATAAAGCCCTTTGCCCCATTTGTTTCCACAGGTCTCACTGACTGCAGTCAGAACAGTTTGGACTATGACCATTTTGATGAAGAGCTCCCTTTTCCAAGTGTTATATCGTCAATAGCCTTGAAGCTGGCCTGGTCAAAGTTAAGCACTTTCTGCTTCTTTGACAAATTTTAGACCTGTAAAAATCCACAGAAAATTTCACTCTTTCAACAACAGGACATTTTTCAAACTTGCCATCTGCATTAGCAGCTATTGTACTGCACTATATTACTAGGATTTAAATTGGGGAAGTGGCATGTCATGGAAAGTCCAGGATGGCAGACACTGAACAACAAAGAATTAAAGTCTGGTCACTGTTTTTACTATAGAAATATGTCGTTTCAAAGTGCTCTCTAACATTGCTTTACTTTATAGAATGAGAAATTTTCTAATTGCTTCTGACTTCTTCTGTTGACAGAAAGAAGGCCAGTCCAGAGCTTACCTCATTGCCCAGGAGCTGATGTCTTCAGAAAAAGTGTGAGTTTGTTTTTATAACCTATCTGTTGCTATTCTAAAATTGAAGCTTTGCACTCCACCCTTCGGTATTCATTTGATGGCAGTTAATAGAAGTTTGTCTCTCTCCCCAGATATGTGGAAATGCTCCAGTTGTTACGTGTGGTAAGTAAATAATTTTAATCACTGAAACCTAGATACCCTTTTATTTAGCTGAAATTTAAAAGACAAAAACACTGAAGGGATTTAAGTGAATTTGAGGAGGAACGGCTTACTGTGAACCATTCAAATCTGTCTTGTAGACAGAAGAGCGTTGGCCAACAGCTGGGACTTGCTGGGCTGAGACTGGTGTAAGATGCAGAATAGGCCTAGTGCTCAGAAGGAGATGGTGGTAAACAGGAGTGAACACTCTCCCTTCTGAGTGAAACAGATGGGAATCGAGCTATGAAGCATGGGGATTTGGTTTCAATGGACTCACTCTGCTTCCATTTAGGGTTCTTGTTTTCTGATAATGCAGTTATTGTCAGGCTGCTTTGCCTATGCACCTACTGGGTCAGGAAAGAAATGCTTCAGGACTTTCCCCATTCCTTCCCTTTTCTCTGGTAAATTTCTGTGTAGTGAAATTTGTTTCCCTGCCTGCTCATCCCACTGGAGTAAAGGGATCTTATGAATATTTTGCACGTTCTCATTATTCCCTAGTTATGAAAGTAATTAAGGAAAAGAGAAGGAGGAAAAAAAGAGAAGTTAATATGTCAAATAAAAGTAAGAAATGGGCCTAAAGGAAACCCTTGAATTAATGCACTGGTGGATGAAGTTAAGCCACTTACAGGTTGTGAAATGTCAGAATAACTGTAACCATGCAGTGTGACCTTCCCTCTCCCAATTCCCTGGGTTAGAAAGTTTAATAAAGTCTCATCAATTTTAGAATTGGAAGGAGCCATCAGACAGATGAGCAGTCCCCAACCATATGAAGTTTAAGAAGGTTAAAATCACAATTTTGATTAATTATTTCCTTATACAGTGGAAAAGTTCTTATGTGTCTTGACCCATACACTCCTTTAGGGGTTATAGAAGGCTTTTCTTCAGCAGAGCCAACAAGCAAGTTCCTCAGATAAGATTTGTTTGTATGAGTTGGCTTTCTAACTAGTGTGGAACCTGGGTCAGAGAATGAGGGAGAAGAAACAGGCAGCCTGTTTTCATATTTGTCTGCTAGTTCAGGCACTCTTTCGTTTAGAAGAGGTCAAAAATCTTTATGGGAACAGGCTCAGAGTGTATGTTTCTGTCTTTCAATGGTTGCCTGTCGCCCTGGCATATCCCATCTCTACTGCTATATGCTGACGTCTGTATGACACTTACCTATTGCAGTGGCATTCAGAAATAATCTGCAGGTTTCTCTGTTGAAAACATGTTCAATCTAAAAAACACTGTCACCTTTTCCATCCTAACTGATGTTGGATCTTTATATTTGCCTCTTGCCAGTTCAGAATATCTAGAGAAACTATAACCAATTTTACTTACAACATGTAAGTCCCTTAGAATGTAGGGGTTATATTGCCTAACCAAGGCAATATTTTCAATACTGCCATAACACTAGAAGTTACAATAATCTACTTGCTCCTTTTTCCATATTTGAATAGTTTTAGGAATAGTCACATCAGCAAGAAATCATGCTTTGCTATGCACTTGTTGACACAAATTCTACTGGCAGATTTCAGAAGCAACCACGAGTGATCACAGCCACCAAATCGCTATCAAGGTACAACACACCATTCATGGCCAGTTAGGACCAAAGGCTTCCTTGACAACACACCTCAACCCACGCATACATTTTTGTTTCCCATCACCAACTTTCTCAAGAAAATAGTTTCTAAATGCCTATCATCAAGTCTCAAGTTTCATCTTCTCATGTAAACCCACATATTGGTAAGAAAGGCAAAGAACTAAACCACACCCTAGCTACTTTCAGAAAGGAAAAAAAGGCTTTTTAAAGCCTCCAGTAAGAGCAATTTCCCATCTCATTTCCAGGCTTTGCTAGTGCTGCTGTTCATTCAGCATAACAGAATCCGTTTGGCCTTTCACTGGAGACTTTAATAAACTGATTGATTGCCAAAATGATGACATTTCCATACACCCACTCTGCTATTGAACTGAAAGACTGGAAACATTGTGTTAGCTCACAAACTTGGTATCAGTTGGTGTGGTAGTAGTGATAATAATCTAAAAGGTTAGCAGTTACTTGCCCTGCTCAAAGGGAGTACAGTTCTCTGGAGCAGCAAGTTAAGAACTCATTCTGGTCTGAGCAGATGGAACTGGCAGGCCCTTTTAGTCCAAGTTCATGACCTCTAGGTACTCACAGCTTTTCTGAAGTTGTTTAGTCTTTGAATTTCCTTCAAGATCATTTAATCTTCAAGCTTTGTCATTCTTTCTCCTATTATGCGTCCCCCAGCAATGCAGGCTGCGTTTGATATCCTTTTCTTAAGTGCTTGCTCCAGGACGAAATGCTGCAGGTGGCTTTCTCAACCTAAAATTTCACATATCACCAAGATGGTTTATTTGCTTCCCCTCAGCTGGTCTGTTTCAAATGGCTTTACAAGATGTACACAAATCAAACTTAGTGTGACTCAGACTGCTTCAGGATCCCAGTCTGTATGGGATCAAGCATTTGCTTGATAGTATATCGTGGTCACGTTTATTTTGCCATTCATTTTTGATAGTGGACCATGTTGATGTTTAATTTGCCTTTGGCTTTTGTACATAAAATCATCATCTTTGTGAGTGCATAAACCCCTTTGAAGTAGTTATTACTTCCCTCCAAGATATTTACTGAATTAAGGACAGCTCTGCACTGAAAAGACATCAGCCCCAACACCTCCTTTTAAAAAGAAAATTGATCCTGTTTCCTGGTTTGCATTTTCCTCACAACAATGGACTACAATTGTTAGAAACAAAGAGACCCAGATTTATGCTTCCTAAGCATTTGGAGATAGAGATATGAATATGATAAGAATAGATAAGTGCTGTCTCCCCGGCCTTCAGAGCAGTTTGGAATTCAGCCCTGCACTGGACATCTCAGTGTTCATGACTACAAAATAAGTCTTAGGAAGTAAAAAAGAACAAAATAATCTTAGTGCTCAAGCCTCTAACTTGAGATTAAACCTCATTGATTAAACTCTACTTTCAGAATTCTTTTGGGTGGCACATTCTCAAGAACAAAAAATAACTACCTAATTTAGGAACCGTTGCTACATGTTAGACAAAAGATAATTCCATCTTTCTAATTATTTACACTTCCAGTGAATGATTTGCTGAGCCTTTTTTACTACTATGAATTTCTTGGATGATGTTCAATGTTCTGCTGGACCAATCAAGTCATTGCTTTCCTAATTAAATGTTTTAGTGAATGCAATGTGCTGGCTAAACAAAGAGCTAGTTCGCTGGTGGGCCCTCTGAAGCTCTTATAAAAGCCTAAGGACATACTGTTAGAAAATAATAGCCTGCCCTCACTTACACTAGGCTGAATTTTTTTCTCATTTATTTATTCATTGTTGTGTTCATCTGCAATGGCAATGTATTGGCCAGGGAGCTTCCACAGCAGGAATGTTGAGCCAAAATAGCTTTCAGATAAAATGTATATCTCTTCAAAGGAGAAGGAAGCCACACAGCACACCTGGATGAGGACAATTCCCTGGTAAAAAGCTGCACTGATACAGTATTCTCAGTGCATACTGTACAGCATACTCAGTGCATGTCTGCTGGTTCTAAAATTCATTTGCAGTGTTTTGGATGAGTGTTTCTATTTGGCTGCATGTGAGTGTGTGCTGAGGTCAGGGTTCCTGACCTAGACTGTACCCTGCATGGCAGGATAAGAGACTAATTGTGGCTGCTGCGATAGCATTTTCTGCTGTTCATCTGGCATTGTTTCTGCTGAGTCCAGTAGTGAGAAATGTGAGATCACTGCTCCGTACAGATCAGGGGTCATTCAATCTGCTATAGGAGATGTGCCATTTTATAATTCAGGAGTGCCACTTCCATCATCAGGTATCTCCGCCACAGCTGACTGTGGTGGAGATACCTCCAACAGCCACCATGAGTCAGACTCGGTTCATAGGATAGTGTGCAGCACCTCATGTCCGCACTTGCCTTTAATATGGAGGCTTCTTTTCCCCCTTTGAACTCTTCACTCTCCCCTCAGGTATAATACCTAGATGTCCAAAAGAGCTTTGGATTCTGCAATATGCAGAATCTATGGAATCTACCTCCATTCTACAAGTGAGACTGGTTGTAAAATCCTGCAAATTTAGGATCCTGTAAAATCCTGTAAAATTATGCAGTTAGTGTAGACTCTACTTACACAATTTGGGCTGCAACAAGATTTCCTGTTGTCCTCTCTGGCCCCCTCACAAAGTGTCAAATATGATGACTTTCCATTAGTATCAGCTCACTAAAATAGCAGCTTGACTAGCAAAGCAATTACAGCTTTAGATATACATGTAAAATGATTTTATATGCACGTATGTTGATGTATGTATGTACTTTGCTGAAAAGCATAAAAGTCTGGATGCCAGGTGGGTGTTTTGGTGTGAACAAGGTAAACACACTGTGTGCAGACATGATTTCTGTAGCTGAAGTTCCAGTATCCCCATGTGATGACTAAGGTAGAAAAACAGCTGTGGTTTTCCACTAATGAATCTGCTCTGTACACTCTTTTTTTTTTTTTTTTTCAGTGTTTTTTCCCTCATGGAAACTCACACATCTATTTTGAAAATTGTAGAAATATCCCAGAGGAATTTATTTACCCATCAGACCTTTCCCTTTTCTTTAATACAGACTACAGATATATGCAGAAAAGCTTATTCAGCCATGACAGCAATAGAGGTCAGATCTCTGCCTGGTGTAAATTTACTTAGTTTTTCTCTGGCAGGTGACTGCAAGAACAGCAGATGATTAACTTCTTCAAAGCATTGCATTGCATCCTTTTGAGTTAAGATTTCTTTACCTCATTAACAACAACATGAAGCTAATTCAAAATCTGGGAAGCAGTTCAGCTCTATTCTGCTCTGTAGAACCTTTGTTCCTCCCAATGAGACAATGCAATAAAGAGCAGGTTGAAACTTTGTTTTCAAGGTCTGGAATCAAGGTCACCCATAATCCTTAGACTGCAGGCGTTCAGAACTTTTCTAATTCAGCCACAATCTAGCAACCTGTTCCTTCTAGTATAATGTGCACTTTTTGTTCACAGAAATACTATTTGTTTCAGATATTTTTCTCGGCTTGTTAAAGAGTGGGTTTGCTCTACAATCACCATTTTGTAACTAGAACGTCACAGTTTCTAGCTCAAATGCAAGCCTGATGCTGTGAGCCACTGAGAAGGAACCTCAGTTCTCACCTGCAGAGCAACTGCTGGTCAAACCATAGGACTGAAAATTACTATTGGCAAAGACAATATTAATGGTGGTGGTACTCCCTTCTTCTTCTGTTCTTGTGCCATTGTGGTCAATATGCAAGGACTAGGATTTACATTATTACTAGATTAGAATTGTCTATGGTACTAGAAGATTAAAAATAAGAAACCCAAGCAAATCTAGCAACTGATCAGCATTTCTTGGACAATTCTAAAATGTTTCCTTTCAAATAGTGCTATCTGTTTAGCTACACCTGTAAGTCAAAATCCCAACTTTCTCTCCTTTAGTGTACTCAACTTCCTAATATTCATAGCTGCTTTCAACCCATTGGAGGTGGCAGAACCAGCTTTTTACAGTAAAGGTAGAAAATAACTTAAGTCCTTATCGTTTTCTGACTACCTCTACCAGACTGGTTGCAGTAGTCCTCAGTCCCAGGGATTCATTCATCACCACTGGATAAACTGATCTAATTTGGCAGAGATTCTGAATCCAGAATGAATTAATGCACTCCAAGTTATTTTCAAGTAAAAGTTGAAGGAAAGGAATCACCCAACATAGCATATGCTTATATGTATGTGTGTATGTACAGATAAGTAGTTTTTCCTCTGGGTAAGCTGCCTGCCTGACAAGTATTTAAGCTGACAAGAGATTGGTTTTCCTTCCTTTCACTAGGGTCCTGCAAGGTTAAATGTTCTCATTTAAGTAATTTTGCTAATAAAAGGTAACTAGCAGCAGGGCTGAACCACAGAAAGGATAACAGTGTATATGGGATGTATCCATCTTGCGAAATATCTGTTGACACACACATACAGGATTGCTACAGTTGAAATTTGCAGGTGGACTCTGAAGCACATTCACCCCCATTTTTGGAGAGAAATTATACACAGACTCACCATTTCTGCATCTGTTCACAAAATCCTGGAAGCTAAACTCAGAACTAACTCTTGTCCCATTAACTACACCTCTTGCCCTTTTATTAGAATATCACATTTTGTATAGGTGTCGAATCCTGTACAGAACCTTCTTGATAAGTGCTCTACCAAAAACCTCTGGTTGCTGGCATTGCTGACTTCTTTGAACGAGTACCTGGAGATAACGACCTGCTACGAAAGTATCAAGGTTTCTGATCCTAGGTAAATCGGGCTTATTTTCTGTAGCCTGGAGCCACTTACCTAATTTTTTCCCTCAAAATCTCGCCTGTAATCACTGTTTCCTCTTAGCATCAGCAGGCACTCACAGCATCAGTAAAGCATCTCACATCCCAGCATCCTGCATGGAGGCTTATCACATCACAGAGGGTGTCAGATTCTCTTCCAAGAGCCAAGCATGTGCCAGTTAGGCAGAGCACCACATAAACTATAAGATCTTGTTGAAACCCTGCATTCCTCCTTGTCTCATACTCTCATAACAAACTCCAGTTTACAGTCCCTATTTATAGCAGAGAACAGAATTCTTCAGAGGCCTTCCTGGAGGTAAAAGACATCATTTGTGTGTATTAGTGAAGAAGAAAAGAACTCTAAACCAACAACCTTTGTGGCTGTGGGGTTTGATCCTCTTTGTTTCACTTCATTAGTTATAGGGTTTATATCAAGGATGTTAAGGATATGGCCACTGAATGGCTATAAAGGGCTTATTTATGGATGCCCAAAATGTAATGAAAAGATGTATGTTTCAGAAATGTATTTTTATAGCTGAGTTGCTAACCTTCTGTGTCACCTAGGCAGCTTGGGTTATGCTTTGCCATGCACATGCAGGTACAGGCGTAAGACTGTTGTTAGATCTTTAGGCTCATCCACCTCTGTATGAGATTGAGCTTCGTAGCTATCACACCAGAGGCTTGAACTGAACAACTTCAGTTCATGAAACTGTTTTAAGAAAATTTTGATCCATCAGGGAATTATATGGACCCAATGTTTAATACCTCCTGTACTTAGACATTGGGCTTTTGTGACAGACTTGGAGGCCTTCAAGTGCCATGATTGATTACAGTCAGTGAGACTGGAAAAGCACTTTGTGTTTGATTAACAGCTTCACAGGCACTCAGCATTTTCAACAGTGACATAATTATTTTTTAATGGATTTTTATAGTGATTACTGTTATGCTGCAGGGTTTTTTGTTAATCATTAGAAAGCTGGCTATCCAGGCAACTGAATTGAACTATTTGTCTGAGAATTCATTATAATCAAGAGGACAGACAATTAATAACTAATTCACTGAGATGCTGTGGGAAAGGGGTGTTAATCCTGTTGCTCAGTTGTAGTGGGAAGTGGACGGACACAGAGATGTTTGGTGTTAATTTGGAAAATATGACATATTTTTAACATAATAGATTACTTAAACACATCAGTAGTGAACTACAGGCTATTCACTTGTCCAGGCACAATAAGCTGAGAGAACCCTTTAGATTGTTTCCTTTTTCCTGGTCTGGATTAATTATGATGACTGAGGACTTTGGAAGGTTGCAGAGTTAGTAAAAGCCAGAAGACAGATTGATTGGTTTAGCTGGTTGAAAAACCTCTGGATTATATGCTGGTTGAAACATGCACTTAGATAAACTAACTCACATCAGAAAAAAAATGGAAATTAAATAGCACAACAGTGGGATTATTTATGGTACTGGGGCAGGACATGTTGTGGAAATCAGGTCCAGATAATTGGAAACATAGTAATACTTTTTCAGAAATCTTTATGATATTGTTTTATCCGGGATATATTTAATAAAAAAGAAAACTGTTATCATTATCTTTTTATTTGTACCTAGTTCTAGTGGCTTTTCAGGAAACAAAGGTTTCAGCTTAAAAAACCCCAACATTGTGCATGTGTGACTCTTGGCTAGTATCCATTAGATAATCCAGTCATCCCCGTTCATAGAGAGCCAGTGTGGACATTGCAGTTGACAGTAACAGAAAAGCCAGGAAGGAATCTGAGGAGACTAAAACCTGGTCTTGCCTGAAGACAGCCCCTATCGGTGAGAGAGGAATTTTGAAGGTCATTGACTAAAGTCTCTCCTGTTCTGTAAGAGAACAGAACCTTTCAGGAGGATCATAGTCATACCAACCAGATCCCACCATGCTGAAACCAATACAGCAGCCTTGCTTTGATCAGTCCAAAATGGCCAGTCCAATGTAAAGTATAGATTCACAGTGAAGTGTGCTCTGATGAGTTAATCATACCTGGACCTTAGCAAGTTTTATGGAAGTCAGTTCTTTTTAATTAATTCCTCCTTAATAACACTATCTACTTAAAAAAAAATTAACTAGACAGAAGGCAGAGTCCTGAGAAATGCCATGGTAAATCCTAGTATGGCCCAGGAAGTTAATAAGATTGTCCCTAAAAGTTCAGGGAATAGAATTTTCTTTCTTGGCAGCTCAAACCTGGGAAAACATTTTGCTATGCACTCTGAAATAGGTGCTCTATTAAGTACCAGAACTGGCTATATTTTAATACAGAGAAAATTTCCCCTATGCCTACATAATTTATAAACCACTTCATGGTGAAAACCATTTCTAAGATGAGGAAAAAAGGACTCAGGCTTCATAGGGAAAATTATTTGTTCCATAGCTCCATTGTTCCATTTGTTTGAAGTGTAGCTAGTGCAAATTCTAGCACAAGGCATGTAGTTCACGTTTTTTATGTCAAGCTGTTGGATCCAATGTGGTGAGAATCTCATCCTTCATTTTTAAAAAATTATTTTTCAGGCTAAGAAACACTGTAAAAATTAGATAAACCACACCCAGAAAAGCAGGGGGAAAAGGCAAGGTAAATAAAAAGACACCAAATCATTATATGCATAAGGGTCTTATGGCTTGATCTGGTGAAACATTACATTTTAAGTCGATAGCATTGTGGAATTCAGGTGAAACTGTGTATGAACTAATGGATGGAAGAAAACACATCCTGTGATCTCCTTGCCATACTGAACACTGTTGCTGTTGATAGCATATTCTTTAATTTCTAGAAAGCACAGTTTAGGAGTCAAGAAATTGTAATAATAATTTCAGAAAATATATTTTAAATCTTTTTGCCTCATTTCCATGCTGTTATTCACAGGACTTCTATGAAGGTATTTTGAAAGTGCTTGGAGATGATGATGAAAATGGACAAGAAGAAGTTAAACTCAAGCAGGGTTTAAGTGAGCTCCCTGAAATTTGTGAATTACACCAAGACATCCTGGAAGAACTGGAAAAGAGAGTCCTTAAATGGCAAGTACAGAATGGCATAGTTTAATCGCCTTAACATACCCTCCACAGCAGGTGGGTGAACTCATTGGTGTTCCCTTGACCATCCCAGCAAAAATGAAAAGAGTAGAACCTGAACTGCTTTAGCAGATTTTGCATACAGACAGGAAGGAAGTAAATGTAGAGGCTGTTAGGCTAAGAAATCAAATACTGAAATATGTGTACAGTGAACAGCCCATGACTCTAAAATGGCACCGTCAGTCAGTGTGAGAACAGCCAGCTTCATATGCATTATCCCCTGCCAGTTCTCAGTCATCACCTAGTGGCTTCACACTCATGGCCTGAAGGTCACAGACTCATGCTGTGGGAAGCAGGAACAACTTACATCAGAACTGATCCTGAAGATCATCTGCTTACAGAAATCTACACAGCAGCTGTGTAGCTCTCAGTTAAGGGACAGCCTGTTGCTCCCAGCACCGAGGCAGGGTTCTGCTACCCTAGGCTTCCAATCCAAATGGACACTGGCAGCCTGTTAATGGGACTCCATCAACCATCCTTACAGGGCAAAGTCTTTCCATGAGAGAATAAGACCATGACTAGGACAGACAACGCTCCAAAATTCATTCAGCTGAGGAGACCTCTGACTTAAGCCAGGCTGCCAGGTTCTGCTGAGTGATAGACCATGAAGCCTCACACCTCCAACTTGCTAAACTCCAGGAGACAGTGGTCGCTGAGAATGGATGATCCTATTTCTGCACAGCCGCAGAGCAATTAAGGAAGTCAGTTAAATTAGGAGAATTTTTCAGTAACAGTCCTAAATGTAGGGCACAGGTCTCCTTGCAGCCCTGCACTTCCCTCTCAAAGCACACAACAAGGAAAGGAGAGGCTAAAGGGAACTGTGTTTTGGTTTGTGTCCACCAAGGGACTGTTGGCAGAAAGACTTAAAATGTGTCACCAGTGATTTATGATTTATGCACTTAGAACACAAACAGACATAGTGTTTCCAGCTGGGAACTAAAACGTCTTGGCAAAAGGAACATCCAGAACTACTCTGTGGCACTGGGGATAAAAGAGGACTGTATTGCAAATGCTGCCAACACAACAGACATATAGATGTTATAGACCTGCACTCACACAGGTTCCCAGGTCATTACCACACCTGAAGTTTCCAGTAAGCCCTTCCCTGAGCCTGCACTTCCCTCAGACACTCTGTTGCCCTGGACATCTCCAGGAACTCACGTTCCTCTATTAATTATGATGCCTCTTTTGTGAACTCAGATTTTGTTCTGCTCTCTCCTTTTACATGTTTTATAAATATTTCAATACTGTGTATCTGAATATTGAAACAGATGACAGTGAGGCAGTGCTGAGAAACAGGCAGTGAAGGAGAGCTAAAGATCTGATATTACAACAAATGTTATATTCTCCCCCACAAACAGTGCTCGAAGCTTCCAGCTGCAGCAGTTGGAAGGTCTCTTGACTGAAGCAGGAGCCATGTCCTGAAAGGAGCCTCACAGTGCTGCTACGGCAGAGGCACAGCCAAAGGACCAGCCCCCATGGTGCCCATGCAACAGCAGCCTGTGGTGTTGTCAGTTTGTCCTGAAGCCCTCCCTCTTCCCTGCCATTCAGCCTAGGCTTTAGATGCACAGTGTACAGAGCCACTATGGGTCTAATATAATAAGCAAGAAATATGGCTCTACTTCTTTTATTTGTTTGTTTGTTTATTTGCTGCTTCTTTTCTTTATGTGGCCTTAGGGACGAACACCAGAAAGTTGCTGATGTTTTTGTCTCCAGAAAATCAAAGCTGAATCACCACACAGCATACATTACGCAGTTTGACAGGAATTTGGCTTTGCTAGATGAAACATGCCTTAAATATTCCCCACTGGCTACCATGATTCAAGAGTTTGAGGTAAGGCTCACACTTTTTTTTTTTTTATGGGCACTAATGCATGGCTTTGCTATGGGGATTAGTGAAGGATATTTTTTTTTTTTGGAACTCCACCGGTGTTCACACATACAGTAGAATGGAAGAATAGTCTTCTTTCACAGCTTCAGACTTCCTGTCTGAAGTGAGAAGTTCACTTGTGCATGATGTGTTTGTTTTGTCTCTGTTGCCCACATGCTCCTATGTGTGGTGTGAATCTACAGATCCATGAGTATGTTTTGCTGAAACATAGTGGAATGGTTTCTCAGTCACTTATTAACTTATCAAGCTCTCTGAGGATGTGTTAGAGTTAATAACTAGGATTGTAACTAAGATGATAATTTGCGGCTGAGCTCACATCCCCCCTGATCTTTGTGTCTCTTCCCTTCCACTGAGGACAGCAGAGCTCTGGTGACAGCCCTTACAGTGTGAAACACCAGCTTCTGAAAGTGGTACACCGTGTCTTCCAGTATCGTGTGATGCTCACAGGTCTGTAAAATCACTCTCAAAATTACTCAATAGAAACACTCCACTGATGTTCTGTGCCTCCACTGTGGTACATATTGATGCCATAACAGCTAAATCAGGGCTAAAGCAGTATAGTATTTCCTGGGATCTTCAATCTTAGTACAGGATTCAGGAAGTCTCAGGCAGCCTAGGAAGAGGCAGGCACTTCTACAGGACAGCCATCTTGAAAGGTCACAAAAAAGCATAGGCAGATGCTTTTAGTCATTCCCTCTTGTCTTTTTCCTTCTGTGAATCAGGAGGCAGAGTTCAGCCTCACTGCCAACAAACAGGTTTGATTTTTTATTATGTCAATGGTAATTATCAGAGGCATTAGAAGACAGGTGACTTCGGCAAGGAAACTCTGTACTGCATCCTGTATGACAATGGCAAGCACCATCTTATCAACAAAGCAGCTGTACCCAGTACTGCATCGTAAGTCCTATGCACAGTACACCTAAAGCTTGTGATAAGTCAAAAATCCAGTCCAATTTTCTTGCACTATAGGAGGCAGAGATATAAATTTACAGTAGCTCTACACTTACAGATTTTACATTTACAGTTATATCTTCCCTTTACATTCAGGACCATATGTATAACTACTACCTGGGGGGATTATGTTCCTTCTCTGTAAGCCACCCGAAATCTAGCAAGTCTGAGCCTGTGAGGAGAGCAGGCTTTCTGAAGGAGGATGTGGCCCTTAGAAAGAACTGGGAAGTTTAGAACTGGCTAGGGAAGGAAATGGTGAAATGTAACAATGAAATTCAGTGTTGTCATGTAATTTAGTCAGAACACAAAAGAGCAAGGATCCATAGACATAAAGATGAAGAAATATTTTGAGAGCATGTATATGTGTGGGTGGACAGGGATGCAAGATTAGTTATGCATGAGACAGTAAAAATGAAGCCATAAACCCTGCCCATACAGCCAATGACGGACACAGCGTACTAGAAGGGGCTTTTATAAAAGCAGCAGAACAAAGTGACCATATGAAAACTTTATTAACAGCACAGATTACCAGCAGTTTCATCTTGCTGCAGACACTTTGATCAAGGATGCAACTCATTAATCACAGCTGGGTTTGCTTTTTCAGTACAAGCAATACACATGAACACTGGATGCCAATACTGGGAGTTACTTTCTGTTTGACTTTCTTCCCTCTGTGTGTGTGTCTACATTAAGGGCAACTTCCCAGATTTAGCAGTCTCTCATGATCCACAGTGGATCCTTCATGATCCATAGTTTGTGGTGCATGCACGCATATACTGCATTTATGTGAAAGGAATTGGCATATTCCTGTCAGAAATAGCCCTTCTCTCCTCTATTTTCCCATTTCTGTGGTCCACAAGATAAATTGCAAGCATGCAGCATGGTATTTTGTGAGAAAGTTGGAAGGGCTTCAGTGAAGCTCCAGTGATTGGATTCCATCTATGCTTGAAACAGTTTAAGTTCCTCTTTGTCCCAGGTACTGACGCTAACTGGGAAAATGAAAGCTTTTGTGGATACTGAGATAGAGTCTGCTGGATTAAGATATTACAGAAAATAGGGTTACTACTTAAGTTCTTCATCTCAAGAAACCAAGCCACTCTGACTGCTGGGACAGAATGGCTCTGGAACAGTGCAGTCCTTCAGATTCTCAGGTGTACTTGTGTGATAACTGACTGATTCTACCAGATAAGGAAGGGTATTTATGAGGATATTGGTTACCACTTACTGCACCACAACCAAAAAGATTTCTCCACTCAGTCCATAGCTGAGGACAGAGCTTGCAGGGGTGAAAAGGAGCACTGAATCTTGCTTGATGACATCACACAACCCTCCCTGCCTGTCTGAATACAGGCAGATGCTTTCCAGAATGTAGGTAAAAGCCAGGTGGAGTTCAGGGTGCCAGGGAAGGCTCAGCACTAGAAAGAGAAATGTGTATGGATAAGACATTCAAGGGAACAGACATCCATGCACAGCACCGTTCTCAGCAGAGAGGTCTAGTTCTTGGATGCTGAATTAGGAGTCTAGACTAGTCAGTAAGATAAGAATGAAGTACTTCCAGACTAGGGTCTTAAAAGACCCAGACACAGAATAAGCAGGTGGTCCAAGAAAATTAGTCAAAAAAAACACTGCTTAAAGGTTTGTATATAATGCAAATATAATTGCTATCACGCTGAGCACTATTGTATCTATCTTGCAGAATCTATTTTCAGAATATGATTGAATTCGGTAGTAATTATTTGAACTCTGCTCGTACAGAACTAGTGTCTCCTTCCTGTGCCCATGAAAAGCATATGATTCATTTACTCTAACTGTAAATATAGCTAACAGCATTCATTCAGATAGGAAAACAGAATTAATTAGAAAAACAGTTATTTGTAAAGTGGTGCTACTCAGCAATTACTCTTGACTGAGAAACATGTTTGACACTGTTTATTTACACCTGCCAGGTTATGTAAGCTCAAACCTGTGTCAATGCTCTTGCAATGATTCTCAAAGTAAAATACCATCAAAGATGAGTTTTGCTTTGGAAAGAGGCTATATATACATTTAATTATTTGAGAATAAAGTGCTGTGGGACATTACTGTGGATGCCCCATTCCTGGAAGTGTTCAAAGCCTAAGTTGGATGGGGCTTTGGGCAGCCTGGTCTTCTGGAAGGTGTTCCTGCCCATGGCAGAGGAATTGGAATAAGATGATACTTAATGTCCCTTCCAACCCCAGCCAGTGTCTGATTGTGTGATTAGGATTTAATGTTTTAGCTAACAAGACTAGAAATGACGTTGATCTGTATTCTGACTGTTGGATGTCTGTGTTTGTTTGATTATTTACTACAGATTACTTGAATAATCTTTGTCCTGATTCTACAGAGTATGAAGCCACACAAGGTAATATGGAACTGGTAGAAGAAAATGTATTTTGCTGACATTTGCTTCTAAAGAGGTGCTAGATCTCTATATTGGTACTATATGGAAGATGATTCTTTTCAAGATTTTGTGCTAATAGATTAGATATAAAATTTATCAGAACTGATTACTAATTTAAACAAATTATTTAGGACAAGAATCCTATCTTTTTTTCTTAATTTGAAACGTATGGACTTTCTATAGTTTTGATCTGATGGCACTTACAGACGAAGGAAACATCTATAAAGGCATAGTGCAGACACTGACCACAATTGCCTATCTCATTTGTGGTTAGGAGACCACACACTTGCGCCATTCCTAGCCGGCATGCTCCCAAGCTATGGCCAGAAATTGATAAAAAGCCCTGTACCACAGAGGAAGGGATGTGAAATAGGGACCTGAGCCATGTTATGCCACTGCTCTCAGCGCCAGAAAACATGTCCTAGCCCAGATTATTTGCCAGTGGAGAATCCAGGAATTAATTCATATCCCCACTTCATATACATTTCTATCAGAAAGGGATGACATGTCCTCTCCCTCAGCAGGAAGAGGTACAGCTTTTACTGTCACGTTACTTGGTGGCTGAAGTTGGGTTACATTCATCTCTCTATATCACAAAACATTGACAGAAGTCTGCAGCTAAAAAACATTACAAAAAAGATTTAGTGGCATCCTAGGTGCTTAAAAGGGTCCTCAGAAGCTCTCTGGGTCAGCACAAGCACGATGCAGTTTCACAGAAGAGAATGATGAAGGGAGGAAGGGGAGACATCACTGTGTGCCATGTCAGAGTTGCTAGGCAGTTGCATTATGAAAGTGACAAAGAAGCCAAAGTATGTCCTTGCAAACAGGAGGGATTCGAGTTATTTTTCTACTCTTTTGTGTGATATATGGTGTTTGTTTTCCTTCATCCCTCAGCTGCCTTATTCATCGTTTCTGAAATCACGGACCAAGCCAATGACAGCATGCTCCAAGCGGTGAGTCCTACCATAACACACGCTCCCCAGGTCAGTAGTGTGTTTTCTGCACATCTGTTCAAGTGAATACATATGTCTGCTAAATCCTGAAGCCTCCTTCATGGTGAGACTCAAGGGCTTATACAGATCTGGTTTACAGTACTGCAGGTGTGGAGTTGGTCTATGCCCTTCAGTGCATCTCTGCAAGATATAAGACACTATAGCCAATAGCACAAAGGGTTTTTTTCCCTCTTGGGGTTCAACTCACTTTTTTATAATTTCATTTCCTGAGCAGTGAGAGGGTTGTTAATAATCATTCAGGCATCAAAACATGAAATTCAAGAGACAAAGATAAGAAGCATCGTCATATGTAGCATCATCACATTGAGATGATGCAGATGAAGGAAAGGAGTGAAATATCTTCTTATTAAGAGTTTGTTTTCAGGTAGGCTTTTAAGGCTGAAAAAATGAATACACATGTTGTTAGGGAAGAACACACTAATGAAGATGAAAGGACAGATGTAGGTTGCAGGGAGGATGTCTAACAAGCCCAGAGTTTTATCATAAAAAGAAATGTAATCTGACCCCTCTATAAACTAGACTGGAACTACAGACTTTCTAAGCAAAGTTTTCAACTGGTTTTGATACTGATTTTCCTTCTCCTCAGGCAAAGAATTTTTCCATTATTAAAGCAGTCTTTGTACCAAAATAAATATTTCATCAAAAACCTGAGATCTCATGAGAACCTTCCAGAAAAGTCTCAGAGCTTTTGGGATATCTATGTCAGAGACTGAGAACTCTTAAGAGCTCAATTCCTTACAGATCAAGGTCACACATCTGTTTCTGGCACTTCTACTTCCTTAGATTTCACTCAGATATATGGGATCATTATATATATATAAATACTTTTCTAAAGTTAGAAGTATATGTAAGTGGCCAAAATAAAATCTGCTGTGTTGCATTGCTATGAAATCATTTTATCTCTTCAAAGCCATGCTTTAATTTGAAGAACATAATCATATCATCTGAGTCTTACAGATGTCACAAACTGTATAATAATTGCTGTTTATAATGTCTGTTTTGGAATAATTACATCAAAAATTCCAAATAGATTTTTACACTTATTTTTTATCATATCATCAGAGCATATATACTCTTTTTCAAAACTTTGGCATGGCAGAGATGAAACAAAATTTCCTTCTTTCCCTTTTGTGTGAATGCAGGGGATTTTGTGAAAGCACAGGTTCATGAGAAACAAAGTTTGATTTTCTGCTAAATCAGAGCTTGTCCTCCTGAATTAATATCCCAGACACAAAAGCCACTTCTTTTCTTTCTCTCAGTTAAAAATAAAAAAAAGAGGAAAACATAAAAGCAAATAATTACTCCAATTATTGTTCAGAAGAAACAGAACAATGCCACTTATTTTAGAGCATTAATAAATTGTCATATTCCAGGTTGAATTTCTAAGAAATAATTTAGACTTGGCAGTTTTTCTTGGGAACTATTAACCCAGGATTTTCACTCCAGTTATGACTATAACTATCTCCACAGCATTTTCACTGCGTAGAAAAATATTACTTTCAATTTACAGATGTACAAACAGAAGTACAAGGCACAGCATCACCACAGAGTATTATGGCTATCAGTAATTCCAGGAGATGAACTAAGCAGGGTTTGTATTGCTCTCTGAATGTCAGCAATCTGTTAGAGGCCCTGGGACGCTAAGAGCTATAAATCACTGTTGCTATTAACAGCTGGTGAATTCCTTGGGGAGGCGTTCCTGCTGCATAGACATCATGATAAAATTATGGAAGCTGCAGTTCACTGCTGAAATGGCCACAGCAGTACTATCTAGTTGGCGCTTTGCTTTTATTCCTTAATTGTAGGATTGTGAAGCATCTTTGAAAGAAGAATGATGATGGTTTTAAGACCAATGAAACTGGGAATTTTGGGGAACTGACAGGAAATGATGCCCCCCCCCCAGCTGTCCACATTCCCAGATAAACCACTATCCTTCACATGTGATGGCTGTTTGACTTCCTTCAGGAAATGAGTTCAATACTTCTCTGTCTGTTTCCTGGTGAACATGTGTCCATTTTGCAAACATCAGCATTTCAACAGGCGCCTCTGCCAGCAGTCCTGAGAAAAGCTGGGCTGCTGCAACTTCTCTCACTCTGGTAGAAACCCAGATGAGTAGTACACTGGCACTGGCATGAGTGTGCTCACAGGAGAACACTGCTTTTTCTGCAGACAAAATACAGGTTTTCATTGTGGAAGCTGTCAATTGGACAAGTTTTGCCAGGCTAAAATAGCCTGCAGTGACAGGAAAGTCCTTTGCAAAAGTCAGCTGTCCCATGATCCCTGATATTTCCTTTGCTTTACATGCCTATAGTCCATTTTATTTGCCTATAGTATTTTAGAAGTGACCTGAAAAATTCCATTTGTTACCTCCTGCATTGCAAAAGAGATACCTGACAGCTCAAATTCCTGAAAATGTGTCAACTGTCAATTACATTGCATGGGCACAGTGCAGCCCTGTGCTGGTCAAGCCTTGTAGGTATTTCCATGTATTTGACATCCAGTTACTGATTAAGAACTAAACTTAGTATCATGCTAAACAAGTGCAGTATTTCACTAGGGCAGTAAGATAGGGAGGTATTTCAGGCTTGTCTCAAAAGACAAGCCTAGATAGGTATGTGAATTGTGTTAGCTGAAATCCAGGGTAAATTAGCCTTGACATACCATCATGTTGACTTGGATATTCTTCTTCTGGTACCTGTGAAAACTTTCTTAATTAGCTGGTTCTGTAGACACCACTGATTTGTATCAGGCAGATACAGTGTGTGATCTAATCAAGTCTCACTGGTCCCAGGGGTATTTTAATGCCAGTCAGTGGAGCAAAGAAAAACAGACCATTGCCTGTTGTAGCAGAAAACCGTGCTCAAAGACTGTCAGATCATGAAGCTGTATCAAGGATGGTCCTTAGTCGTTAGTCTCTAGTTTATCTGGGTGTATAACTGAAGATACAGGATACAGTGGCAAACTTAGATAGGAGACTCCTAATTTTTAGGCATATTCTAGTGATAACTCACTGCTGCTGGGCAGCCCATTCTGCTTTTCTGATCAGATAAAGACCACAGCTGAATCCTATGCACAAGCCTCTGTTTTAACAGCCTCACCTGCTAAATGGAAGGAGATTTGAAAAGACTAGCACTATTGCAAAGGTACAGACATCCCTTCTTCCTTCTTACATTCATCTGATTTTTTATGGGAGCACAGACTTACTTAGGTTAATCTTATTTAGCATCTTCATAGATAAGTTCATGCCTTATGTCAGTGCCCACTGACTGATTGTGCTTTAAGGCTAGGTAGATAGTTAATGATATCAGAGTTGAATCATAAACTTCCTGGTTTTTGCAAGCATCCAAACAGAAATGCAGCTTCATTGCCTACTTACTAGTGTACCTTCTAAATCCCCTATTTCAAAGGCATTAACCCATTATCACAGAACGTAAATCTTCAGATAATCCTAGCAACAGTCTCAAAGTATCAAAGCATGCTTTGGATTTATCTGTGTTATAGCACTTATGCACAGGCCTTTTGAGCAGATACTGTACTTTGTCCCTATTTTATTGGTTCACAGAGCCAGAAAGTCGGCAAAGAAGCCAGTGTATAAATACCATATGAAATTAGCAGTTCCTTTGGAAAGTGAACTGGGGAATCACAGGTAAAAGAACTGTAGAAGGTCACAGCAGATGTAAATGGAGGTGATAAGGTTTTGTAAAATCCATAAGGCAGGAAGAAGGCTTTCTGGGTGTAAATCCCTGGTCTCAGTTCTCTCTGAAACTTAATTCTATGATATCAGTTCTAAAGAAATAAAATGGTGAGGAGGGGTGAGGGAAAATTTGCCTGCTTGTATAAAAACAATCTCCATGCAGCCTTCTAAATGCTGTTTTTCTCTCTCAGGAAAACTTGCAGAAGCTAGTACACATTGAGCACAGTGTAAGAGGGCAGAGTGGCCTCCTCCAGCCAGGAAGGGTGAGTGCTACAGGCAGACCTGTGCTGGTAAAGGGATTGTTTCTGGCCAGCAATACCTCTGTGTGGATGGCCACCTTGCAGACGTCTACAGGTGGTGTTTACTGAGCTGTTGTGATACGAATTGGAGCACTGGTTTGTGTAAAAAACATCACTCTGGCAGCGCACAAAGAGAAAGTCATGCTGGGAAAGACATGCATTGTCTCTGCTTTTACACAGAGCAGCCATTTGGCTTTTCACTTCAGCTGTCCTCAAGTGTCACGTATCTTAACGGAGCTACTGCATTCCTCCTTATATACTCCTGTCAAAAGGCTGCAGCTCTAGCAGGAATTGCTTGCAGCCTGAAAAGGCTCTGAGGCTCTGCACTTTACAAAGCTGTCTAAGAACCTTAAATTAGGGCAATTTATTTGTTTTCAAATTTATATTTTCACCATTCCATCATGGTGTTTTTAATACAAGATGCCGTTTTTAAGTAACACATCAACAGAAATGTGAGGGATTGTACAGCTCTGTCTTGCTATCCACATCAAATGCAAATTTCTTCTTCTGACTTTCAAACCTGTCCAGTTTCCTCAGCTCTAACCTGCTTCTATGCTTCAAAAGATTTCTTTCTTGAGTTCTGCAACTCTGAATTTCCCTTCAGTCCACCAACGTCTTTCACAAAATTCATGAAGAAATTTCCAAGGCATGCATACTCATAGCATAAGCATACTCATCAGCCAAATATTGCAGTCAACCTTTGTTTTTGTCTCTGACATGAGTATTTTTACTTGCCCTTACCAGGTAATGCTTTAATAAATTCTGCAAGGCCCAGCATACGTAATTTGCAAGATTTGTCTCTTTGATTATAAAGTGTTCTAGAGTACACTGGAGGAAAGTACACTAGATTCTGTTCTCTGTCTGAAAAGAGCAGATGTCTGTTAATCCACTGATGTAGTTCAGTTATGGCAGACTTGTTGAAATATTTTGGCAATGAAGTTCTGTTTACCTGCTGGAGTGCAGTCTGAAGTGCTGGTTTAGCTGCTTACATACACAGTCCTACCGACATACGTAGTAACAAGATGGACTGAAAAAGTATTGTGCTTACAAAATTATACAAATTATATATGCAGGTATAGTTAAGTTGGTGTAGCATACTAAAACCCAAGGTTTCAGTTTTTCTCTTTGGTCTGTCTATTTTTGAGGACTTTTAAAGACAAGAATTCTTTTCTAAAGCCCATTACATGTCAGCTTTCAATCTGTGACCGTCACCTCTGAGCACAGTCCAGAATAAAGAAAGAGTGGGCTGAGGACAAGTGGGTTTCCAATCCATTTTGTACTGACACAAGTGCAAGCCATGAAGAACATCAGAGCTAACCCAGGCAAAGACTAAGCCAGATCATAAGGAGTAAGGCTAGAAACAAGTGTTGAGGTTCTCTATCTCTTCTTGGGCTAATGAATGGTGTTGGAATAACTCCTTCCCCAGAAGAAATACTCTTTTTTCGCAGTAAGATTTAGAATGAAATTTTAGGATTATAATCTGCTGATTTCTCCTTCAGGTCTTTGTTAAAGAAGGAACACTGATGAAAGTCTCTGGCAAAAACAGGCATCCTCGACATTTGTTCTTGGTAAGATTACATTATATATTTTTACTGTCTCTCTCATATTTTTACATGCATTTATGCAACCTTGAAGGCTGGCAGATTTTAGGCTGCAAGTCATTTAGCCATCAACAGGGATGTGGTGAGTTAGTTCCTGTTGCTAACAAGGCTGTAGTCCTTTCACATGTCCCACTGGCCCCACATACAGAAATACATGCTGTGCAACCCTCCAGTTGTGCCACACTTACATATAGCCTTCACCAGGACATAACTCTGCAAAGTTCAAGTTTTCAATAGGATCAGGAAGATGAGAACTCCTGAATACCTTCAGAAATTAAGCTGCACACTTGAAAGTCCTAAAACCTTAGAAGATTTAATCAGAAACAAGGGAGAATACCTGACTGCTAAAGTAGCTGAAAACTTCCTTAGGTCACACTTGGGAGGGATTTGTATCTTTGAAACTGAAGGGCTGGGTTTTAGCTCCTGCTATCCACATGTATCTATATTACCTGATAATTTTGTGCATTGCCTCAGTGTAGTTCCTCTAAACACACACCTCCAGCTTCGTGTGGATTAGAACAATTTTCAGTGACAGTTTGCAACATTCTTCCAGGACAGTTATAAAAATTGCACCTTTCATCACTTGGCTGGAATACTCTTTACAAGGGTCCACAACCCTACTGCAAGTATTTGCAAATCAAAGCAGATGAAACTTCACTGTTTTGGATATATACTATGAACACTTACGCATTCTGTTTTGCATTACACACTCCACTGAGCAGTTAGAAAGTACCTGAGACTCCAGGCTCCTGAGATCTGTTCTCAACTGTTCAAATAGCTTATTGTGTAACCCACATGTATTTTTATGCATTTCTCAATATGAGGGTGAATACGATACTTGCCTGTGTCCTAGGACTTTGTTACCTGCTTACCTGTTCATGTTTGAAAAATTCTTTAGAGCTCCCTCCCAGAAAAAAAGCCATAAAGAACTGAGCATTACTGCTACTATTAACATTAAAATATTACTTGCAGAATTTATTTTAAAAGAAATTAATTATATGCCTGGAATATGTATTTGCTGTTGCCTTTAAGTGCTGACAGCTTTTCACCATGGGATCATTGTAAGGAGGAGAGATGCCTTAATACAGAAGCCATATATTTTGCATTAATCCTTCTTATTTCTCCCTCTTACTTGTAACTCCTATTTGTGCATGAGTGTATGCACAAGTTTCTTTCCCTCTCAATCATATATTGCAGTCATAATCAAAGATCAGATGGGATGGGAAAAAGTGCTGATGCTGCACTTTTTTGATGGTTTCAGTAGTTTCTGTGAAAATTCAGACTTTCATGTACTGAAAATGATGGATTTCATGCAAATCTTCAAATATGAGATAGCTGCAGTTCTGTTTTATGGAGTCAGCATCAATGGACTGTAACAAGTGCAATAAATGTCAAAATCATTACTTTGTTGCAGTTATGGGAAAAAGGCTATATCAGAAACTCTAGGAGCTGGTTTAAGAAACAATGTTCTCAACAGCAGTAACTCTGAAGTCTACTGGTGACCACTTAGTAATAGATGATATTAACATCCCTACTGATCTCTCTTGTGAAACACTTGCCTTTGCTAGTATTCAAAATTATTTTGGAATTATGGCTAAAGTTGGGGCAAAATTCCCAGACATCACTACTCTTTAGTCTTCCAGTGTGTTTGTTGCTGCCATCATAACCCATTACTATGGCAAACACTGAAATGCTACAAACTTAGCTATTGTAACTGATGTAGAGAATTTTAAAGGACAATCAGAAATCAGGTTGATAATAAACATTGACAGCAAAGTAATTTAAACGTGGGATAAACTTATATAAATTTCAAGTCATCCAAAATGGTTGTATCAACTTGAAGGTCACAAATCACAAGAGGCCAAAAGTATTACTGGAATAAAGCAAGCACAGAAATTACTTTCTGGCACTCACTAGTTTAGGAACTATTTCCTGGGGAAAGTTCAGATGCTCAAAGTCAGATGTTAACTGCAAAGAGAAAACTGTCTCTTGACAGCTGGAGACATTACAGTAGCCAATGCCTTGTTAATAAATGCTCTCAGTATTCAGAAATTTCTTCCTTTCAGTCAGCAAGGCAAATTGTGACCAAATGTGCTGTCGTGCAAACAATGAGGTGGAGCTAGTCATAATGGTCACTTTCCAGAACCAAGAGACACAGAAACCTGGCTTCTTTCCTGGTCTAGCGCACTGGAGTTGGAATTGCTTCAGGCTTCCTGTATTGTATCTCCAGTAGGGGCAGGGAGAGGGGGACTGGATCATTGAAACTACTTGAAACTTATCGGCAGATGTCCTTGGGTTTGGTGATTTTTCTTTACTCCAGTCTCCTCCATATGAAAATGTTCTTCAGGTTGCAAAGCAATTCCATGTACGGTGAAATTGCAGGAAAGTTACTGTGGAATATGGAATATGTGGAATATAGTAATTCCTGCATTAACATCCGAATGGTCTTGCTTTATCTGCTTGTCATTACTATTGCTATGGATTCTCAGAGGTGCCACCACTGTGCATGCCACTACAACTCCTGCATTGCTTAAAGAGCTATTTAGCCTGTGGATACAACAAAACAACTACTGCGTAGCTATGTCAGCGTATTTGTATATTGGCATACAGCATGGTTATTGCATCGGTCTTAAGGCCGTACCAACCATCACTGCCAATACCTTTCACTAACAGGCCATGCCAACAGGAAAGTATCCTTCCCTCTGTCAGTGCTGCCTTGATTCTGGTGCCTGGGGACACTGTGGAAGAAAAACCATGCCAAAACCCCAATACTAGAATAATTTCCTAAACATTGTCTCTTAAAACTGACATTTACTTAAAACCTTTATCTTCTAAGGAACATATAATCCTTTGAAGCCACTTCAAAACTCATGTTTGTGTATTAATAAAAACCCAAACCTTCAGAACTTTTTTTTAAGGCTTCACATGTCAGCAGCGACTCAAAAAGATCACCAGAAGGTAGCATGTATAAATGTTGTTTGGCTGAGCTTTGATGGAATAAGTGTATTTACTTTCATTATCCCAAAAAGTTTTTTACATGAATAGCATTTTTCTGAAGTTCTTCATACCAAATTTACTCTGACTGAAGCTAAATCAAGACCAGGATGCGGAGAGAATTTCAGAGCAAGAGTACATACTGAAGGATAACCCTGAGAATTTAATCCCTTCACATCCCAGGGGATGAGCCCATCAAACTGAAGTTGTAGTTAGAATATGCTCTAAAACTTGGGTGTGTGCCAGACTCCTACTTGGCCTGTGCTTTTGAGGTATGCTTCAGTGGTGTGGTCTGAATATATATCTGCCTATAAGGAGCACTGTATGTCTGTGCACAGCCCATATAGGCATGACAGTGTAAAGACAAATTTCAAATGTTTCTGCAGGTATAGTTGTGTGTATCATAATGTTTCTTGAGCTGGCTGTTTTGCGCAGGCTGATGGTATTGTTGAATCTGGTGTTTCCTGGCAGGATGTTTTGTGACTTTTGCTGTGTGTCTGTTTCCTGAGTCCAGTCTCTGTTTACAAGGATGTTGTGGCCTCTGTACAGCACAGTAGGGGTTGCTGAAACTGCCAGGTCCCCTAACTGCCCCCCACCCACAAGACTTTGCAACTCAGAGCCTGTCTCTTATCACACCCTTCTAAGAACTTCTCTGCAAAGGCCACTTGTTTTGAAAATGGGTTGCAGGAAGCTGCTATCAAATGGGAGACTGCTTAATGCTCTGTCTGGCCAGGTTGGAGTATAGGAACTTTTTGGAGTCACAGCTTGGAAAACACAGCTCCAGGACACATTCGGACTCCTCCACTGACACTCAGGGCATGTTTAACTTGAATAGAAGAAGACAGGGTTCATAATTAACTAGCCTTTACAACATTCAGAAAAACTAAACAGATGGTAGAAGCTTTTAGACAGAGAGCATATTACATATGGATGCCAGCAGTTCAGCAGGGCATAAACTTGTTTGGATCAATCAGTTTGAACACTGTAGGTAAGGAAACTTGCCCTAACTCTAATGTTACTGGGTACCTATCACAACAGAGGGAATTATAGAAAGAAGATGGGGGAAAGGAAAGCAGTAACAGGAAAAAAAAAGGAATTAAAGAGGAGACATATCCTTCTTTCTCTGTCTTGGCAATTTGTTCATTTGGGGAATGTGTGTGTGCATGGAGCAGTGCAGAATAAGGGTATGTGCTCCAGTATCAAATTCTGAGCAGTCTAAGAATCCCAATTATTCAAAAGTATTCTGGCAAACAAGAACTGTGTCTGAAGCCCAAGGATTTGTGGGAATTTCCCATAGGGTTCTAGAAGTCCATCTCCTCTACTGCAGATTTCTGAGAGGCTCCAAGATCAGCTTTTTATCATCAGCCAGTTCTCAGCCTCAGGGAACAGTGGACTGTTGAAGCAGGAGGATGCATGAAACCACCGGTACTGATGCCAGTTCTGTCCATACCATTCATATGGCCATCGCTAAGGTCTTTACTGTGCATGTGGCAAAGGAGACAGCAGTGAGGGCAAACCCTTTCTTTCTTCATGAATATGTGTGCCTTGCTTCACAAGCTTTGAAATATTTGTCATAATTTCACTGGGGCAGGTTGTGGCTAGTGGGATCTCCAAATCACAGCCTACTGCTAAAGAGGGGAGAAAAAAAGAAGGAGGGAAAAAATTCCAATGGGCGATTATGAAACAAAGTAATGCTTAGTAAAATCTTGGGATATTAATCAGGGTTGTCATGATAATGCTATGCACCACAGTGTCATCCTTTATCAACAGTAATAAAAGAATAAGCAGGTTTTTAAAGGAGATGTATAACTTTTGAAATACATAAAATAAATTGAGTTTGCTATTCAAGAAGCCTTATAGCAGATTATGTCAGAATCCTGAAAATCTCTCTCAGGAGTTCACTTCTTTGGGCTTAGTGCCCAGGTGTTGCAGGACCTGTTTTAGAGCCAGTGCTCTTCAATATCTTCATGAACAAGGGGGATGCAAGGCTCAAAAGGATACTAAGTAAGTTTGCTGATCATGCTAAACTGAGAGGAGCTGTCAGCTCTCTTGAGGGCAGAAGAGAAACCTTGACGAGTTAGAGAGATAAGCGATCACCAACCATATGAAGTTTATCAAGGTCTAGTGTTGGGAAGGGGCAACCCTGTAGTGTAGACTAAGAGGTGCTGGAGAGCAGCACCATGTAAAGGGACCTGGGGGTCCTGGTCAGCAAAATTGAATATGAGTCAGCTGTGCCCTGGTGGCCAAGAGGGCCAGCTGTGTCCGGGGGACATCAGGGTCAACATCACCGGCTGGGCGAGAAAGGGGATTGTCCTGCTCTGCACTGGGGCAGCCTCACCTTAAGGACTGTGAGCAGTTTTGGGCACCACAGTATAAGGAGCTGAAGCTGTTAGAGAGCGTCCAGAGGAGGAACACAATGATGAGGAAGGATCTGAAGGAGAAGCCATACAAGGAATGGTTGAGGCCACTTGAGTTGTTCAGCCCGGAGAGGACTGAGGTCAGACCTGATTGTGGTCTGCAGCTCTCTCAGGAGGGGCAGTAGAGGAGCAGAACCAGACTGCTCTCTGTGACAGAATCCAAGGGAACATCATGAAGCTGTCAGGAGAGGGTTGGGCTGGGTATTAGGAAAGGGTTAGAGTTAGGTAGCAGTCTCAGCAGTTCATCCAGTGACAACTTGTTCGAGGTATCCCTCCCCAGGAGAATGGGCAGGCAGGCCTGCAAGCCATATTATTGATTTTGTCTTTCTTTTCATATAGATGAATGATGTTCTACTGTACACATATCCCCAGAAGGATGGCAAATACCGACTGAAAAACACCTTGGCTGTGTCAGGCATGAAGGTAATGCTTCAGCTGTATTAAAAGCTTGAATTAAAGGTTTATAGTGAGCTGCAGGTGCTTTCCTGGTTTATGTCTCATATCCAGCAAGGGGAAAGAGGGGACAGACCTGTTATCAGGGCATTTCCTTGCCTCTTACAGGAGACAGAAGGAAAAATTGTAGAAAACAGACCTAAAAATCCTATCTCTAAGTCTGTGACTTAGTATGACAGCCGTATTCAAACTTCGTAAATAATGCAAGCCAATATGAGTTAGCCTCTGATCATGAAACAGGAAACAGAAAATATGTTATTATCATATTTTGTCTCCAGCCAATGCATTGTTGTTCTTTTCAATGTACTCACTAGAGCTTGGTCTGCCTGGTTTTAAACTCCTGCTACTCAAAATTTACACATGGCTGGTTTTCATGTGCCTTTTAACTGTTTTCATCAAAAGCATTAATGGTTCAAAATGCAATTAGCAAACTTTTTGGGGAAAAGGTGTATTGGGAGCAATTTCATGCAGTGATATGAAACCAGTTTCTTCTTCAATAAATTTATAAATTGCAAACACAATTAAGTTGTCCTTACACTCTTTCCCTAAGTACTCATTTGCACCGCAATCTATGCAACAGGAGATACTGGACCAAAGAGGTCTATTGGACCTTCATAACTGTTCTCTAGCTAATATTCCAAGTTGTATTTGTGTGAAAGTATTTGAAGTGACAAGTCAGGAGTCTGATGATCTAGAAAACATGCAAGATAAGAATTACTAACCATTAATTTCAGTGGAAAGATATAGGAAGTTTATGGTGTTTTGAAAAGGTGGGGGGGGGGCTGATCACCCCAGGGACCCTAGAGTTTAAAACTAACTCAGGGATCCCAGCAATTCCTAGGAACTGCCAAAATATTCTGGTAAGTTGGCTCTTTTTTTTTTTCTTTTTTTTTTTTCTGTTAAAGAGCCTTGATGCGGATAGACATTCACTGAACTGAAATGCTTCATTGTATAATGCCTGAATGTCAGAAAAAAAAAGTGATTTCTATTCATTACAAGCATAGACGAAAATGCTCTGATACTTGGCAGACTAAACATCTCCTCAGCTTGTCATATTGAAACTGAACCCTCATAGATGCTTCATCCTTATAGGCTGAATTAAGTTTTTCCTTCAGCACACCATCATGTTGAAATAGAAATCATTCCTCATTACAACAGCAATACATAAAACCCTCATGCCCATATTTTTGCATTGAAATAAGAAACAGGTGGTTGGGATATCAGAGGTCACATACATTGAAACTTGTGTGGTGTAATGGTTATAGACAGTTTAACTCATGTCCTCATTCATGTTCATGGCATTTGTTTCTAGGTCAGTTGCCCAGTGATAGAGAAAGCCCAAAACGTCCTGAAGATTGAATGTGATGAACATTGCCTGACCCTGTCAGCAAGGTACTGTTCTCAAATGTCCACTGCAGAGAGTATTACATTCTACAGCTGTATCTCCAGATTAGTCCAACAAAAACCCAAGACAGAAATGGTGTCTCATTCTTTTTTAACTAGCTTTTTTCAGTCTGGTATTGGTGACAAGCAATGGCTGAGTACTTGATTATGCAATCTACATTCATTATAAATGTGAGGCTCATAAACTGTAACTAATTCAATTAATGTATTCTCTGAAGACTAGAAGTTGGGTCTTGATAACATCTTAAAGAGAAAGGAAAGAAGAAGCCTGGGTACTTTCCTTTATCTTTCACATTCTTTCCCTAGGAGTCTGTTATATCTTCCTTTTATAAGTTCCCTTGTTACCTCATACCACTAGGGCTGTAAAACTCCTGGAGAAAATAGTAATTAAGTAGTACCATGCAACAGATATAAAAGTATTTAATAGTGCTTAAGAATCAAAGTCAAAATTAAACCTTATTGGCAACCTCATGGGTTTTTCTAACAAAAGGAATTTCAATAATGAGCTTGTGTACTGCTAGTATTGATTGTAACTGGGAGTCAAGATCTCTGCCTCAGGATCCCAAGCCAGTGCCAAAAAGAGATTGTAGACCAGTTTCTGATCAGAAGATAGCAGTGTACTGTATTTTCTATGGTTCTAGCCCAAAACTATCCTGCTAATTAACCAACAGCTATAGCAGAAAGGTAACTGGTTTGTTTTCCACATGTAGTTTATTACAAAAGGCATAGCACACTAGCAGTGGTATTAAAATTAATTCTTCCAAATAACAAGGTCTTCAGTGCTTTTAAGTACTGGCTTTCCTACCATCAGTCTGCAACTACAATATACAACAAAGTGCCTAGAAACACAGCTGACTTCCTAAATTACGCAGTGCAAGAGAAAGAGAGGGATGGCACATTATTATTCAGAATCAGAATCTGGAGCTCTCATCCTTCCCAGAGCACGTACCACCTGTGGGGAGTGCTCAGCTACCTGTCAAAGCCTTTTGGTCCATTTCCTTTTATAACCATCACCATATCTGACATTTCCATAGACCTCCTCATTCTTCACAATCTTCAAAATATACTCACAGTAATTCTGAATTACCTGCCAGCTATAAAAGCAAGATGTGTACAGGCCGTATGTATTGTAGAGAGGAATTTCTGACATACCCTTTCCCCAGAGCAACTGAAGCAAACTTCAAATCCTTTATGTTTGTATGAGACAAGGTGAGTGAACTGAGGAGATACAGCATAAGTGCCAGGGACTAAAGGCAGTAGACTAAGGATGACCAAAGCTCAGAAGTCAGCATGGCTATATGAGCAGATGGCACAGTAAAGTCTTTCCATTTCCTGCTGCAAATGGCTCATTCACCTGAAGAGCCATGTTATTGGTTTAGCAGGGAGCTGCTAACAGATTTGAGCACAGCACCTTTATTGAAAAGGTTCATATGCTCTTTTATCTTTATTTGCATTTCAAAAACACTAGTCTTGGACACAGGGATAACACTGTGCTGCTTATATAAAATACCAGAGAAAATACTAGGAGAATACAGTCAATATTATCTCCTGAAAGGCTAATTTAGAGAAATAGTGGTAGCACTGTGACAAAATCTCATCCTGGTCCAGTTTCTGTGTTCTTTGGATGTCCCCTGCTGTCTAGTGAAATGCAGTGACAACTTGACCCCCTCTGTCTATTTGCTTAATGATGAATATATGAACCAACATGGATAACTGATAGCTCAGCACAGAAGATGCATCCCAAAAGTCCCACAAAGACCAAATGTGGCAATGGTGGATCAAGGGCTGAGCTTCTCTGAGTGTCAGAGGTTCAGCAAACAATTCCTCTGAGCCTTCACGCAACAAGACAAATAGCTAATTAAGAACAGGCCTATGCAAATTGGCATAATTGATCTTCCCCATCAGCAGATGAGTGTTATTCCCACATTTAGTCACTAAAAACCTGCAACTACTTTCTAGATGTTTTTAATTGAGTGGAAAAGAGGCTAAAGGGGCCAGTTAGATATCAGACTTTTGATAGCATGTTGTCCTTCTTACTTGTCTTTCCTAAAGTGGCTTTAATTTCCATCACTATATGGGCTATGATTTCCTTTGTGGTTTTTGGGGTTTTTTTAAATCATATCTTAATTCTCAAGTGAAGAGAATTTCCATGAAAGAATTAGCAAGACGCATGTTTCAATCAGGAAAGTCATGACTTCTTTTAGTGTTTTCTAGGCAGTGGACATGATTTCTACAGAAGATACAGACATCTTCAGATTTCTTAGAAAGTGTAATTTGACAGGTGGTAACTTTGGTAGTAATGAGGAGTGACTAGGGTGGATAGAGCTCTGAGCAACCTGGTCTAGTGAAAGGCGTTCCTGCCTATGGCAGGGGTTTGAATGAGATGATCTTTAAGGTCTCTTCCAACCCAAATCATTCTGGGATTCTATGACTAGTAGAGTGACTCTTGACAGAGGTCACCTCCTGTAACAGCTCCTTGGCTTCCAGGAGTTAGCCAATTTGTAGTACACACACTAGCTCAGAATTTCTGCTCCAAGTTTGTTGAATTTTGCACAGGGTGATGTTTTTCAGATAAGGGCTTATGCTCATAGTGCAGAGGGATGCCAAGTCAAAGCTCATCAAGAAAATCTGGCATTTCCTCTCTTTTTGTGCCTTTTTTTTTAAGACCACAAAACACAAATTGTTCTCAGATGTCGTTTGGTGGTCTTCATGAGGACAATGTGAGGAAATCACAGCTGAACAGCAGCTGGCAATTATGCCACTGCTAGTTTTTATAACAAAGTCTAGTGTGTAGCTTTAATGCGAGTGTCTGGTATGATTTGGAGAGGGAAGAGGGGAGACCACACTAAGTTGCATTCCCTCCGGTGATTGAGGCTAGAAACCACTAGAGCTGTGCAGAGTTTCAGATGAACAGGAAGTCCACAGTTTGAAGTCACAGCAAAAAAAACAGCTAAAACAGGCAGGATACCTCACTGCTGTAACAGAGCAAATGCATCTGTGAAATAACAGGCAATCTGCTGCTTTTTGGGGATAGCTGGACTAGCAGGGAAATGCGAAGTGCCCACTGGTTTGCCTTGTGCACAGGGAGCATCTAGGGGCCAGTCTGGAGAATTACTGGCCTCCACGCCTAACTGCAACTCCAGGGAACACCCAGCTTCCTTCACTAATTGCTGTCCTGGCTTCTTCTGTCTCGGGAGACTGGAGGTTATCTGTGAAGAAGCTAAAGGAAAATTGAATCATTCACATCCCTACCATGGGTGATACACTTCTGCATTTCCCAACATTCAGTTCATCTAAGCAGCACACCATAGAGATGAGCATAAACACGCTTGCTTTGAGCAACCCATATATGCCAGCACTCTATGCACTAGAGTGCCTAAAGATAGTGCAGACAGGAAAAAAAGAGACACTTCATATTGTCCTGTGTGATCTAGGATTGGGTAGCTATTGGGTAGCTTGTAACAAAGCCAGAGACTACTTCAAAATATTTTTTGAGCATTTAGTTACTTCTCAGTCACAGTCCTAAGCATGAAGCTACACTAATCACCACTCTGAATATGTCCAACAGTCAAATTTTGTTCCTGGTCAGAAAATTTTCAGTTCAGTGCAGTAGTGGGGAAAAGCAAACATTTACGAAGTGAAACTTTTCTCTTCTGGTCAGCTTGTTTCCGTCCATGCTGTGCATGGTATTGACTGCTCTGCTGTATTTCATTCCTCAGCTCTTGCTCAGAAAGGGATGACTGGTACAGCTGCATCAGCAAACACATCCCAGATGACTGCAAAGCTCTCAAGACTTCGACCTTCCACAGCAGCGTGGAGGTAAAAGCAGACCAAATCTTTCAATGCTTGAAAAGGGAAGGGAGAGAAAAAGAGAGAGAGGGGAAAGGGGGAGGCTTATACAATGCAAAGTTCCTGGTAGCCAGACATTCTATTTTCACTTAAACAAGTGTGCCAAGCTAGAACAATGAAACTCATCATAGCTCATGGGCCACCTCTGAAACTCCATACTCTGGCCTTTGCTTAGTTCTTCTGGAGGAATATTGTTTTGTCCTTTAGGACAAAACAAGTAGTTATTTTGGATTAATTAAAAATAGCTACATACTTCATCAATTAAAAAAAAAAACCCCAAGCTACCCATTAATTACACTAATATCACATACACAATAAAGTCATTACCAGTGCAAACCCCACCAGCGATATTAAAATTGTACCAGTGCAATTATGCATATTATTATCTCATTACTTTCATTTATTGTACTCCCAGTCAAGGAGGCAAAACTTGCATCTGATAAAAAGTAAAAATGCTATTTTAAATTATGTAGAACCCCAGTTTTACTAAATAAGGAAGAGTGCTGGAGTGCTGTTTGGGCTCCTCAGTATGACACGTGGAAATCTTGGAAAGAGTCCAACAAAGGGGAGCAAAGCTGATAATGGACTGGAGCACCTCAGATAGGAGAAATGGCTGAGAAAGCTGGGACTGTTCAGCCAGGAGAAGAGAAGGCTCAGGGAGGATCTCCTGTACGAATACCTGGAGGGTACAAAGAAGGAGCCAGGCTCTTCCCAGCCGTGTCCAGTGACAGGACTAGAGGGAGTGGCCACAAACTGAAACACAGGAGATTCCTTCAAACAGCAGCAAACACTTTTTCACCCTGAGGGTGACCAAGCACTGGCACCCAGGGTTGCCTGAGGAGCTTGTGGAGTCTCCATCCTTGGAGATTTTCAGAAGACACCCAGATACAGTTCTTGCCAACTGCCACTATGTGGCTCTGCCTGAGCAGAGTGATTGAACCAGGTGACCTTCAGAGTTCCTTTCCAATCTCAACCATTCTATAAATCAATTTTGAAGACTTCAGAAAGTTAAAAGTTAATTAAAAAACAAATTGGGCCTTTTTTTTCTGCCTGTATCTAGTCTACTTTCAAATATTTAACAGAAAATAAAATGGAAATTAGTCAATTTAGTGATCTAAAACAAATCCTTTTTCAACAAGTGAAAAAATAATTTCTTTTGCATCTCTGCCTCTGGTGTAAGCTTGAATGTGAACATGGAGAAACTTGGAGGAATTTTATTTGTCTGTGTTTAGACCCTGTGTGTCTGCAGAAGTCTAATTTCCACATAGAAAACAATCCTTCAAAAGCACAAACGTTTGTCATACTTGTGCCACATGCTGAGCTGTTGTGAACTGACAGTGAGGTAACCATAATACTTTGGTGCTGAACCTGAAGTAGCACAGCTCAGCAGAGCTTATAAGATTGCGTTTAGTTCCACACTGATTGTGGCTCCTTGGGCTTGGAGCAAAGATACCTGAACATCACTGCCATGTGGTGCATTTCAAGAGCTAGGAACAGCAAATACATTTTCTAAAGCTGCTTGCATATATTAAGATCAAGCAGAAAGCACAGATCAGACTTGAGGGGGGTAAATTCATCTTTGGTTCTGCTGTTTTCTTTATTCTCTCTACCCTTATCACACAGCTGTCCCAAGGTGCAATGACAAAGAGCTCAGGTGCTTTTTCGATTGAATGTCGTAGAGTTTTTTATGGATATTATTTCAAAGGCTGCTAACAAAAAGATTCTTTTAACTTGTGTTCCTACCTGCAATTTTCATACGCAATTAGTCAGATACTTGTCTGATGTGGAAGAGTGTCAGGGCCTGACCAAATATAGATTTATGTGGATTTTTACTTTTTGTGACTCTGGGTTTAACATGAGCATGTACTAATCTTTCAATGCTGAAGCAGCTGTATGCCATTTATGTAAGTGCATTAGGAATGAGAAAATTTGGGGATCTTAGCAGGTGAAGGTAGACTGAAATGAGAGAATTGTATGTAATGCAACAGGGCTGACTAAGTGGACTTTGGAAGTGTGGATGCTTCTTCATTTATTCTTCTTTGATTTAAGCTAAGGGAAAGGCTTGGAATACCTTTGGGTGAGAGGCCTCCTACACTGGTGCCCGTGTCCCATGTCATGATGTGCATGAACTGTGGCTGTGACTTTACCCTGACTTTGAGGCGACATCATTGCCACGCTTGCGGGAAGGTAAGAACTGTGCAAGCTTCTCCTGGGGGCTTTATTCGCACCTCTGGGACACTGCCTGCCGCTGCTGTAACCTGAAAGTTTGTAGCAACATCAAGACCAGAACTCGACTTCTCAGAGAACCAGTGAGCGCTTTGCTAAATTAGCTAGATAGGTTTCTGATGTTGCTAGAAGGAATAACAGTAACCTTGCCTCAAGGTCAAATTACCTCCCAAAGGCTAGCAGTTAAAGGCTGACAGGGTAATTGTTGAGGGCAGCTGGTACATCTGACACACAGCTAGCTCTAGAGACAATGAAGCAATACACTAAAACTACAGGCTCTGTCCTGGATCAGAGAATAGCACAACTACTCCATGTCCTGTCCCTAATAACAGCAGGTAAAATGATCTTGGAAGGAAAGTGAAGAAACTCAGCAGTAGAGCAAGTAGAGAAACTCAGCAGTGACTAAAGGAAAAGTTTCCTCTGTGCTCCAAAGAGTTCTTGCCTTTTGCCCTAAAGCTCAGGGATCTATAAGCTTTCTTGGTTTTGTCCCTTAACCTCTGACTCTAGAAATTTGCCTGTATACATAAACCTGCAGTCCTGTTTTAAATCATAGCTGTCTTTTAACCTAATTTTTAAATTTTAATAAAACTACCAGTGATTTTTTTATGGGATAAAAAAGCATTTAACTTAATATTTTTTTCTAATTCCACTGAGAAAAATCAGTCTGTACATACACAGGGTTTGGAGGAACACACAAGCTTGTTTAAGAAAACAATGTTACTAACAATGTTACTAATAAAGTTACAAAAACAGTGATAGTATTAAAGGGTCTTTCTCTGATTCAGTATTAGGGAAGGCATAAATTCCTAGGGAGGATGCAGCAGTGGTGTGCAACCAAATACAGTGACCAATTCTGCTTGGCTTACAACAGTGTAAAGCTACAGCAATAACATTTCAATCAGCAGGCTTTCCTTTCAGCAGGCCACAGATGTAGGAGAGAGTCATGTCTGGTCCACTATCCAATTTCCTCTCCCAGCCAGCTCAGGGGATTTGTTTTGTATATGCATATCTATACATTTATATTGTATTTATGTGCCTATCTTCCTGCTGAAACAGATTGTATGTCGAAATTGTTCAAGAAACAAGTACCCTATGAAGTACCTCAAAGATCAAGCAGCCAAAGTCTGTGATAGCTGCTATGTAGAGCTTAAGAGAAGAGGTAAGATTCCTTCATTCTTGGCAAAACTGACAAATCAATTTCCTGCTTGTATAGTGGGGAGGATTTAGGATCTGCCTTCTATATTGCATTTTGTTAAATAGTATTCCTCATTTGGGGGAATTTGGAGATTGGGGCATGTATATTGAGGTTCTGGGAGAGCCAGGCTGTATGGCAGCTAAAACTGTTTAGCAAGCCATGAAATCAAGTTTACCAAACTGTTTTTTCAAACTGGAACAGGGGAAACTTAGGTTAGATATACAGAAGAAATCCTTTGCTCAGAGGGTGAAGAGGCCCTGGCATAGGTTTCCCAGAGAAGCTGCAGCTGCCCTGTCCCTGGAAGTGTTCGAGGCCAGGTTGGACGGAGCTTGGAGTCACCTGGTCTAGTGAAAAGTGTCCTTGTCCATGGCAGGGCATGGAACAAGATGAGGTTTAAAGTTGCTTCCAATTCAAGATCTCTTATAATCATACAATCCAATGGGATTGTATGATTATAAGCAAGGTTCTCTGAGAGCTCCCCTGGCCTTCAGATAAACCAGAATAATGATAAAAACAATGTCCTACGAGGAGCAGATGAGGACTCTGAGTCTGCCTCCTTTGAAGATAAGGAGACTGAAAGGTGACCTCATTGCTCTCTGCAGCTTCCTGAGAAGGGGACATGGAAACAGTGGTGCTGATCTCCCTCTGATCCAGTGACAAGACACATGAGAAAGGTTCAGCACTTCAGCAGGGAAGATTATGACTTGACATGAGGAAACCTTTATTTTCCCAGAGGGTGGTCAAACATTGGAACAGGCTTTCTAGAGAGGTGGTCTATACCCCATGCTTCTCAGTGTTTAAGAGACATCTAAACAATACCCTTAATAACATGTTTTTAATGTTTGGGCAACCCTTAATTGGTCAAGCAGTTGGACTACATTGTTCTTTCTATTTTATTCTGTGACATAATTATAGGTATAGGTATAGGTAATAACTCTTCCCTATCATTTCTAGTTAATTATCCATTAAAATAAAACAATGCCTTTATGGTTCTTCACTGTCCTCATCCATTCTGCAGCTTTTACAAAAAGAAATACTGAGGCTAGGTGCGGAGCCGCTAAGAGCTATTCTACAGGGCTGAGTTTATCTAGTTACAGATGAGAGTGTGAAGTCAAAGCAGAAGAGCTACTGCCTTATCTAGAATTTTGTATTTTATGTATATTATATATATTATTTATTATGTATTTATGTATTATTCTGTACATTATTTATGTATATTTTATGTATATTATCCTACTATAGAAGTCTCTTTTCTGATTTAAGTACACATCCAAGTAAAAGACAGATTGGAGAGAGGGGTTACAAATATCTGAACAGAGTGAACAGGAAATAATTTTCTTGCACAATTCTTCATTTAGACAGTCTCTAAAAGAAAGCTTACTACATTGCCAAGAAAAAAAAAAGGCATGGACAGATGAAGTTTAGTTTTTCCATCCTGATTAAAGAAATCCACACTAGCCAAGAAAACACATAAACAGATGCTGTCACACAGCCAAAAAAGCATCCCCAAGCCACTGTGTGTCCAGAAACAGTAACTCAGATTTCTGCTAAACAAATGCGGTGTTTTACTAAGGGCTTTCAAATAATGTATTGCCAGAAGTGAAATCATGAAGATATGAGCTCAGACATGTGGGCCTAATGGAAATTTTCAGATACAGAATAACTGTGTCCCATGCACAATTCAAAGGGAATGAATGGTTCATACAGAAAGAATGTTGCATTAGTGGATCTGTGCTGGAAAGGTGTTACAGAATATAGAGGAGAAAGATGTCAAAGCCACTTGTGTAATGCTCGTTTTAAATAAGAAGACAAGCTGTGTTTTGTGCTTTGTCAGCTTTTTTGCAGGCCTTTTCAAGAAACTTTAGGTTAGTATCATTAACTGAGGGTGCCATGGAACCCACTCATTAGACTTAAAAAGGTGATTTGAAAGAAAGGCTAAAATAAAAACTGTGTTTAGAGGAGACATTGCATTTTCCTTAGTCATTTGGATTAGTGTATCATGTGTTTCCCCTAGCCTGATATATACCAACTTTTTCCATTTCCCCCCTTCCCTTTCTGAATTTTCTTAATCTTGCAGAGCGGCCACTAAGTGTGAGCTTCCCTCCAGCTTCATCCAGGTGTTCAAGCAGTGCCTTCTCCTCTGTCTTTCACAATATTCATTATTCATCTTTTAAGAAACAGAAGAGAATTCCTTCAGCTCTCATGGAGGTAGGACCAAGCTGCCTGAGAAAGGCAAGGAATGTGCTCCTATTTCAGTAGCTAAATTTTAAATTTATATTGTGTGCAGTGGGCTCAGCACATACCTTGGTTTACTTTCATCTTGCAATTTTTTTTTTTTTTTGCTTTTCACAGTAGTGTCTAAAATACAAAAATACTCTGAGCTCTAAAGGTACCACAGAAGTATATTGAGCCCACTGAGAAACGCAGTTAGAGTATGGTACTTTAATTTGCTCATCAGCCTATGAAGTCTTGAAGAAACTAAAACGCTTTCAAGGTACTAGATAGAACAAGAGGGCAGGTAACAGAGCATTATCTACTGTTCATCAGTTACCTTTCTCAACAAGACCCTTACTTCTGAAATCTTACTTTGATTTCAAGGGAAATAAAAGAACACTTACTTAGGAAATAGACTTAGTGAGTAATCCTTGGCAATCAATGCAAGAGCATACATGTTTCATCAGGCACTTTCCCTGCAGCTCAAACAAAACTATTTCAAATCAAATGGGTAAAATCTTTATTTCACCAAAGTAAAAAAAATTCCCACTGATTTCAATGGGGCCATGATTTCTCCAATGATATTATTTTCTTTCCAGGAACGGGTGGCAATCATGTTGATGATTGATTCTAGGTAGCTAAACTGCCCACTGAACTTGAGTACAGTAATGTACTCCCACTTCCTGCAGGCATTAATCATTGTATTAAAGATGCTGGGGTGCAAATATCTTGCTGAACTCATTGTACAGTCGAGACACTGGAATTTCTTGAGGTTTGTTTGTGAAATTGTGCCAAATATGTAAGCGTGTAATACAAACGCACAAATTGAATACTAAAAGGGCTAGCAGGCAGAATTTCAACCCCATGAGGAAAAAAGCATCACCTTTTTATCCACAGGGAAGCAGCACACCTTTATTAACATGAACTATCTCACAATAGCATTACTCCAGGTTCTGGAACATTTCTGTTCTGCTGCAAAACACTGCTATATTAATTCTCAGTCGTCTCTTGTTTCAGTGTTACAAAAGCTGAATTTGAATCTCTGCCCTTTGTTTCCAAATTCAATACTACTACAGTTTACTGCTGTAACTAATGATGTACACTTCAGTCTATGCATGCTTGTGGTATAGTTCCATCTACTCAAAACCTGGACTTCTAAGAACATTAAGCACTTATACCTCAAAATATTTCTGTGAGAAGTCATTATCAAAGTAATTAACATAAATTAATATAAAAACACAGCAAGGCCCTAAATATACGCACATCTCACAAGTGTTCAGCCACAACACTGTAATTCACTTCTGGAAGCATAAGTACTTTTAAAATACAAAAAGCACCAAAAACCACCAGATGTGGGAAAAGGGACAAGTTTGGCTTTCCAGAACACAACTGTAAACTTACTGACCTCCATAATAACTCAACTGCATATTTTCCAATAAAATTACTGAGAATTAAGCTTAGCTATAAATATTCAAACAGTTAAAAAGAACCTTAACATCATGCATATATTTTTTCTGTGTCAATACTTTTATGGTTTCACTTAGTGGGTGGTGTGATGCAAACATGCATAATCAGGAGGGGAAAAGCCTTTACTGTTACAAATCCTGATTTCTCCTACCCTCTTCCAGGTTGCAGCCTCAGGAGAGGGAGCTACCATCAGTGGTTACCTCAGCAGATGTAAGGGAGGAAAAAGACACTGGAAGAAACGCTGGTTTGTTATCAAAGGCAAAGTCCTCTACACCTACATAGCAAATGAGGTACTGTGCAATCTGACTTGAAATAGTTTTCTATCTGAGACTCCTTCTTTACTCCCTGCAGGCAGGAGACCAGTAAATGGGAAAGGTATAAATGGTAGTTTTTACAACTACCTGCTTCTGAGACCTGGTCCTAACAGACTGGCTCAGCCACAGTCCTAGCTGGACCTTGGCAGTCCTCACACGCTGCCCTTCATTATTTGATTTCTTACAATTCATACTAGTATAAATTGTCAACCACTGGGAACCTTAACATACATATTTACACCTAAAGACTTCAAGATCCTTTGGTGTTCTCTGGTGCACTTAGTAACTGTCACATATTTTTGTATATAGAGAGTACTATGATCCATTTCAGCTGGGAAAGAGAATCTAGTTTGGCAAGTATAAATAGGACATGCTTCTCCAACTAGCACCGACAGGAAAAGACAGGAGGCAGACTGCAGAAGTGAGAACAATACCTGCTCTGTTGGCCTGTAAGTGTCCCTTACAGTCAAGCAGGCTGGGTATCAATTAGGTAATTTTTATGTATTTTATCCCTTTTCTTATTTTATAATAGCTGTAATACAGATAAACTTGAAGTGTGATATAAAGTTTGGTTATAATGGATCGATTTCATAAGCAAAACCATAAAAATTCATTTTGCTCAAATAAAGGATATGGAATGCAAAAACCTGTCAAAGCAATGCTTGGTACTTTAAGCCTTTAGAATACTTTGCAAACATCAGATATTTAAACTTGCATCACTATCACCCCATGATGGTTATATGAAGCAATGTTATCCCCTTTAAACAGATGGAGACATTGAATCACAAAAGGATTCATGGTTTGGCCAACAGTTCCGACCATTAGCATCAAATTCTGTATCCATCACAATTTCCTTATCTCTTTTAACCTTAAAAGTGATTTTTTTCCGGTTCAGCAATAGGCAAAAAGTAACATTGGTTTACTTTACATTCCTAGTTTGCAATTTCCCTTCTAAAAGCAGAGGCAAAGGTAATGTACACATATAATCTACCTAAATATAGTGACCAAAACTGCAGGTATCAAAAAAACCCTGCAATTACATTAGGGCTTATGGTTTTCTATAACTTGTACAAAACTGTGCCTGCCAAACAAAATTCATGGAAGTTTCTTGGGAGTAAATTAATGATAAATTCCATTACTAACTAGGAAATTTCCAAGCAGCCTTTTGGAAAGCATGTGTGCTGCTTGAGAAAGAGCAGATTTCTAAAAAAGTCATTAGTAATGTGAAAAGAAATTACAAGGTACCAAAAGGACTACTACTTGCAGCCAGCAAATAAAAATTACTGAAAGGAACATAACTGGAAGTGAGTCTCAAGCTTTCAGAACTGCTGCTGTACTCGCAGTAAGTTTGCCTCCTGCACCATAATGCCAAAGACAGCCATCAAAGTAATAGCTAATTTGACCTTCATGGCCATGTGGGTGATCGTGAAGAACTGGACTTTGAGAGCTGGTGTTCAAGACTCAGACTAGATAAAACACCACGTTCAGTACACAGGCACTGCTCCTGTTTGGGTTGAAAGCCACATATCCAGCAGAACATTCCTGCTGCTGCTTTTGCAGAACCGTCATAGAGGAGTTGTATCATTTGTTTTTCAGAAATACCCCCTCAAACTGTTACAAGCCTTCTCTCTAAATTTTGGTACACTTCTTCTTTGCTTTCAGGACCAAGTTGCTACAGAAAGTTTGCCTTTGTTGGGTTTCACCATTGCCCCAGAAAAGGAGGAAGGAAGCGTGGATACAGTTTTTCATCTCTACCACAAGCAGACGCTCTTTTATAGCTTCCGAGCAGAGGATAACAATTCAGCACACAGGTATGGGGATAGACTACATCAGCTAGTAAGCTCATGTAGGGATTTTCCCCTCCTTCACTTCAGAATGCCTTCATAACAGATGAAACAAACAGCTTTCCAAATTTTGATTAAGCCAGATTGCATGTGACTGGCCTGACTGACACTAAAAATCTACTTAGTGCTTTTCAGTCCCTTCAGGAAGGAGAATTTGCTCCCTTCTATAGGTAAAGAAGAGACCGAGCCTCAAGAGTCATAGCTAGAAGTAATTAGGCTATTACTGTAGAGAAACTTCTAATTTATATGTTCAATTTACCAATGTCTTAGTTTTCTCATCAATGAATAATTGTTTGGATTTCCCATTCTAATTTTACTGCTATCATATAATAAGATGGTCACAACATCTGTAATAAAAATCTAGCACCTCAAGACACACAGAAAAAGGAATGAGTGTTTATAGGAGGTTTTGTTGCTTTAAATCATACTTCACCAGATTCATCTTTCCTATTCTAAGAAAGCACTTGTATCACCTTTGAGATTTCACAATAAATTACTGGTTAAGATTGTACTAGAAAGCAAGAGTCCCAGTACTCAGCTCCCTGCTTTAACCACAAAACTATTGTTCCTCATTAGAGCTGGGATGGAAAATACAGTCTTCTTCAGGCTTTATGTTCTTAAAATACTTATTTTTCTTAAAATGAAAAAAAATTATATGTACTATTTTTCTTTCCTCTACTTTTTAGGTGGATTGAAGCCATGGAAGAAGCATCCATATTATAGCAGCTTTCACTCAATGAACTTGGAATAAATGCTCAGATTTCTATACATTTCCAGCAACCCTCTTCTGACTTACAAAACTGAACAGTGTATTTTAGATCCACTGGCCACGCACACTGGATCTGAACTGTTTCCAACTTGCTCTTTTTCTTCCTTCTTCTTACATCCACATTGTTGCAAATGAAAATTTCAAGATAAGAGATTATTTATGGTGATCTTTACGTCTGTGCAAGTTCAGCCTGTACTATAAGCTTCTCTTCTGATCCCACAGTAAACTAAGTCTAACATCAAGACCAGAAAATACATTGAAATATTGACTACAGTAAGTAACAGTTTTACTTACTCCAGAGCACTATTGTATTTAATTGGGTTGTTTTTGATGTCTACCGTGACATGAGAAACAATGCAGTAAACAAGAAATGATCATTTAAAGCACTTTATCATTTTTATTGAATTACAGCTTCATTTTCTTCATGTTTTTAAGGAGTCCTGTGGCCTGATTTATTACTTGTCCATTAACAGGTGCCAGCATGAAATTATGCCCTGTGTATGCTAAATTGCTTCCACAGAAAATGAACAAACAACACCTTCAATTTACCTGGTCTACCAACACTTCACTGACTATGATCCAACATAGTTACTTACTATCAATTTAAAATTTTACACAAATCACTGTATAATTTATGTTAAAGGTTGAGTTTCTTATCACTGCAGTACTTTGAAATGCACTCCAGTAGCTTTATAGATACAGATGCTGAATTATATCACTTCTCTAAATACTTCAAACTCAAACCCAAAGGTTATTTTTAATTTATTATAAACCTACAGACAGTTTTTATTTAACACGTCTACCTAGTAGTGTTAAGATTTTTATCTTCTATTTAAATACTGTATCTTTATTTTCAAAATTCCTGTTGTTTCTGCTGTTCTTGACATGAAAAATGTCATCAAAAGTTTAATCCACATAACCAGCACGGCATTTAAACTATGCTGGGTGGGCTGAAATGCACTTGTCTGAACCTGCTCTGCTGGAGTCATTTGGAACTCCTGTGGCCACACCTGTCCTATGTCAGACTGCTGCCATGCACGACATCTCCAGGGCTGGATTCTCTGTGGCCAGCTGTGTCTGTGTGACTTCAAAGATGCTGTGGTGCTTCACACCAGCTGAGGATATAGATCTCTGGAGTTTGGGGCGTGGGGTTTCTGTTTGGGTTTTTTGGGGGGAGTAGGGTTTTTTAGTGTTTTGGGTGGGGGTTTTTATAAAGAAGATTGAGAAGTGATGTTCTAATCATTGCAATACAGTGGTTTTGTTGTCAGTCATAATATTTAACTGAGGAATAGAACAACATCCATGATTAAAATATATCTTTGTATAAAAATAACATGCTCAAGAATTTACTTACATTAAGTTATATTGGTGGGAATTTTTATTCTTTCATTTTTCCCTTTCTTCGAGAATCTTAATGGATATCTGAATTTTTGACCCTAACAAATTTTTTTGAATTGTCCTTATTTTTGAAGGTCTATAATATATATCCAAATGGTAATATAGATCCATTTATTACCTGGATAAACAAGCTTAAAGAAACAAATACACATCTACCACTAAATGAAAATGTCATTTTTGGGGTTTTTTTGGATACGTCTGAGTCTGACCATTCCATTAAGCATATATCACCATGTGCAAACAGAAACCAAGAACGAGAAAAATAAAACTTCTGTATTCTTAATTAATGGGAAATAAAACTTCTGTATTCTTAATTAATGGGATGAACAGTAATGTTAACTCTTTGTTTCATGTAAGAACCATGGCCTTGCTACCAATACGTTGTAAATGTTTATCCCCTCTTGAAAACCTTTTGCACTGACACGAAAAATAAGATAACATTGAATACAGAGTAAGATCTTTAACTGTGGTCTGAAACAAAACTGCACTACAGAATGACAATATTATGAAGATTTAGGTGCTGACATTTAGTGACTGTTGTATGAAGCTTTCAGTTAGAAGCAGGAAATGAACATGAAAATATTTTGTTGTAAAAAAATAAGATACAGTGCTATTAAACATTGGTTTAAATAATGTAGAAAAATAAAAGAGCAAAACATAACTGCAGTTCTACAGGCTTTTCCTTTACACCATTATTACCTTTTTTAATTCCAGCTTCGCAGTTCCAGTTATTGTTAACAGACACTTGCCTATTAAACAGTTCTCTGACAAACTAGGGAAGAGCATCAAATTAGAAGATGGTACTGGAGGCCTTCTGGTAGAGACAGGATTTAGACCTAATTGGTATGATGATGTCAGTCACACCACATTTATCTTCTGTAAAGCCCAGCTACTTTATTTCATCTTGACTTCAGTTACAGATACAAATGGTCTCAATGCAGCATAAAGAGCAAAAAAATGAAAATGTCCACACAATTTCAGTCCTACTGTTAAGTGAATTTGAGCAAAGCTAAGCACCAGAGACAGAAATTTTCATTTCAGAGTTAACCCAGTACTTACCTTTTAGAAAATGCTAACATCTTAAAATAGAGGTATATACTTCATTTTCTATCTGACATTTACTTACACAGCTTTGTCTTACTAATTTATAGCTAGTATTACTCCTTCAAAACAAAAATACTGTTCCATATCTTCACAAATATTATAATAAAAATTTAATAGTAAGTCGTAATGTACAACCTGCTCAGCCAACAGCTGGGATTCAAGCTGCTTGTTGTTTCAGAGTTCTTCTGTTTATTAATTGATTTATTAAAAAACATTATGGTTATCTGCAAATAATATTTAGACTTATTTTATGGTATATGCCTAGTTAAAATCTGGTTTTTAAACAGTTATTAATTTTTTCTTCCAAAACAAAGTACAAGTCATTCGAAGATGGAGAATACTAACATGACAAAATCCTATACCACTTACACAAGCACTGCTGGTCAAGACCTTGGACTGCTACCCTTCCTGAGCTGATTCTCTGCTCACCACACAGCTGTATTTTACCCCACAATAATGGATACCAACTGGGCTTTCCTGTTTGCTTGCTACTTTGATACTAAAGCAGTAAAAACTATGTTTGCTGTAACAACTTTTAGTAAATATCACTGCTTGTGAAGGGTGAAAGAAAGAGACAATATTCAGTGAGGAGAAATGGTATTCCTTTAAATACTAAGGGAAAAAACATTAGTCTAACTCCATAACTTAGAAACACAACATACAAACTTCTGTTTATTAAAAGCAGTGTGATTCTTCAGCCTGGGTAACACTGTGACACCACTTTTCATCAAATTTTGAAAGGAAAGTTTCTAGACTCCAGGGCATTGTGGTATGAGGTCAAAGATAGAACTTGATGATCTTGGAGGTCTTTCCCAACCTTAATGATTTTATGTAGTGATATTTTTCTGCAGTTAACAAAACCTACAGCAGACAGTAAACTCAAACTTTTACTAAGAGACAAACATGGAGAAGTGAGGGCAAACCCCTCTCTTTTAACACTTAAAAGAGAGATTTAAATTGAATGTGGCAATAACAAGACCAAACAGTTCTGTTAAAACCTTGTCAGTCACTAGTAATTGTTGATTTCTTCCATACTAGGTATTGACTATGTTCTGACAATTTACTTTGAAAGTTCCCAGAAAAGGGTAAGAAACTGAAATGATAACTTAAAAAAAAAACAAAAAACAACCCAAACATCTGAGCTCTACAACACTGTCTACCCCAAACATTCAAAACACATGAATAACCTCAAACCCTATTTGTATTTTATAGTACTTGTTTTATAGTACTTAGCATGCCCTGAGTTTTGACCCCTCTTAGTCCATTATGTACTTTTACTGCCACCACCATGGCCAGAGAGAGAACTTTGGCCTCCTGCAGCCCACAATTTCGTTGTAGAGGTTTTCTCCTTCCGCACTTAGAGCTCCTCCCCTCCCTGCAAGTATGCACATCTTACCTCTCTTCCGCAGGGAATTCAGTCAGTTCTCCTGGTCAGGGAACAATTTCCACAGGGTCACTTCCCTTCTCTTTTTGCGTGGCAGCTTTGTAGCACATTTTTTCTTCCGAGGCAACTAATCCCCTCAATGGGAGGAGCTAAAACGTACTCGTTATCAGCAGGTGCGTTTGAAAGCGACCACCACTAAAATCCTTTTTCAGCTAAGCCTGGGAGCAGTGCACTCTTTCCGTACAGGAGCTGCGGCCCGAAGAGAGGTGCCCTCGGGCCGCCCTGATCTCCCTGAGGAGAGCGGCCCATTGTCCCTGAGGAGAGCGGCCCCTTGTCCCTGAGGAGAGCGGCCCCTTGTCCCGTGAGGAGAGCGGCCC
>VXBU01000335.1:967430-1004354 GCA_013400315.1 Bombycilla garrulus | reverse complement strand
CGTGGCCCGGGCCCGGGCCGCTCCCGCTCGGTGCGGGCTGGCCGTGCCGCGCCGTGCCGCGCCGCCGGGATAATGCACCAGGGACTGCCGTGCCGTGCCGTGCCGCCGGGACAATGTACCGGGGACTGCCGTGCCGTGCCGCGCCACCAGGACAATGCACCGGGGACTGCCGTGCCGTGCGATGCCCTGCCGTGCCGCCGGGACAATGCACCGGGGACTGCCGTGCGGTGCCCTGCCATGCCGCGCCGCGCCGTGCCGTGCCGCCGGGACAATGCACCGGAGACTGCCACAGGGCCCGAGCCGCTTCCTGCCCGGCCCTCCGGTGGCTGCCTGCTGGAGGCCGCTCGCTGTAGCCCAGTCGAGCTCACAGCGTAAAGGACGTCGTTTCATTGAGACAAAGGAACAAATTTCACTAAGTTTGAATTCGGTCTTTTGCAGTGTCTTGTCGGTAGGGCTAATACCCTTAGAACCTCTCAAGTGGAATATATGACTTGCTTCTGACGTTTCACTGCAGCTCAGGGAAAGATTAATGATTTTACCCTGTGTTTTGGACAGCATATACTGAGCTGGCTGCCACCCTGTTATACTGAAAATAATTTCCTGGTGCTCCAGCTGCCTCTTCGTAGTTCTTAAGTTTCACCTCTTGTGTTGTTTTATTTGGGGGTTTTTGTTGTCGTTGCCTTACAAGCTGTTGCTCGAAGCTTTTGCTGGGAAGCTGATTTTGCCTTCTGGGAGTTGATACCATTAAGAAGCTTGGCATGGCTATGTATGGTATCTGGATTGAGCTGGATTTGATCAGATAGCCTCAGCTTCAGGTTCTTTTGTGAAAGTCGAAAGTACAAAAAGCCTTGGTGATAACACCAACAACAGTAAATCTGTCACAGTCATTCTACAGCAAACACTTGTGTTTTGTGTCTGGGAAAGGTACTGCTATGAACAAAGTATCTCATCTGCAGGGCTTCTGTCATCATAAAACCCTGAGAAAACAGCATGTATGAGCATATAGTTATGCTTCTTGTCCATTTTGGTGAATGTGGAAACAAAAACAAACAAAAAAAAAAAAGGAAACACTGAAAAGGAATGGCTGAACAACTGAGAAACCATCCATAAGCTGGGTTTGGTGTAAATGGTTCCTAGTCTTAATCAAGTACAATACTTCGATAAAATAATGGCAAACTGTAGGAGAAACTAGCATAAATAAAATTACCATGGAGTTGCCTCAACTTTGATTATGCATTGTTACAAATAATCATTACTTGACCTATACAAAATTACTTTCACATTTGTCACAATATAAGTAAATCCTTTCAACTTAATGAATTTTGACATATTTAATGATTTTAGTTTTGTAGAAGTTACATTTGAATGGGTGCTAGAGACATAATACATTTTTCTGTTACGTATGTTGCTATTGTTTGCTGTGTTTTTAAATTTTATATTTAATGATTGCTTTGCAATTACAAGCAGAGGTTTCCAATGAAACATCAAATAAGCCAGCATTTGGGAATGCCTTTTTATTACCCACACCTTGATTAGAATATGAAGTCTAACCCTGTAATTAGCAAGTCACAATTAAAAACAGAATCCATTAATTGGAAATCTTAATTACATTTACCTTAGAAGAAACACACCCCTAATAATGATAATTAAAATTACGTTGCAAGTGTTTTTTCTTGTTTCTTTTTCTTTGAGTTCTTTGTCTCTTTTTTTTTTTTTTTTTTTTTAACCCCTAAAGTTGAAGGTGGGGTTACTTGGAATAGGATAAAATGATTCTGCAGTATTTTCTCCTCATTGTCATAACAGTATCACATTATAAAGAAATACTTTAAATAATGGAAGATACATTTTATATGTAAGTGTGTGTTTCCCTTATTGTGTAACATTACTCTTAAGAATATGGATTAACATGGAGGTTTGACTGAATGGCTCCATAAAATTTTGAGCCAAACATCATTCTTAGCTTGCTGCTCCCTGATTCAGCATGTGGTGTAGAAGCAATCTTGAACTGCAAGGTTTCTCCTGCCTGAGCTGAGGAAAGTGCCTATGACTTCCACACGCTGCATTAGTACTTGACTTTGAAATCAGTCCTTTCTCATTTATGAAATTAATATCTCTTGTTTACAGCTTAAACAACAGAGTGGAAATAGTATATTAGAGGCTTAATAAAGTAAAAGAATAACTGTACCTCAGTGGTTTCAACAGCATGGTTCCAGTATGCATGTCCCATATTTGTATATGTGTGTGTATGTACATGTGCACACACACACGTCAACATCTTCTCTCATTTGCCAGATAGATCAAGCAGAATTGTAAATTTTCAAAAAGTCATAGCAGAGCTTTCTTTAATACTAAGAAAAAACCCAAACCTGTGCCTGATGGAAGTTGCTGGCATCTTTCCGAACAGGTTCTCTCATGGTCTTGTTTCACCATGGCAACCAGTATGGAGGTGCTGGCTCAGCAGGTAGTGGAGACTCAGCAGGTGGCTGAGGTGAGTGACAGATGATATCTCAACAGTTGGTATATGAGATTTTGAAATTAAAAACATATTAGGGAGTCCCTGCTGTTTACAATTAAGCATAAAAGGAACGGAAGATCTTTATAGAAAACTGTTGCTTTATACTTGGGGATAAGCATGAAATCACTGCAACTGGGACATGTTTTGTTCACCCTGCTTTGTTCTGGTGGCCCCCGTACTAAGAATGCAAGTAGGAAGTTCAACATGAGCTACAGAGAAACTTGGCTGTATTATGAATTGTTTAAAAAATTAATAGAATAAAATTTCTTGTCACTTGATCTTAGCTTGATCATTTGGGACAGGGAAAGCTTCTGCACCTAATTTGAATTGGAATCTAGATCCACCACAGTGTTTGAAGTTTCCTGTTTTACTCTATGCGCTATACTGCATTTACAGTAAGGTGGTTAATTTAGATCTGTTTTTATTTTTGGTGCCTACACTTAAAAGAAAAAAAGCACAAAACCTACTTAAAGTGATACTAAGTGATGTCTTGATGCATATTCATTGAAGCTTGGATGCTCAACAGCTGAAAAGTTTAAATCAACTCATAAACACAAACTGCAAGTGTTCATTGCCATAGAAAATAATTTATCTCCTTCACTATGCAAACTTCAGTAAAAAAATTAACTAGAGCTTTTGTCTGATTAAATTGTTTGGTTCAATGTCTTTCAAATTTACTGTGATTTTTCATATGGTTACATAATTAAAGGGATTTAATAAATAATAAAGGGCAAATGGGCTGTGAGACCTCTGTAGATAAGACATTAGTTTGGAGTTTTCTTTCACCTACTGAGATAAGATTACACCTGTATATTAAAAAAATATTTTTAATTCAAGAAGAAGCCCTATATAAGAAGAAAATAAAAGTTTAATTCTGTTTTTAGAAGTGCACTTGAGATTCCCTAATTAGAAGTATATTTTTTTTTTTAAAATTTGTTTTTAGCATGGAAAATGTCCTAGTGAGTGTCCTGGAAGTAACATCCATGGAATATTTCAAAAAACTTTCTGGGCTTTACAATGAAAACCAACAAGATATTTTTCACGCTAGTTTTCTGTACCAGGTATGAATTTGGCAAGGTGCATTTTTAAAAAACATTTCCAAATATACTTTGAAAGAGAAACCTGTAATAGAAATACTGACAAACTTTATACTATTTTGGTAGAAGTTGGGTGCTGTAATAACATCTAAAGCACATAAAATACGTGACATTTGTAATTCCTCGTGCAGGAAATGCACCGTGGTAACATAGTGTGATGGTTGTATCTTGCCACTGGAGAGGTCGCTCCATCTCAAGAGTGTATGAAGCTCTGTGATTTCTTCCTGGCCGGTGGGTAAATAGAGGGCTTCATCTCTTTATAGTATTCAGCTGCTGCTAAAATGATATGCCTGTCCACTGAGTAACACCATGAAAACTTTGTTCATGGAAAAACAGTTGAAAGCAGCATTATCTTGTTAGGAAATTGTTAATACTATGACAGTGGTAATATTGAATAATTTCTTTATGAGTGGCTGGCTGCCTGCTATTTGTGTCTTCTGTCAGATAGTTTTTAATGCAGGTAAATACATAACTAGTTCTCTTTAAATATGCTAAAATTCTGTATTTGTACTCACTGTATCTTAGAGAAAATGTAGAATCAAACTTGGCACTTGGCTTTAAAAAATGAGAGATTTTTGGAATATCCTATCTTTTATTGATGAAAATTAAATGGAAGAAGAGGGTCATTGACCATGCACTGAATTTCAGGTTATGAACTGTGAGAGGCAAGTTGTGACCAGATAACCTAATGCAAATATTAGCAGCTTTACCTATATCAGCATCCCTTTTCCAGCATAATTACCATATATATAGTGCATGGGTTTATTGAGAATTGTGATGCCAAGCACCAAATCAGACTGTCATGCAAGTAGAGATGTTGTTTCTTTCTTAAGCAATAGTTCATCCACTTTGTTTTTCATGAAACTGAATGGTTCACAGACATTGCTGAGTGTGCTCCACTGTTGCATGCATTTTTGTACTTATTCTATTTTTAGGACTTTTAAAAATTGTTCTTGTAATGGTTTCACTGCTTTTGCTTGCTTCTGCTTTATATAGTGTGCTTGTTTAATTTTTTTCCAGTTGTGCATTTCTGAACAGTTTGGATGAGAGTTCCATTTTTAGTGTTTGAAGTTGCCATTACTTACTGTTCATGAAACTGAAGAACAGCAGCTAGGGGATTCGGAGGGAATTTCAGCAGTTTCTCCTCATCCTGAGCAGCTTTTGAAAAGCAGGAAAAATACTTAAGCCTTAATGCAGAAATAAGTACTGCTGCTTTTCTCCTGTATTTATTTAGTACTGTCACTGTGCAACATGCAAGTGGCCTAGGTGCCGTCCCAGCACCAACTTAGATCTACCTTGAATACTGTTTAAGAAAAATGTGTTTGCTTTTAACATGGAAGTGCATTCCCTGTGTAGTACCTGTGATTTTAATGCAAAATTTTTAGACAGAGCTGTCTTGGGTGGGGGGAAGCAGGGGAGAATGTGTGTTGATGGAAATAAGGGCTATTTCATCTTTCCAACAGCAGCTCTGGTGTGACCAGGAATAATTTTTAGTAGTTGCTAAAACTGTCCTTGGCCAGCTCTCTGAGAGCCACAAAGTATTCCCGGTGCATCCTTTTTCCTGTCAGAGGCTACAGGGAGAGAGTCACATGAGGTGACTGAGCCCTGTGCTTCCTGGATCTTGTTTAAGACAGGTGCATTGCTGGAGAGTTTTCAGTTGAATTCAGTTCCTTCAGTGTCCTGATAGGAAGCTATCAATGTCTCAAGCCTTTTAGAAAGCATGTTTTGCCATGAAGCTCTTTACTGAATACTGGCTATCTTTGTCACATAAAATATTTTCTTGACCCTCTTCAGATGTGTCTGACATGTTACATCTTAAGTAGTTCTGCAGTTCAGATTTTGGTCCAGATAAAGACAGTGTGCTGGAGAAGGAGAGTGGAAACACTGTTGTTCTGATGGAATAAGTTTTAACTTTAAGGATTAATGAAGTGTGACGTAAGACCCTTTATATTTAATATTTTATTGCTGTCATTGGCCACTTGCTCATTTCTGATGATTTTTCAAAGTAGCATTTTGATGCTAAGTCTTCTCAAAGAATTTTTGGTTCAAATACAGCTTTCGTCAAGTTCCTGTTAATGGTAAAAGACCTGGACATCCCATGAACCTGAGAGCTATCTTACAGAAAGTGCACATGGGAATAAGGAGATCGTATGTGGTTTAGGCAGTTTGGCAGCATTTGAAATGCAGACTGTTAGCAGATGTGGCATAGCTGCTGGTGTAATAAAAGTGTGGGGTGTTACGTAGGAACTGGTCTGAGATTTGCTTTAGAGTGCAGATGTGCCAGTTGCAGCTTCTTCTGTGACTGTTGCCTTTTTATGCGCTCTACAGGATATTGCCCTGGCATCCTATTAGTGCAGTTAAACTAGAGTTTTCTAGCGCTGAATTTGACTTTCATCTGCCATCCTACAAAGGACCCAAGTGGTCAGGAGACCTAACTTCAAAGAGATTAACTGAAACTTTTTTGAGATATGTCTTACACCTGTGAAAGAAATATATTTTGATATACATTTTTTGTAAAAGCCTGTTGTTAATTTAATAGCTAAAGTTACTCATTATGAAAAATATCTGTGGAAAAAATTAATCTTTCTGATTTGATTTGAGTTGCAGGTGTAAAACTTGGCACCATAGTTTTCATTTAAATTCTTCAGTTGTTTTACGGGTGCAGTTAAAAATATTTGGTCTGTGATTGCTTAATTATGCTTTAATTAATATAGTAGGAAAGAGGATAGAAATTATTGTCTCTGAAATTGGTTTACACATAGTATTCAAGCAACACAATTACTTTGACTTTTGCTGGAATATAGAAAATGTTTTTCTGCTTAAGTTAGAAAATACTAGAAGCTTTAAAAATTCCTCTCTAAGTGACCAATGGATTATTCCTTCAATTTATTGCTCAAATACTGCTTTTATAATCAATGTGGTGGGGGCAAATAAGCTACAGAAAGTATTGAAAATTTAGTTAGTTAGTACAGATATTTATTATATATGTACAAATGCTCACATAGATGCATATGTACATGATGGGCAAATCAGTAAATGACTGTATAAACTTGACTATATGCCTATGAAGAAACCTTATTTATTTCTAATGACATAAAGTAATTAAATGCTTGGAGAAGCTTAGCTTCAAACTATGGATTTTATATATGCATATCTATTTTATGTATATACTCCCATCTACTGGAAGCTTAATAAGATTTCAAATTTAAAATTTAGATACTGAAAAAAGCAGAAAAAATAAATATACAATTATATATATTTACATTTAAAAATGGGAAAATTATTAATAATTTAACAGAAGAAACCAAATTTAATTTTGCCAGCCTTCAAAGTGCACCTAATTGCCAAATATTTTTTTTACTTTAATGATGAAAAAGGTAGATACATACGTGTTTAAGTGGTTTTTTTTATATTTCTTGAGCTTTCTGCAGATTTTCTATGTCCCTTAAGGCAAATCATTATTAATTTCTATAAACTTCAGCATATGAAATTATTGCTAGTGTTACTTACTGGTTTGAGAGCCCTAGCAATTATATTCTAGATACTAGTAATACTTTCTTCTACACTACATCACAGTTAGTTGACCTAACATTTACCGTGTACCCCTGCTGTACCACTCCTATAGGTATAGGTAATCATGTATAGATACTATTTTGTCTTCTCTGTACAATAGATGATGGTGTTTTCTGTCAAGTAAAGTGCCTAATTTTAGTTGTGAGCATATTTCTATGCTAAGGAGACCCTGAAATTAGGAGATGCTAATGCTACTTAGACACCTAAGTTATTCATTTGCTGCAGAAGCTTTTGTAGTGGAAGTCCACTGGATTTTGTTTATTTTTGTTAATAAGTTTATTGTTGTAAAACCTGTCAAGTACCTGTCACTTTCTCAAAACTTAATGTACCATAACTTCAACAAATTTAACTTTGGACAATGTTAAAAATATTTTCTGTTTTCATCCATTTGTCAGCTTTCACTGCAGCCTTATAAAAATATTTTGTTGTGGAATGAACTTTTAAGGCTAAAGATGCTCTACAGGGAATCTGGTGGATTTTCCTTTCATTTTTGCTAATTTGAAATGAATTATCTCGAGTGAGATCACATGGCACACACAGGACCGGGGATCAGGCCCAGCCAGCATGAGTTTAGTTTGAAAGGCAGGTCCTGCCAGACCAACCTGATCTTGTTTTATGACGAAGTGACCCAGCTAGCGGACGAAGAAAGGCTGTGGATGTGCCTACCTGTATTTCAGCCACGCCTTTGCAGAGAGGCTGCAGCCCATGACTTGGACAGGTGCATCTTCCTTGGGTTAAGAACTAGCTGGGTGACTGGGGCCAGAGGGTGGTGGGGAGTGGTGCCAGATCCACTATTCAGTCACTTGTGTGGTTCCTAAGAGCTCAGTTTTGGGCCCAGTTCTGTTTAATATCTTTATGGATGACCTGGATGAGGGGATTGAGGCCAAGGCCAACAGTGTGAGGTTCAGCAAGGCCATGGGTCCTGCTGTTGGATCACCACAACCCCACACAGTACTCCAGACTTCGGGCAGGGTGGCTGGAAAGCCACTCAACAGGAAAGGGCCTGCAGTGCTCTGCCCAGGGCACTGGTCAACAGCGGCTCAATGTGAGCTGGGTGTGCCCAAACCACACAAGAAGGCCAATGGCATCCTGGCTTGGATCAAGAACAGCATGGCCAGCAGGACCAGGGCAGTGACTGTCACTCAGTACTGGCCACTGGTGATGCCACATCTCAAATCCTGGGGTCAGTTCTGGGCCCTGCACTGCAAGAAAGACATTGAGGGCCTGAAGTGTGTCCAGAAACGAGCAAAGGAGCTGGAAAAGGGTCTGCAGAGTCAGTCATTGAGGAGTGGCTGAGGGAGCTGGGTTTGCTTGGCCTGGAGGAAAAAAGGCTCAGGGGGGGGACCTTCTCAATCTCTACAATTCCCTGACAGAAGGGTGGAGCTAGGTGGGGGGCAAAAGGAAATGGCCTCAAATTGTGCCATAGGGGGTTCAGCTTGAACATAATTTGCAAACCCAGAGAAGACATGGCTGTTTAGTTCCAAAATGTTTAAAGAATTTCCATGCAGGTACTATGTGTGTCTGTCTTTCTCCTTGAACAATGTGGAAGAATAGATTATTCCTTATTTCCAAGCTGCCTGCAGTACATTTTGGTGTAAGGTTTGAAGATGGATCAATGAAAGCCTAAGGATTCTACAACTGAACAACTGTAGGACAGTTTTCAAAGTCCTTCTTGCTATAATTTAGACCTTTCAAAGGGCGCATAGCTTGGTTAATAATTTGGCATGGAAGACAAGAAGGTCATCAATTAAATGTATCCTCTAAGAGTCTGGATTTTTGGGAGTCTTTTTTCTCGTCTAGGTATACTGTTCTCTGCAGCTGAAAGCTTTGAATCATCCAGTAATTAGAAGATGCCTCTTATTTCTACATCTCTCCTATTTTCCTCATTTAACATGCAACTTTTGTGACCTGTGTCTTAAAGATAATTGGAGATTGTATATTCAATTTAGATAATACGTTTGCAGTATGTGGGACTACTTGCAGTAGAGGCAATAGGGGAGTAGAATGGTATGGTTTCATTCTTGTCTATTTTAATACCTCTGCTTCCCCAAAGAGACTGTAGTCCACGTTCCTTGCTATCCAAACTGTTTTTTATTTCTTTATGTCCTAAATGAACTTTTCTGTACATTAAACAAAGGTTTTTCAAAGCAAGCTAAAATTGAAACTGCCCTCTTGTCCAGCTGTACAGATTTTGATATAATTCCAAGATTGTTTAAAAGAGGATTTGATAAAAACAACTTGTGACCATCCTGGTTTTGGACACATTACTGCAAATAACAGGTTCATAGAATGGTTTGGGTTGGATGAGACCTTCAAGATTGTCTAGTTCAACTCCATGCCATAGCAGGGACACCTTCCCCTGTCCCAGGTTATTCCAAGCCCGGTCCAGCCTGGCCTTGGGCACTGCCAGGGATCCAGGGGCAGCCACAGCTGCTCTGGGCACCTGTGCCAGGGCCTGCCCACCCTCCCAGGGAAGAAATTCTTCCCAATATCCAATCTAAATGTTATCTTGTGTGTTTAATTCAACATCTAACATTTTTGCTCTGAAAACAGCTTTGCAAGGGGTGCTTTTCAGACTTAAATATTCAGAACTAAATTTGCATTATAGTTTGGTAGTCTAGAAACGTATGGGAATAGAGGAAGAAACAGTATTCAGAAGTAGTGCCAAAGTTAATCTCTGTCATTCAAAAGTACTTAGAAATTATTAAAAGGGGAACTTCATAACATTTTACATTATTTATATATGATGTGTTTTATTTTTACAGAAGCAAAAAATGAGACAAGTGTATCATCAAAAATTGAAAAGAGTATTTCTGCATTTCAGTAAGCTAAAGGATCATACAGTACTTACCCAGTGATTCATTTGAGCAGAATGGTGGTGGTAGTGGTGGTTTGGTTTTGTCAGGTTTCTTCCATTTCCAGATAAAGAAAATATTCTGGTAATTCATTGAAAGCAAATCCAAGCTGGTTAAATGACTGTAACCTTCCCAAAAATTTAAATTCTAAACTATAGGGCCATCTGATCTTTTATAAATATAGGTATTTTTTAAAGTGTCCAATACCTTAACAGTGAATTAGAATTCTGTATGTAATTTACAGATGCCAACTGTTCAGACTTCGCTATCTGAATCTCCAGTGATGACCAGCCCTTCCCAGCGTATCCAGATAATTTCCACAGACTCCTCTGTAGCTTCACCACAACGCATTCAGGTAAAAATCCATTAATTAACCAACTATCACACCTTTTCTTTTTTTTTCTCCTCCTCCCACTTAGCTTTATACAAAAGCATGCTAAAGGCTATGGAATACTTTCTTTAAGTTTTGTGAGAGCAGATAGTTTTTAGTGAAAACTAAAATTCTTTCTCCCTCAGTATTTATTTGGTGCTGACTAGATGGCTGTATATAATAGTTAGCCAGTGATGAGTATTTACACAGGTTAAACCTCGCCTACACAAGCAAATCTGCGGAGCCCTGGACACAGCAAAGGATGAGATATTGTCAACAGAAATCTGAGATTGACTCCAAGTACATTCCTCTTCCCACTTATTTAGGAGCCAGTAGGAGATTACTCTATTTAGCAAAAAGTTGGCCTTCAGGAATGCTGCACAATGGGTCTTTGTTACTGGTAGATAATAAAAATACGTAATTAATGTATCAGAATGTATTCAGTGGCAAATTCTATAGGACATACTAAATTTTAATGAAATACTAGTGCATGTTGATACGGTTACTCTACTAGGCAAAACAGAGATCATGCTACCAGACAGCTGTATATCAGAAACAGAAACCTTCCCTCATAAGAGAATCTTGAGAATTGGCATGTGAAACAATAAGGCTGCCTGATTCCATCTTACTTTAGGAAGTAATATCTTACATAAATATATAGGTAAAAAACGCATAGGAAAATGTTAACTGGAAAGCATCTCTGTAGTGCCATCTATAAATAAAAATTGGAGAGAGCTTCTTTGTAATTTTTCACTGATACAATTCTGAGATGGAATGAAAAGTTTTAAAACATTAAATTTATTGTGGTCGTGAATTCCTTCAATGTTTTACAGATTGTGACAGATCAGCAAACTGGTCAGAAAATTCAAATAGTGACAGCAGTGGATTCAGCTGTGTCTCCAAAGCAACAGTTCATTTTAGCTAGTCCAGATGGAACTGGTACAGGAAAGGTGATCTTGGCAGCACCTGAGACATCTAATGCCAAGCAGCTTATCTTTACCACCACGGACAACATTGTGCCAGGCAGAATTCAGGTAAATACAGTAATTTAGGTAAAGCATGGCATTTTGGGTTTTTTTTTTTGTTTGTTTGTTTGTGGGGTTTTGTTGGTTGGTTGGTGGTTTTTTGTTTGTTTTTTTTGTTTCTAAATTAAGTCTAAATTGCTTTAAGACCAATTGCAGTAGTTTTCTCATGACATGGATCAGACATACTAATTTTAGACTTCATTGTTCAATCATAAAGCCTTCAGTCTTCACCTACCTCATGTACTCCATTGCGCTCATCATCCCTCGTCATGTGTTCTCATTCAAGTTCCAAAGACAAATAAATAATGAAGATAGTGTTAGTGAGAAATGCCAGGATTTCTCAGTCTTCTCGAGATCACAGATATACAGAGATACAACTCACCTGAGCAAATTTACACAAGTTTGTACTTTACATTCAGTATCAAGACACTGCAGTAAAGCTCTGTTATGTTTTTTTGGTGGGTCTTGAGCATAATCTACATCAACAAGAGCTTTGCAAAGCCAAGGATGTAAACAGTAATCTACGTCTTGTGAAATTTCAGATTTCTTCCCAGCAGTCTTAAAAAACAGAATAAAACAAAATACCCTGGTCCCACTTGTTACTGTTACAATAGAAAATATTTTACAGGAAGAAGATAAATTTTTAAGTAAATACTTAAAAAATGGTATTAACAGTCTTCTAAAATTATTTTTTCCATGCTAAATAGGATATCTGACATTACAGAGGGGTAAGGTTTTTAAATACTTCTTGGTTAAATGGAATGTTCAGAACAGAAGTTTTGGAATCCAAGGCCTTCGGAAGCTAAACTGTTTCTATGGTAGATCTCAGCTCCAGGCTGGGAACCATACATCCCTAACAGCTAGAGAAGAGATTGATGGGAACAGCATCTGAAAGCCAGCTGTCTTTGGCTAAAATATAGCAGCTGCTTGAGAGTATTTGCAAGAAGGGAAAAATACTGTTGATTGCCCAAGCAAGGAAACATTTATACTAAACAAAGCTAGCAGTTTTATTTGTAATTTGTTTTGATACGACTGTTACAAAAGTCTCACTATTGTCAGTAAGAGCTCTCATTAAATTGCATTTTATACTACTTAATTTCATTCCACGTGCCATACCTATTCATAAACTCAGTCCCCTCTTCTTAGCTGATACACCTATCTTGTTCTACAGGAAAGCTCCTTTTACCTTCCTATCTGGCTAATTACATCTTTTTGTTCTGGAATTTTGCTTTAGATAGTGACAGACTCTGCTTCAGTGGAACGTCTGCTAGGAAAAACTGATGTTCAGCGGCCCCAGGTAGTAGAATATTGTGTGGTCTGTGGTGATAAAGCATCAGGTAAGGAAGCCTACAAAGTGGTATTGAAGAAACTTGCTTGAAAGGATGACTGGGATGAAGAGATGATTTTTCATGTGCTTTAACTGATTTTAGTTATGCTCATGGCAAAAGCAGTTGAGTTTTTAAATGGAAAAGTATAACATACTCAGTATCTATACACAAAAAATAGCTAAACTCTGCTTGGAAAAATATTAGTTTTTTCCTTGAACTGAAGCATATGATAAATTGGCTGAAAGATAAGATAATGATTAAATTGCTCCTGTAAATTGAAAAAGACTACTCGAAACATGTAGTCAAGTTCCCCACAGTGATGTGCAACAATGAAATAAACACGTAACCTAAAAATGTGTAACTAGTCCAAGAAAATGCTTCTTAGTGCTTTCTACCAAACTTTGTGCTTCCTGGTAGTTTGTTCTTCTACTATCACAAAACAAGCAAGCAGAGATCATGTGAATCCTCAGTGTTTCAGATTCATGTAGTAACAAGGAGTCTTAAGATAAATTTTTATATTAGTCAAGGGATGTTCTGTACTTTGATCCTAGAGAGGAGACATCCTTCTGTTTCTTTTTCTCACTTCCTTTTACTTCTTTAAGTGTTTATGTAATTAAAATGATACCAGAATTAATATGGACAGGAAATTTAAATGAAGATTGCATTTTAAATTTTGGTGTAAAATTACTTGTTTTCTGAAATTACTTGAGCCCTTTGCTGGTATCTTCTCTAAATGTATGCTATGGTCTGTAACAGCAGATAGAATTGTATCTGTACTTAAGCAGAATGGGAACTACACCTTCATCAACTGCACACTCAGAAATAGGCTGAGCCTTCCTCTCTTCTCTCCACTCTCTCACCAAAACCCCTGACAGTAGGTAAACCAGAAATATCTTGTGAGACTGTAGTAATGCTTTCATGGTCCAAAATGTTGGTACAAATACAAAACAAATTTAAAGGGTGACTTACAGTGTTTTATTTGCTTAAATGCTAATATGCTAAAATATAAGTAGTTTCCAACTGATAATACATATGTTTCCTAGGTCGTCACTATGGTGCTGTCAGTTGTGAGGGATGCAAAGGCTTCTTTAAAAGGAGTGTAAGGAAGAATTTGACCTACAGCTGTCGTAGCAACCAGGACTGTATCATCAATAAACACCATCGGAATCGATGCCAGTTTTGTAGGCTTAAGAAATGTCTAGAGATGGGCATGAAAATGGAATGTGAGTGTTAAATACTCAATGGGATATTGTTCCTATCAAGTAACAACTATGTGGACTACCACTTGTTACTGTTTTCTCTCTGTTTTGGTGTATGTTGCTTGAAGGAAACAGAACTTTTTGGCAGCATCTAGTGCACCTTTCTTTCATCACCATTTTATGTCTGAGGTGCAGGAGTAGTTTGTTTTGAACCATGTCTCCAAGTACTGTCATCTTTGAGGAGCCCAATTACACCTCACTTATAATGCATATTCCAAACACAGGGTATGTTTATAATAGAAAATATTTTTACATGGATTGACATGAACCTTAGTCTAATATTCTGTTTTGAGAATCTGCTTTCCTTCCAGTTTATTTTTGCAGCTCTTTCAACCAGTGATAGAATGTAATTAGTCTTTTTTTCCTCGTCTATTTAAATTTTTATGCTAATTTGATAATTTGTGAGCAGTGCTTTATGAGGCATTGTATAGACTGTCATATGTTTTAAAATATGCTTTCATGTTTGTATGCAGTACTTCACACATTTCCAGTGCTAACAGCCAAACACTTGTTTCAATATATTTTTGTTTTCAGTTTAGCACTATGTGAAAAAATTACAAGGTTGTTTTGTGATCTGATCTAAACAGGGTAAGTTCCAACCACTGAGTTCAAGGGAGGCAGAACTTTAAGCTGTAAACAGGGACATAATTGTAGTATTTGCACTCTGCAACTCCAGACCTGTTGTGACGATTCTGGTGCTTTGCACACAATGTGCTGAATATGAGACATTTGTACAAGAAAAGCTGCTGCAGTTCCAGAAAGTAAACCTTTCTTATCCCAGTATGATTAAGGTATATGTTTGGGTCAGGCTTCTGATTAATTGATAAGTATTCACCAAATCAATAAATTTGATATGTCAACTTTTAAGTCCCTAAATTTTGCTAATAGTAACAATATTAGCAAAAGTAAAATCAGGAATTAAGTAACTCTTGTTGGTTATAAGGATAACTTTCTGTAAAATGTTTATGATAATATTTGAGTATTATAAAGATGCACTTTTCACTTTCTTTAAAAGTTATACAGTAATTGTTTCGTACTATTTTATTACATGTTTTGCTACACTCGCGCACCACTTCAGAGACTGAACTTACTTTGTTTCAATTCTCAAGTATAAATATAGATTATGAAAAGGTTAGTTTTGGAACACTCTTCCCTAACTGGGTGGAATTAATGGCTGTGAGTGAAGTGTATGTCATGCAGAGAGTACCCTCCCAAGGAATTTAACCTGCACTTCTCAAGTAACTTGCCTTTGTTGACTTTTTCAGGGTTCCTTCTGAGTTTGCATTTTTTGTGTCATCTAGAATAGGAATATCCCTAGCATTTAGATACAGCTGTGCCTGTAAAAAGAAAATAAACAAATTGAAAACACAATCTGCAGAATCATCCATTCTATCAAATGCCAGAAAAACGTTTTATCCCAGATAGCAAAACTTGAAGCAAAAGATCAATCTGTCACTTTCTTAATCAAAAGAATATATAAAAATACACATACTCACAGATATAGAAATATTGGAGCCTGTATTTCTTCACTGTTGGTATTAAATTTCCAGTTTTCCACTAAGCTGGTACACTATCATAACTGCAGGAATTTTACTTGCTTTATGTATTTTTTGTTTGAATTATTTCCTTTCAAATCTGTATGTTTCTATCTTTATGTAGCGGTTCAAAGTGAAAGAAAACCTTTTGATGTGCAACGTGAAAAACCAACCAACTGTGCGGCTTCTACTGAAAAAATCTATATAAGGAAAGACCTTCGAAGCCCTCTGATAGCAACTCCCACATTTGTGGCAGATAAAGATGGGACACGGTGAGTACCTCAGTTCCATGCATCTTCTTTCACGTTAGGTGTGCATATTACTTTGCATTCACACCTATATTCTTTCTCCCCTCTGCTCTCAGAGGCAACAGAAAATAGCTCTAGTGCACACATCATCTGTTTCCATTAGCAAGGCCAATGTAGGTTCTGCTTGTCATTAAAGTTTTTCTGTCTGCGTACAGGTATGTGGTTTTCAGTTCAGAGCTGGCTCTTGTCCAGCCAGGTCAGAGCAATGCAGAGTAAGGGAATGATACCCAAGCAGAAAGCACGTAGGCTAATGCTGTGATGCATTTCAGGGTAGCACTTCTCTGGAATGAGACCTGCTAATAGCAGACTCAGGCTTCCTTCTCCTAAAGACAGTAGTTAGGGAGACTCAGTGACTGCTGATTCAGATCTCAAGGGACTGGTTTCAACAACAGCAAAACAGCAGCTTACTTTTGCTATATGAAAGAAACTCTCAGATGTCTCCTTAGGCAGTGGATATGAAAATGCATGTCATTACAACCAAAGGCAAGATTTCTTTTTTGCTGAATGGAATAGAAAAACTCTTGGTTAAATACTACATTTTTAAAACTGTAGTTTATGAATGGTTGAGAGCCACGTAAAAATTGGATTTTATTACTCAGTTTTCATGTGAGAGGGAAGCGTCTGTGTTTAATTTGAACAAATGATACTGCAGTTAGGAATTTTGGGCTGCAGGTTTCTTGGAGAATTATTTTTCAGTGTTCTTGTTTGAAGAAGTACTCACAGACACATTTGCTTCTTAGAAAGTTCCTTGAGCTACAGATCCATTACAGACCTATAAATAATAGTACAGTTACTAAGAACCACTCTGTTATTTATGTAGCATTCATATTTGCATAATGCATGATAATTTGCTGCCTGTGCTTGTTCACAATGCTAGCTGTTAGTGTCAGACCCATTGTACTGTAACATCCTGCAGCCTGCACCTGTGTTGTATGCGTCGGTATTGTGTTACAGACACTTGGAGCATCATGTACGTACAAATAAACTTGCTGACTGCAAAGACTTTCCACTGTCTCCCTAAATTAGATACAGCAGAGGGGAAGGATATTTGGTCAAAAAGCAGAAGAAGTAGAGGCAGCATAGAGTTTATGCAGACTTTGATTACGTGACTGTTTCTGACTATATTTTGGAATGTAAAACTATTTTTATGACTTCTGTTCAGTGTTGGCCGTTGTCTTGCTTCAAATACAGAGTTATGTCTTCCTCCAAAGTCTAATATAAAACTAGAGCTATACTAGGTGAACATTTGAGAGCATAAGAAGATAACTTTCCTTAAGGCAGACTAAACCAGAACAAAAAGCAAATGAGAAAATATGCATTTGGGAAGTTGTTGTTGTTTTGCACTGGAAACTAAAAGACATTTCAGTCTCTGTTTTTTAAGCTACTTTTTGGGAACTGTTTCAGAAAGACTTAAGTCCTGATAAATAAATTGTAAGCTTCACTAAATCGTTTATTTAAAAACTGGTAATTCCTTTTATGCTGTCATAAGTTTTTACACATGCTTCTGATTAATGGAACACTCTATTGACCATCATATGCCTCGTGCTTTTGAACAGGTCAGCCGGTCTCCTTGATCCGGGAATGCTTGTGAATATTCAGCAGCCTTTGATCAGGGATGATGGTACAGTCCTCCTAGCTGCTGATTGCAAGGTATTACTGGCTCACTTCAGTTCTGAGCATATCTATTAATTTGTTCAGATTACTTTATCTATTGTACATAGTCTCAAATAGTTGTTGCTCTTGAGAAGATAAGGTTGTGATAAGTGTGAAGAACTGTATGAATGGATGTAATAAATTTATCAGTAGGATTGGAGTTTCTTTTGGCAAGCATATTTCTGCAAAAGGTCACCCACAGATAGTCCCTCCATATGATGTCTCATCTGGGATTAGGATTGATAATTAGGAGTTAAAGATAATTGAGAGCCATTGTTCTTCCTGGCATTCAGGAGGAAGGAAAAGATGGACAGGGGAAAAAGAACAAGAAGATTAAAAATGGGGGGGAAACTATATATATGATATATTAATTTAGATTTACTAATGTAGTGTTTCCTTTTCTAGGCTGAAACAAGCCAGGGTGCCTTAGGAACACTAGCAAATGTTGTAACATCTCTTGCTAATCTCAGTGAGTCACTAAATAATGGAGATACTTCTGAAGTTCAACAAGAAGAGCAATCTGCAAGTGAGATTACACGGTATGCATTTATATTTACACCTTATTTAGTAATTCGTGTTCTGTGTGGTAAATCTTTACACTCCTTCATTAAAGGAATTTGGCATTGTTACACCAGACACACTACAGATTGCCCCTACTTTGAAACACAAAACCAGTTCTTTAGAAATCAGTTTTGGCTCTTGCCCTCTTGTGAAGAACTGTGTTCTCTGTTACAAATGTGTTCAGAAGCTAGACCAGATTTGGTTCTCAGAAAAATAATAAATGACTAGTTTGTGATTTTGAAAGACTCAGAGAATAGCAACATTTCAGTGCCATTCTATTTCACAGGAGTGTTCTATGTAAGCTTCTCCTGTGCAATGCTTGTGTCCTTAGCCCTGCTCTTTAGGGGTCTGCATTACTGCAGATTTATTTTTGAAACTGTGCTGCCATAAAATCTCCTGGTAATGTAGATTTAGAAAGAGTTTGAAGTCTTTATTTTCTTTATTAATGAAAAATGTATTAAAAAGGGGCATGGAATATTAAAATTTTTAGCACAGCTTGAGATTTCCAAGGCTGGGATTTTTTTGTTGGATGTTTTTGGTTGTTTTTTGTGGAGGGGGAGGCAGGTGTGTTAAATTTAGCAGTATAGGTTAATAAGATAAACTATTTGGACTCAAAACTGTTCACTCTTTCTTAAAAAGAAAATTTTTAAGAAGAGCTTAACTGCTGTGGTTTAGGAATGGTATTCTCCAATTTAATGTTCACGCTTAAACTGTGCTGCCACTTGCTCCCCCTCCATATGCAGTCAGAGGCACAAAAGGCAGAGATCACAGGCTAAAATAGGAACAATTTACTGGAAACAGCAATGAGACTAGCAAACAAACAGTAATAGCAAAATGAAACAGTAATAGCAACAATATTAATAACAAAAGGTATAAGAAAAGGAACTATTTACACAGAAAAGCCCCCAACAATAAACAAATACCAGACCAGTCTGCCCACTACACCAACAGAAGGCACCTCCTCCCGGGGGTGAGAGAGACTTTAATTAAGGCTCTTAAGTCTTTCATTTGAACTCTTCAAGTGAAGTGAATTAATATTTTAAAATACTTAATACTACAATGTCAGCTTATGTCAACCTCTTACTCTTTCTTTAAAGCTTAAAAAAAATTTATAAAAATCCCTCTCCCAAAAAACATCTTGACAAAAAAAGTGACAAAGGAGCACTATACCATAATACTGTCGACTGGTATGAAATCGGAACACAAAATTCTTCTTTATATCTAAAGTCTCTTAATCCTAAGGGAATTTACAGTGATTTATTTGGGCAATGATCCAGCAGCAGCTTGAGTATAAAGGAGACCAGGGACCAGTCTCTCTTGTGTTACTGTCATAATGCTTTTAAGGCTCTGTACTGGGAGATCAGGAGTGCTTGGCCATATTTCATCTCAAGGGAAAGGAAATATTCAGGTATATTGTCTAGAAGAAAACCGCACTGTTCTCCACTGTTCCAAAAAGCTGGATATCAAGGAAGGGGACAAGGACAGGGACTTTGTTCTTCAGTGTACATCTGGGCTGTGATCCTCACCGAATCTGTGAGAAGGGGGAATAGTGAATGGTGAGTGCAAGAGGACTGTTGTGGTTTAAGCCCAGCGGACACCTAAGCCTCGCACAGCTGCTCCCTCACTCCCCCACCAGTGGGACTGGCAATAGAATCAGAAGGGTAAAAGTGAGAAAACTTGTGGGTTGAGATAAATACAGTTTAATAAACACAGTTTAATAGGTGAAGCGAAAGCCACGCACACAAGCAAAGTAAAGGAATTCATTCAGTACCTTCCATGGGCAGTCAGGTGTTCAGCCACCTCCAGGACAGCAGGGCTCCAGCACGTATAACAGTTATGAATGCCATCTCTCCAAACATCGGCGTATACGAAGTGTGATGTCACTCCGCATGGAATAACCCTTGTATCAGCTGTGGTCAGCTGTCCTGGATGTGTCACCTCCAAACTTCTTGTGAATGCCCAGCTTCCTCACTGCAGGGAGGACAAGAAGAAGAAAATGCCTTTACACTGTGCACGCACTGCTGTGCATAACAAAAACATTGTTTTCACACAGCCCCATACTAGCTACAGTGAAGAAAATTAGGTATATCCTAGCCACAACCAGCACAGCACAAGGCCCCTTTACTAATACAAATAGTAGGATAAAACTATGAGAGCAGGATTTACAGTACGAAACCCTTCCCTTACAGGAGAGATATTTTACCAGCAATATCTGGGCACATCTATTTGTTTTATAGATGCCCAAATAGTACAGAGGGACGAAATTGTAATGAAGAGTCTGACCTTGTGTCAGCCTAAAAAGTTCTTGTGTATGTTGCCTCTAAGCGAAAATGTTTTATAGCGTTTAGTTTGAGCACTATGAATTTTTTCTAGATCTAAGGAAACACTCTTCCATTGTTTACTTATTTATTATTTTTTTAGGGCATTTGATACTTTGGCTAAAGCACTTAATACCACAGATGGTACAACAGCTCATAACTTGGCAGATGGGATGGATCCTACAGGAGGAGGGAATATTCATGTAATCAGTAGAGATCAGTCAACACCAATTATTGAAGTGGAAGGACCCCTACTTACAGATACACATGTCACATTTAAGGTATGTGCTTCTTTAAATGTCTTACTAAATAAACTAATGCTTAAGATGTATGAGCTCCTACATAATTTCTTGTCTCGTATTCCCAAGTGTCATTCCTTGCCAGTAGTAATGAGTTATTTAGTACAGTTTTCCATTGACAACTTGTCACACTGTTGACTGGTTTTGCTGGTTATTTCATAGATGATAAAAACTGGTTTATGTCTGAACTATATGTATTGTACTGTATTTTATTTTTTACAGCTGACAATGCCCAGTCCGATGCCGGAGTACCTTAATGTACACTACATCTGTGAGTCAGCATCACGACTCCTTTTCCTCTCTATGCACTGGGCTAGGTCCATACCTGCATTTCAAGCTCTTGGGTAAATGGACATAATCTGTTTGAATGGTTTGCTTTTGAATGAATGTATTTTTAATGAATACTTTAAAATGTCTGAAGACTATGCAATATTCCCTGTTTTGGAGAATAAAATAGAAGGTGGCACAAGGGAGGGTATCTACAATATCTGATATTACTGTGGTTAAAGAAACTAAAGCCAAATCAAAAGCAGGCATTAATTTGTAGAAATTAAGTGCTTGCTTTTGATTCCTTACTAAAGAATTGATGAGCACCATTTCACAGATAACCCAAAATGGTTTCCCATAGTCTATAATTTCTTTTTGCTTCTTGAAATACTTGTAATATGCTAGTATCTGCCTGTTACCAAAATGTTTTGCAATAGATTAATCCTTATAATGAATTGTTATATATAACATAATTATACATAGGGCAATAGCAAGCTGATAGGCAAACCACGTAGCGTTGTTTGATTTTCTGCCGTTTATAGGCAGGACTGTAACACGAGCCTCGTGCGTGCCTGCTGGAACGAACTGTTTACCTTGGGCCTGGCACAGTGTGCACAGGTGATGAGTCTCTCCACTATCCTGGGAGCGATTGTCAACCACCTCCAGAACAGCATACAGGAAGGTATGTTACCCGTACTGCTAACAGTGCAGGGACATGTGGATAACATTTCTCACAAGGTGTTTCCCCATCAGTGGCAGAATTGCTCACCAGGAACCAGGGGAAGGTGAAGCTTTCTTTTGCGTAATTATCTTTCCCCTGGTCATCTATAGTTTTTTGCACTGACCTCACAAAGATATCTGGGATAGAATTATCCATAGAGGCAGGAGGGTCTTCTAGGCCTGACTGACATTACAGAGAAAGACAGTACATCCTAAAATACTCCTTGGATGTGCTCAGAGTGTTTTCTTCCCATCCAGATGTATGTTGTTTTCTCTTAGAATAGTGATATCCTCTTCCAAACCACACCAGACTTTTTCCTTCCGGAACTTTCCTTCTCCTCTTTGCAGTGTAAAAACACAGTGTCTGCCAATTATCATAACAAGTATATTATTGCAAGTATAATGGTTTTGAATACTACTGTAATGCAGTAATGATTAATGTATTTTGACATTCCCTTGAAGCATTAAGCAACCTTATTTCTTTACATTCTTAAAAAAATGTATGTAATTTTATTTTTTAATTCACTGTTGGTCTGTTGATAATGATGATTATATCTAGAATGGATAAAAATCTGTTATTTGCTTTCTTTTCATTCTTTAAAGATGGTTCCAATCAATAGGATTGACTAGCATGAAAATAATAATTTTTAAAAGGAGGAAGAAAACAATACTAGCAGCTTTAAACTCTGCAAAAACAGCATCATACAGGAAAACTACTTTAAATTTACATGTGTGCTAAAAGCAGTTATAGGATACTATTTGGTACCATTTTTTATAATTTTTTATGGTGTCGTTGTGCACACAGCAAAAATTGGAAAATAGGTTACTACTGAGGAGAGTTAATCAGATGTGTTTTTCTAGAGCTGAAAGATACTAAATATTTTTTCCAGCTGCTTTTTACATTTTATAGTTCTTCAATCAAGCTTTAATCTACTTCATTAGCTGCATCATAATAAAGTAAATTAGACTGAAAATTGATTCTTAAATGGTTAGTATGCTTTAATTGCTTTCAGAATGAATATAGGGATTTTTCTTGTTTTGGTTTTGGGTTTTTGTTTGTTGGTTGGTTTTTTGTTTTTGTTTGTTTTGGTTTGTTATTTTCTCATCTAAGAGATCCTGGGCAATCCCAAAATACAACAGAGTGCTGCTCCTTTCCTACACAGAGAGGCAAAAGTTGAAAAGATCAGTAGGAAAACCTGCACACTGGATGTTCTATGCAGAGTTAGGCTTTTGCTTTGTATCTGTTTCAGAATACACTGAGCTGTCTATTCCACCTCCATTCCAGGCAGTGACTTTGGGGAGGACTAAGTGGTGGAGCTGTATACTACAGCTGGTTCCACTTCTGTTCTCATGCATCAAAATTGTAAAAAAAAAAAAAATCTATAATCTGTATTTGCAGTCATACTGTGTTAGCTGAGACCAGCCAAGAAAAGAGGATCATTAGTGTTATTTATCTATTCTGCAGAGTTATCATGTTATACCTTCAAAATGCAAAACAAAGTGAAGAAATTTCAGAACTTTATCTAGGAACACATTAGTGATGAGGCTACTTAGAAACTCTGGAATTCAGGTTTGCTTTTCCTGAGCTTTTCTGGACCATATTTTCCCACTTAATACAGGAATAAAAACATTACATGATGTCTATCTTCATCCATCTTGAGTAACTAAAACTTTGTATACAATTAATGATTTAAGAAATTGAGATTATGCTTTCATTCTTATTTCAAGACTGTGCAAAAAAATGGTTCTTCCATTCATTAAGTCTTCTTACTGTAGTTTCAGAAAATAGATCAAATAGTAATTAACTATGTCAAAGATTCAGTTTAAGGCAGATGAGGTCTAAACAATCCTATGCACTATTAGCTGTATAGAGAAAAATAAAACATTTGAATTAAAATTATATTAAATACTAACATTGGAGATTATGACTGGAATAAAATTATTCTAATGTGTTTTTCAAGGAAAGGTTTTATCCCTTGTGAACTGACTTACTTCTGAAGTTTGATAATAGTAATCACATATTCAAAAATTTGTCTTAATGTATTCTCTAATGTTTTTATTCCTTGACTGGTTTGTAGATATCCAGTCCAATACAATGATTTCTATTTACCAAAACAGAAATTTCTTCCTTCCTAGTTTAGCAACTAATACCACTCTCTCATAACATACCCATAAATAAAATACCTTATTAAAATTGAAATTTTGAGATAGATTATGAACACCACAAAGGGAATGTGATCTTTTAAATGATAGAAGAATCTGTGTATGTGTATTTCAGTGAATTTACCCCATCAGACGGGAAAAAGACTATTTACCATACTTAATGAAAAGTTCACTCCTAAAAGTCAGATAAAGTAGCACTTCTTGCATTCACTATTGGAAAAGCTAATTCAATAATACTTGAATTTAAAATTAGGGTTGCATGTTAGCATTTGCTTTGTGCTTCTGTTAATTTCCAAAATCACTTTAGCCATTTTGTTGAATAATGCACCATAATTTGAGAGTCTCTGCTCAGACCAGTACATCACTGGGAAAAGTTTGGTGTGGCAGATTATGCTGTCCTGGCAAAATTACATAGAAGAGTTAACATTCTGTTTGTTAGCCTTGAGTCTTACTCAGCTTTATAAATTCACTTCACTTTCATAGTAATTCAGGCCATCCTTACATGTTAAGTGGTTTTAAGACAGCAAAAGACTTGCAAATATCACTTGACTTGGTTTATTAAACTTTATTTGTTACTATATTATAAATGCTTGAGCTCAGATGAAATAGTAAGCAATATCTTTTTGTAGATAAACTTTCTGGAGACAGAATAAAGCAAGTCATGGAACACATCTGGAAACTTCAAGAGTTCTGTAACAGCATGGCCAAGCTTGATATTGATGGATATGAATATGCATACCTTAAAGCTATAGTCCTTTTTAGCCCTGGTAAGGAATTTAGTAACCATATCTTTTTAATTAATAAGCCTTGATATGTCAATTCTTTAGCATTTTTTAAAATGAGACTAATATCTTTATATGAGACTCATCTGTTAAGTTGCAGACAAAATAATTGTTTCATAATAATTATCACAATATGTTTTAAAATAACTTCAGAGCAACAAATCCATGTAATTTACAGTTCCAATCTGTCAGGTGTTTCCTGATCCACCCTAGATGATCAGATTCTCGAGTTACCTTCAGCTGAGAATCTATGAGTAATAAATCATCTGGAATGTGTACTAGCAATATTAGTGAGGTAGATAGTGAGGAGGATTAGAAGAAATGCATTCTCCAAGTGACAAAAAGAAATTTGCTTCAATTTCAGTATTTTTAATCTACTCATAAGAGGAATAGCTGAAATATGAGCAGAAATACATATTTTATGGGAAACTTCCACAAAAATCTCAAAAACTGAATGTAAAGAGTCTGTCTTCCATTTGTTACCAAAAAAATGACAGCGGACAGCATAGTCATATTTCAGCATTTCTGAAATATGAGAATTAACTCAAAGAAGACACTTGAGATTTTCTGGAATCATTAGATAAGAACATTAAAGAAATTGCAAGTGGCAGTCTTTTCAGCAAAGGTGGCAAATATTTCTAGGACACACAAAGGTGTCCTTAATCTAAAACTGCTGACAGCAAAAGGGAAAGTTTTGTTCAGAAATGTGTATTATTTATTTTAATTCAAAGGTATTTACCACTTTGTATTTAACAGAGTACAAAGTAAAAGGATATCTTGTTATTGGTGTGTTTGCTTGGGATTTTTTTTTTTTGAATTTATAATTATTTTTCTCTTTGTAATAAAACTTAATTAGAAGATGCTGAAATGTTCTTTTGAATTTTTTTGGGGAGATTGTCCCGTTAGAATTAGGTTTATTAGGAGTTTTGTTCAAGTTGGAAAAGCAAGAAACTATCCAAACTCAAGGCAGCTCTGTCCTATTTCAAGTGACAAGCAGTTTGGACACAAGAGTGAAGACATTTTGGCGTAGTAAGATAAGTGATATTTTGTGGGTTTGCTTTTTCTTTGCTTTGATCACATGGCTGTCTGAGGAGCTGAGCCAGCTGAATTAAAACATGAGACAGACTTGGGAAGATTAAAACATTGATCTATCAAGAAAATAACCCTAGGTACTGCTTAGCCAGCCTTGTTAGAACAAATCACAGAGGCAAACATATTTGCATTTTAACAAGCAAAGTTAAAAACGAATTCTGTGTCATTGCTTGGTACTGACATACAGGCTTGATCTTTGTCCACTTTTTTATGGATACACACAACTCTAGAGAGGAAAGTGAACAAGTTAATTCCAAAGCCAGGAGGTAAATGTTCACCTGAGTGGTTTCTTTTTTACAGCTAGCATGTTAAACATCACAATACCAGAGAAATATTTCATTGAAATGAAATGTGAGCGTGTTATAAATACATTTATTTCACAATGTATAGGGAAAAAACCGACATACAGAAATGTTTTGTTTCTTTAGATCACCCTGGTCTGACCAGTTCAACCCAAATAGAAAAATTCCAGGAGAAGGCACAGATGGAATTGCAGGACTATGTACAAAAAACCTATCCAGAAGATACTTATAGGTATTTATTGTCTAAAGTACCCAGAGTAATGTTGTGGGCTGTAGCTAACAAAAGTACAAAATAATTGTACATCATTGATGTTTTTGACATCTGGGGTTTGGTTTTTGTTTCTGACTGGTGATGAGAAAGAGCTAAAACCTAATTCAGAAAAGCAAGCAGGTTTGTTTAAAGATACATAGAAACAAGAATAGCTGTCTGGTTTCCTCCATGTAAATTAAATTTATCAGTACTTTTTTGGGTTTAGAGGGGTTTTTTTGAGACTCTCATACTCATGTTTAGAAAAGTGAACAGACGTATTTTTTAGAAGTTTGGGGGATAACCGCTTCAACTGACTAATTCACACTGCTTCTGTTTTTAAGTTATTATTTTAAAGTCTCTTTGAAAAACTAAAAGGTGATTTTTGAAAAACTACAAGGTGATTATCCTTGAAATGGTTTGCAAGTTGCATATGCAGAAAAATGTTAGAACTGTCAGTTATAGCCCTTGGAAATACAAAGATTACATATAACAGGGAACAATAACCATTTCTCAAACTTCTGTTTATAAGAAATTCCCATATCCTACTTATTTTCTCCTTTGCCTATTTTTTAATTTCCAAGGACTTCTCTGAAATTAGCTTGTTTTTTTTTTTTTACCTCTCAACTATTCTATTTGCTATGTGCTAGAAACAATTACCATATTTTCTAACAATCTCCATCAAAACTCAAAATTCATCAACACAATGATTCTCTGCACTATCAGGGAAATTCTCACCTCTGTCTAGCAAGATATGTTAGAACATGTTCTTTATTACTGTGAAAGTTATCCTCATGTAAAGAAGCAATCCCATACACTTAAGTACTGTCTGAGGGTGGGATAACTAAAAAGAAGAAAAAAACCTGTCTGAAAAAGAGAGCTTCTCCCATCTCTGTTTTCTGCACTGATCTTACAGAATTAACACTGTGGTGTAATGAAAATAGGATTCTCTCCCTTCAGAAATATCCTCAAATCCCACACTCTTCCATTTGCAATTGAGTCCTTCTAGTTTGATTAGTGAGAGCTGAATATCTACCATAAAACTAAATATAAAATTCGTTCCATATAATTTCATGATAATGTCTCACGGAAGAAAATCAGAGTTACATGTCCCAAGCAGTGTCCTGTATTTTAACTAATAGTGTCTGTATCTCCATGGTCACCCACAGACAAGTTTAAAGAACAAATCTGATTATTTCTGAACAGCTGAGTGCTGGTACAAATTGAGATGGGAGTGTTACAATTTTCACAACAACAGCAGCATAGCTTGGAGTCTTTTTGCTCTGAAGTTTAGAAGATATGGTATATTAATAAATGGACTTTTAAGTATTTTCTCCATAAATATTCAAGCACTGTGAAACCTCACAGTGCTACCTGAGGTTTGCTATTATATGTTTCTGGTTCAGAAAATTTATTTGGTTTGGCATTTGTGATGTACATCTGCCATATAAAGGACAGCAAAATGCTTTCATCATTGTCCTAAATTTTGTATGCATGGGAAGTCTAGCATTTCAATACAATCATTTCATTATATGGGGTATCTTTTAACATCCTGGTAAATAAAACACCAGGGCAAATTGGCAATATTTATGCTTAACAGTACATTCTCCCAAATTCCTTCTTTCATTAGAAGCAGGTTCTCTTTTTGCTGTTTATGCACATCCAGCCCCCTTCCTGCTATTTCATTTGGCATGAAGTTGCTAGGCAACTGAGGACTGTGCTGTTTATGGCTGAAATTTTAATTAAGCATTGTACTCTTAAAATGGTGCAAATGTTCACACTAATCAGTATGAATATTATTAGTCTCAGCATTGTTCATCCAGAGCTGGGAATTTCAAAAGCAGGCCAAGAAAACTGTTTGCACATACATGTTCTGTCTACAAAGGGCATTAACATGTCTCTTTCATTGGAAAACTACAAAATTACTTGGCTTTCATTTTGCTTTCAAGATAGAACAGTAATCATTCTTTTTGTGGCAGCCAATCAGCTTTAATTGCCTCTTTCCACCTATTCATGAATTACAATGGTAATAATAAAGACAGATCCAGCTCTTTAGCCATAGAGTGTCTTAAACTGGCCTTATATGTATTTATAATCCACTGACCTTCTTTTTCAGGCTAGCCCGGATCCTAGTGCGCCTGCCAGCACTTAGGCTGATGAGCTCTGGCATCACCGAGGAACTGTTTTTCACAGGTCTCATTGGAAATGTTCCCATTGACAGCATAATCCCCTACATTCTCAAAATGGAAACAGCAGAATATAACGGTCAAATAACTGGCACATCTACATAGAGGGAGCAATGTCATTTGAGGGATTGAAGTAATTTTCACAAAAACCGTATAATTATGAAGTTAAACAAGTAGTGTTTCAGTATGTGCAGATAATTTCAACTTTTTATCAGTTTCTTGACAGATTTCTCCCTGTCTTTTTCTGATGTTGACAAAATTTAAAGCAACTATTAGAAGACCTACTATAGGACCGTTCCTGCCACAAGGAATATTTTTGATGCCTTTAATTTAAAAGGCCATAGATTACTGAACATAATTTTCACATGCTTTGTATTTAGAAACTATCAGTGATTAAAAAGAGTTTTATAATATCAGAGTAGTAATAAAATTACTTTAAAAGTAAAAAGAACAGTATGTATATATTTAAAAATATCCTTGGAATGAATGTCTAGCAAATGCCAGGGTATAATACTAGCACTTTGTAATCACTTCTTGTCAGAGCAACAGCATCATCAACATCCTGCTTATGAGTATGGAAAATGAAAAAAATGCATATGTCCTTAATCAAAATGCTAGTGATTTTTGTAAAAATGTAGAATGCTAAAGGAGACAATCATTTTGTCTACAAAAAGTCACTTGCTGTTATGTCATGCATGAAATATTAATGTGGATTCTTAAATCAGATATCCACATTATATGAAACTATATCTGTTAAATTAGTGCAGTTGTAATACACAGTACAGTGCAGTCATAGTGACTATTATGTGCTACAGGAATTCCCCACACTAGAGAAAAAAAGTGTTTGTCACAATAATGGTTAAATATGCAGGTTCCTTTAACTGTAAAAACACAATCATGACAAATGTTATTCTAAGAAGAATCCTTTTGACTTTGGAGAAGATCAATCTTTACTGGAAGACCAGTAATTTTCAATAGAGCTGTGTGATGCTCTTTGAGTATGCTTTTTGTATGCTCTAAATTTACTCTTCCTCTCTCTACTCTTAACACCCTCATATTGTCGCCAAAGAATACAATTTAAGACCTGAAATTTATAGAACCATAGTTGTCAGCAAGAGTTTATTACAAAGCTCTCTCACTGTATTTCTGCCTTCCTCACTCCTTCACTAAGCACTCCCAGTTTTCCAGTGTTCTCAACTTTCCTGTCACTCAGTTTGAACCCAAAACATAGTTAGGATTTACTCTCACTTGTGTACAATTGCAGTTGGTGACTGATACACCATGGAGAGATAAAATTAATTACTTTTTAATTGTTTTTAATTGTTGAGCTATCAACATGTTTGCTAGTAGTACTGGCATTAGCTGCTAGCATAAGTTTCATTTTAGTAGAACTAACTGTTAAGGTTGTTCAGTATTATAAAATCAAACTTTTTTTTTAGAAGTCATAGCAATTAATACCTTCATCTGATCCTGGCTCATTAGATGCATTATTTTAATTATTTGTGTGTTAGAGGCGTTCTTACTTTTGTAGTTTTATGTGACAAAACTTATCTAATGATAAGTTCAGCACTTTGGTTTATCTTCTGTTACTAATATTTATTTAGAAACATCAACTAGGTTGGTGTTTGTGACTTTTCAGAGTGCCAAAAGACCTTGCAAGCAACTTTAGATGAGGCTTCTAAAGTAACAAGAAGACCTTGTATACTTCATGCTTACAAGAATGTTGACACTTTGTAGCACTTACTGTGACACAAAAGATTATTTAATTTTAGCTTCTATATGCATCAAAGTCTTCTACAGTTACTATTTTTAGCACATTCAGAATCTTCTTTTCTCAGAAGGTTATTACAGAGTCCAGTATCCATGCAGAGGTTTGTAATACTGCACTTGTTATCTCTCAGCTTTTGCTATAGAAAATGAAATTGTTCTATTGTTCATGTGATGGAAAGTCTGCTCTCTATGTGTGAAGTCAGCTGGACTTGAGCTTTCAGTTCCAGCCACTTGATCGTAGTGTAACGGCTGTGGGACTGTGTAAGCACTTCTGCTGCACAGTCCTTATTTTAAGGGTATGCAACTTAAACATTAATGGTGATACTAACATCAGAAACAGTAGCTACCTTTGAAAGAGTTTTTGCTTTTGTTAAAATCTAAAATTTTACTGGGTTATGTCATTGTTCTACAAGCAGAATGCATTGAACTATTGTGATTTTTTTTTTTTTTATTGCCAAAAGGATTATGGAACTTAATTTGCTTTCAGTATTTCATAAAAACCCTTTAAGCAGATAAGAAAGCATTTTAATGGTGAATGAAATATTCCTTAGCACAAAAACTAGCATTGGAATATTTGAATTTAATCTCAATACATACTGGCTAGCTTTTTCTTGACAAACATAATTTCAACTTACAATTTTTCAAGTAAAAGGGGGCCCCATTTTCTGTGTGAAAATTTGTAATTTTTATTACTTGTGATCATAACAATTCAGGAAAGAAGATAATGGCATTATAGTTTTTTGGAAACAAAGGGATCACATGAAATGAAATGTAAAATGTATGCCTTGCATGACATCTGTAAATCAAATACAATAAATATCATGCAGCTCTGTTTACAAATAAACTACACTCCCCACAAATGCAAGGCCACATAATGGTATTCTTGCTCAAACCCCAGCATCTACTCTGCAAATACTTATTAAATTTCTTATTAGGGATAAAATACTAATTTGTGTAAATTGAGTAACAACCCTGCAATGCATAGTTGTGCATGCATTTAACAGATGAAATGAAGCAGTTCCATCCTAATGATTTGGATATTGCCACTTAAAAGCTAGCTCTGTGAAGCATTATTAGCACCATTTGCTGGCTTGCAGAGGTCAGAACCAAGATACTTAGTTCTGATGCTATTAACAAAAAGTACTCTTTCTAACTGTACACTATTTTGACTCCAAGACTAACATTTTGGATTGTAGAAATCTGAACATAAGTGGGTGCCTGGGCTATTTCCTTTCCAGGGAAAGGACTTAGTGCTTTCATTCTTTGAACTTCCCTAAGTTCCTGCTGGTCCGTTTCTCCAGCCTGTCACAATCCCTCTCAGTGGCAGCAGGGACCCTGTGAGGCACACAGTGCAGCTGCACAATCAGGCAAGCTTTGCTCTGTCTCTGCAGAAAATAGTGCAACCCTGACATAGTTCCTGGAATTTCTGAGGTTTGTTCCATCCCTCCTGCAATGACTGGAAGATGGTAACTAATCTTAGTAGCTTTACCGTTAAATTAGTTTTGGTTTTTTTCTCCTTTGAAAGTGCAAACTTTTCCCTATGAATATGGGACAGGAGAGTTTTTTATTATTGTAACAATTATTGAAGAACTATTTTTTGAGTATTAAATATAGAAATAGCTTGTTTTCATATAGGTGAAATTTAAATGCCAAACTTGTTTTCACAGAACTTGGAGTCAAGGTATCACAGTCACAAAGTGATTCTAAGAAAAGTTAATCTCACTGAAGCTCTACTTAGTGCCAAAATTTATTCTCTTCAGAATTTTTGAGGTTCTATTTCTGCTGCTCTTAAAATGAAAATATTTTAATTTAGCAGAAATACAGTAATAAATTATCTGATTAGATTTATCTGAACCTGAGCAAACGTGTATACTAGTCACAATTCATTCAGACAAATGTTAGCATTCTGTGCTGACTAAGACTAGGGCATAATAATGAGGCAATGCAGGAGTGCTAATGAGGCAGTAATGTCCACTGTTTCATTTGTTTTCCAACTCTTTTGCAGAGGAACTGGATTTGAATCTTGTAGAGAAAAAGCATTTGGGACTAACTGTGTCATAATGATTTTAATTGCATTTGTGACAAATGTAGGAAGGTATACTCTTTTCCTTTTATTTACTTACATTGGAATAGAGAGTCAGAACTAAAACCATGTGCAAAAGTAATCTTTCTCTGCCTATTTACATTGCTTATCGATTAGCTGCAATGCTTTTGGTGTCTGTGGAGTTACTCTGGCATGAGAGGAAAAAATTATCTCCAGGGAGAGATCCTTCTGAGAAGTCATTCAAGGCTTTATTTTAGCTGCCTTAAGATGTTAGGTTATTAAGAAGGCTTAGTTTTCAGAGCACTCTGGGGTAAGAAACTATTGTTGCTCTCCCGAGTAGCTGGTGTCATTTGCCATGTCTCCTTTCACCATCTCTTCCAAAGCTCCCCAGAGAGCCACGATCTCTGGTGAGGAGCTCTGGCTCTGGCTCTGTGCAGGATCCTCTACATCGCCATTACAGTTCCTCTTGGCAAAGGGCATGTTCTGGGGCTGCTTTAGAGAAACCAAGTCAGGCCTGGAGCTCCCAGGTGAAATCGGTTTCCTGACTCTTGGTTGTCCTTTGGAAGAGACTGTAAAAGACTTTTGTGGTTTTTTAATTGTTCCGTATAGTACACAGAACTCATAGATTCCTGAATTATTTAATTCAGGATACTGCAGGTGTCAGTAGATTTTCCTGCCCATTAAAGTTCAGACAGTAGTTAGGATTCTTTCGTGATTACCTGCTGTTTAATTAGTGAATGGCAATTAAAAAAAAAAAAAAAAAAGGCACCAAATAGCATGACTAGGAGATGGTTTCAGGAATACAGTTTAACCAGGAAGACAGAACTGCAAACGAATGGGCTGAGGGTACTGCCCAAGCAGTGGCAAAGCAGCTTCCTGCACTAACGGCACCAGTCAGGGCCCTGTTTGAATCAGGGGGAGTGAGCAGTAGAACTGGCAGGTCAGTCAGATCCACAGGTGTACCAGCATGTATCTACTGGACTATACAATCCTGAAAAGAACAAAAATGTTGGGTTTATGTTTGAGATGCCTCTCTTTTGCTCCAGTTACTCTTAGTAGTGCAAAACCAGGGGAGGTTGGGTTGGTTTTTTTTTTCACCTACTCTTGTTCATAAGAGGAAAAGCAGAAACGCAGACAAACACAGGCACACTTCCACCTATCCCCAGGGTTTGCCACACTGGCCATGCAGCAACAGAAGCGCTTTTGCAGTAGTTGGCTCTGGTGATAAACATGGGCCAGCTGTGACAGCAGCACACAACAGCTGCTGCAGTCCCAACACCTCCAAACATCCAGGAGGGATCAGCCAAATGAGGGCACAGTCACCCTAGAGAGGAGAGTGAGGGGCAGAGGAAGGACAAATTGCCAGCACCTGCTGCATCTTGAATGACAGGAAATTAGTTTAGAGACAGTTTTATATGAAAAATTAGCAAGAGGGGATGGCAAAGGAGAGACAATGAAAACATTTACCTTTTGCACCTTTTAATTCTAAAGTTGATGAAACATTTTAACAGTAATGAATAAACAATAACAGCCTGAATTAAGTTCAGGCTTACTGATTGATGCCATTAACCCTTCTTGTTAGATAATGCTACAACCCTAATTCAGCTGCAGTCAGTGTTATCAACATATAGAAAATTATTTGTGAAAAAAATTAGAACATTATTTATACTGGGGTTACAAGTTAAAGTAAAATTCTTTGTAAAGTTTAGATGCTCTAAGTTTAAGCATCTAAAGTTTAGATGTTTTTTATTGTGAAGTCATGCTAAGTTCATCACAGGTAATACTGTTGTAATGTTCCATAATTCCCACAACCTGTTCAATCCTCTGAGTTACATGAATGCTTTGAAAATGGCTTATTATTGTTAAATTCCTGCCTGTCTTCTTCCTTTTTAAAGAGTTTGATAGAGTTGTACATGTCTATTTTGTGCCTCCCACCATTGTGCATTTCTGCATGTTCGGTTCTAGAACTCACTCGAGCAGCTGATGCATATGTACATAGCTGTATGTATGTGTGTATGAATGTATATGTTTATACCTCTCTGTCTAAATATATTCTTGTACAGTGTATAGAAAATGTGTAGTGTATGTATATATGTACAGATATGGAGCCATTATTCATCCATTCTTTGTGCTAAAGTTTTTTATTCATTTGCTAATTCAGAGCTTCCTAATTTGGTGAATCCTCACAAATTTCAGAGCTTTGCACCTTTTTTCTAAACCAGTCTGAATTCACTATTTGCTGTTCAGAACTGACAAATATATTCCATGAATTTTCTAGCTTTTATGTTATCGTTACCTTTCCATGCTTGATTTATAGAGATCTGCCAGTCAATACTTAATTGAGCATATAATGCCTGTTAAAAATAATGGATAAATAACTATAGTCATAGAAAATACTTCCCTGCTCATTATATACTCATTCTCTTCCAGCCCCCTGAGATACTTTTGTAAACTTGTATTTTTTGTGAAGCTTGGTAAGAGACTGATTTTTTTTGTTTTTAAGTCTTCATCTGTGGCGAACTGAAAGTAAACCAAGTTGCCATTTATCACTGAACTGCAGCACACAGAACAGGAGGTAACGGATGTTGTTTAATAAATCAATATTCATATTGTCATAGTGATCACATAAAACCAACCTGTGAGTTTGAGACTGTGTGCTCTGTTCAGTGAAACAGCAGCTTGGGTACAATGGTAATTAAATAGTAGGGACATGGCAAGTGGTTTATTTCTTAGCAAGCATCAAGACATCCAGTTCCACTGTCCATGTGGGACCTGGGCACACAGATGAGAAATCAGATGTGGAGTAAGACAATTTCTTATTCATAATGAGGACTCAAACATTTACATTATCAAAGCAAACATGTCTTGTTCTTTTTCCCTTTTGATGAATTTAAAAAGGAAGCCTTCCATAAAGTAACTGTGAGTTTTTAAGACATTTCACAGACCATGCAGGGCAGTAGTTCAGCAAGTTTTGTTTCTGTCATTAAAAAGGTGAAGTAGAATTTTCTGGGCATTTATTTCAACCTTTTGTGCTCACTGGGGCAAAGACTTGTGTATATTTAATCAGATAATAAGACACCAATCAAAATAATGTGAATTTCGTGCATGCTTAAAGTGAACCACAAGTCTGAGGAAAGTTTTCTATGGAAAATGCTGAGAATGTTCTCTTTCTTGGTGTATTTGTTAGTGACCATTTGTAAGCTTTTATTTCAAATACAGGGATAAACTTGTAGCATTTCAAAACCTTATTTCTGCATTTTTTTAGCAGGAAAAATATTTAATGTCAGGAATTTCTGTGGCAGATGGTCCTTCATTGGTGTCTGGACAAGTGGTGCTGTTTGAATGCTTGCTTTCTTGTTTAAAGGTGAATAGAAACCAGAAAGTTTGTTAAAGTCATTGTACTGTGGGAACAGTTTTAAAATTTAGGAAGCCAGTTTGGGCATTAATCAAGATTGAGTCTGTTTAAAAATTCAACTCTGAATTCAGAAAGAAAAAAAAAAAAAAAGGGCAAGGTTCAGTGAAACTGAATGTGTTATATCCACATTTGAATTGTTTGTATTCCGAAGGACAAAATGTGCCCAAATTTAGTGGCAATGATACAACACAGGTTCATTTTACAGTATTTTCATGATTGTGAGTTAAAGTAGGACTGAATAAATTTCAAACAAAAAGCACAGTCTTTAAGAAGAAGAAAGCATTTTACTTACAGATTGTATATGTTAAATTTTTCATATATGGAATCAAGATCAAATGTTGGAATATTTTTCATAATTAAGCTGTACTCTGAAATACACTGGAAGCAAGTGTTCATATTTTCCTAACTGAAAACTGCACACTGTTGTGTATATATTGGCATACTAGGGAGTGCTGAGCTCCTATAAAAACATCAAATTTTTATAAAAGGAAGCATCTACTTTCAATTCCTTGGGATATTTTCTGGAAGTCTCTGTTCCTTATAATTTAGAAAACTATAGTTTATGTTTATTTTAAAAACTTTGCAAAAGTTGTTAATTTCTCACAGCTTCTTTTGTGAAATCAGTATTGTTGTGTGTGATAGCATTTAAAAATAATAGCATGTTCTTTTTTTAAAACTAAATTTTATATCCAAACAATGTCTTCAGTCACAAAGAGGAATTTGCATTGTTGTGTTTGTATATACAGTATTGCAGTGCATGATTTAGCTTATGCATTTTATTAAATGCCGTTGTGTCATTATATTGTTGCAGTTAATACTAATAGCTAAATGAGGTTTCTACCATTAAAGTGAATTAGAAATATCACTACATTGTTGACTTTTCTTTTGAAGCTCATTTAATTTCTCCTTTAACAGGAGCTATCTAAGCCAAATACATAATTTAAAATCTTTAAGGGAGAAACAGCATTTTGCTTTCACCACAGTGCTTACCTTGCGAGAGATTTAACCGGGTCTGGTATAGAAAAGAAATCCCATTAACTTACTGACTCCAAGGAGCTTCTCTAGGAGGAGAGAGGGCTTTTCCTAAGGTTTTATTTCATCGTGAATAGACAAGCTTTGAGTAGCACCAAAGCTTCGCTGCTGTGCGCGGGGCCCCTCACGCTGCTCCTCGCACCGCCCCTCCCCTCACACCGCCGCTGCCCTCACACCGCCGCTCCACTCACACCGCCGCTGCCCTCAC
>VXBU01000335.1:950206-966052 GCA_013400315.1 Bombycilla garrulus | reverse complement strand
CCTCACACCGCCCCTCCCCTCACACCGCCCATCGCACCGCTCCTCACACTGCCCCTCCTCTCACACCGCCCCGCCCCTCACACAGCCCCGCCCCTCGCCCCGCCCCTCCTCGCGCCGCCGGGGCTGAGCGCAGCGCGCGCCCCCGCGGGCACGGCCGGGAACGGGCGCGGCGGAGCCTCCTCTTCCGGCCGCCGTCGCGATGCCGATGAAAGGCCGCTTCCCGGTGCGCCGGACCCTGCAGTACCTCAGCCAGGGCGACATCGTGTTCAAGAGCTCGGTGAAGGTGATGACCGTGAACTATAACACGGCGGGAGAGCTGAGCGAAGGCGCGAGGTGAGCGCGCGGCGCGGCGGAAGCGCGGGCTGCCCTTGCAAAGCCACCAGGGCGTGCGCGGCCGCGCCCTCCGCAGAGACAACGATCCAGCCCTTGTGTGCTTTTCTCGTTCTTTCCAGAAAGTTCGTGTTTTTCAACGTCCCCCAGATCCAGTACAAGAACCCCTGGGTGCAGATCATGCTGTTCAGGAACATGACCCCCTCGCCCTTCCTCCGGTTCTACTTGGGTAGGTCCCGTCGGCACCGCCGCGCCGGGGCCGCTCGCACTCGGCCGTGCCTCCGCTGCAGCGGCGAAAGAAGCTGCTTGATAGGAAAACAGCTTTAGCCGCTAGCAGCTTCCCTAGACTCCCCCTCATGGGGATTTTGCTTTGTTACTTAAAACATTGCATTGCACGTTAACTGCAGAAGGGAGGCAGATCCTTCATTCGTGTGCGTTTAAAGCCTCTCTAAACGGCATTCAGGGGGAAGTGGTGTAATTTGATACACTTACTATGAATTTTTCTTGACAGACAATGGAGAACAAGTTTTGGTTGACGTGGAAGATAAAACCAACAAAGAGATAACAGAGCACATAAAAAAAATCCTGGGGAAAAGCAAGTAAGTAGCACACAGTAAGCTACCATATCATCTAGCATACATAATATAAACTTTTTTTGGAATGCAAAGGAAATACCACTTTTCCCGGACAAAACTGACACAAATGAGGTAAAGTCCACAAGGTAGAAACTGTAAATCCGTCTTTCTGATAACCTGGGTCCAGGGAAGGGAGAGAAAGTACTGCAATTCTGATAGTAACAAACAGATCTCTTTTCTAGAGAAATGCTTGAAAAAGAAGAAAGAGAAAGGAAAGAACTATCACATCCAGCGACCTTCGGGCCCAAGAAGTACCATCTGCGAGAATGCATGTGTGAGATTGAAGGCCAAGTTCCCTGCCCTGCTTTTGTACCACTGCCCAAAGAGATGAGGGGGAAATACAAAGCTGCTATGAAAAATGAGGCATAAGCCTGACATTTCAAGATCTCAAGTCATCTTGCAGCTGTTTTTTCTCAGGGCTGGACAATGAAGGTGCTTCAGTACGAGACAAGAGCCAGCAGTTCCTGAGAACAGGAACAAGCAAGTTCATTCATACAGACAACTCTGCCTCATAAGCCTTCTTACAGCTACAACTAAAATAATTAGGTGAAAAATAAATAAAAGTTAAAACTGGCAAAAAAAAAGCTGTGGTTCTACAAAGTACTGCAAGTCAACACTGGAAAACAAAATTACTAGAGTCTTACTTCTTATTCATGCCTGCAGGTAACCAGTTATGGCAAAACCAAGATCATGTTTTCTTTGAGATAGAGAGGCCAGACTAAAAAGTTAAATCTTAGAAGCAGTGCAGAATTCCGTAATTTGTAGAAAGTGGTGCAAAAATCCATATTGTAGTAACTGAAGAGAGCCAAATAATAATATAACTCCAGTCTCAACTGAATTTTCCTAATTTACAGAGTTACAAATCAGAAACAGTTCAGTCTCATCTCCAGCAAGATAAACCTTTTGCAGTTAAAATTCCAGCTCTGAGAAACACTGATCAAAAGTCAGGAACGTCAGCAGGAAAGGAGAATGGGCAAATTGGTATATGAAAGAAAACTTTTACAATTATAAAAAAAATTCCTAAATCATCACAGCTTCTTCTACTTCACCAATTACACTAGATCTGTAATATGTATAAACATTGTACTCTGCTGTCAGGCTTATGTGTACAAGTCACTGTAGAACTGTATTGCAGCATTTCTGAACTCACGATTGAATACAAAATTCCACAATGACTCGAGGATTCTGTACAAATTGTCAAGGACAAACACAACACAAAATAAACATGTTGTTTTATTTCATCTCTTTTTACAAATTTTTCATAGGAGTAGTGCATGCAGTTGTAACAAAAGTCAATGCTAATTATTGAGCTTTATGCTTAAGACATTTTCATTCCCTTGTGCCTTGCAAGCCTCACAACAGCCCCTATACCAGCAAAGGTCTTCATGTTGGAGATGATTTAGTATTAGCTGTCTAGTCTATCACATTTAACACTGACAAATATCATGAGGTATGCTGGTCTGTTACCTACTTGTAAAAATAATGTATTACATATACAATAAGAATACTTTAATTACTAGTGTATTAGCCAGAAAATAGAAACAAGGCAGGATAGTTGCAATAAGAAAAAAAAACACTTTATGTGAAAGCCGAAGCCACCATTTTTCCATGTTGATACCTAAAAAAGCATTAGTTTAGAGTGCAAGAAGCAATCCTCCTGACTAGCAACCAAGTCTGTCCTAAATAACTGCCTTATACTACTGTCTCTCTTAAATGATTTCAAAGATTCTGTTTAGCTATCAACAGTTTTTGCTGCCTTCGTGAATCTGCTGCCAAGGACCTATGTTCTGTCAAGACCTTTCAGAATCCTCTGTTCTTTTTTCTATTTGGTGCAAAATAACACTTGGGGACTCAATCAGCTCTAATAAATCAGTATAAGAACTTCATGGTCTTAAGCCAACCTCTTCTGCACACCTTTCAAATCCAGATTCGGGCTACACCAGACAGACCATCAGGAATACTTGATTGGCTGGTCTGAGTCACTTCAACCCCTTTCTAGTGGTATTAAGTGAGGATATAGGTGGTTTGGTCTTCTTAACAGTTGCACAAGTCCCTACCTCCACTTACAGCTAAGGAACCAGAGTTCCTGCTCTTTAGGTAACAGAGTTATTTGCCTCTAAAATCTTAAGCAGTGCTGCGGTTACAGCTGTGCCAGTATCAGAGACATAATTAAAAGATGTCCCATTCCAGAGAACTTCACACTTCTGAGTAAGCCCAGAATCGTGCTATACAGTGTGATCTGCCTTATTTTCCTCTATTTCGGCTTGAAATAAAGAAACCCTTTAAGATTAACTCACCACCACCACCACTCTTGCAAACAGTGATTCCTGCTGATAGGCCTGTGCCTCTCAAAGATAAAAATCAAAGCAGTTCAGATTCTGTCTTCCTCAAAAAACCCTGCATTTGCCCAGCTGTAGGCCCTCCTGCATCACAGGTACTGGCTGTCACCTGTTCATCCCCCAGGTCACAGGATCTCAAGAGGTGTTCAATCTGAAGTTCCTTATTTCAAACAGGTATGCCTGTTTCTCATAAAAGCTGAGGGAGATCTAATATGAGAGAGAATTGCCATTTGGCACCATTTCAGCCACAGACTTTGTCTCCCAGCTTTCACAAAATTCCAGTGGGATCTCAGCTTTCCATTATAAACAAAATTTTTTTGTTCCTTCTGAGCTACAAAAAAGTGTTCCAGTTTCACAAATACAACAAACATGTTAATTCTCTCACACAGAGGATTTAAAGGACTGTGTAGATTCTATGATGTAATTATTGATTGGAGGTTCACCCTTTATATTATTACAGTTAGAAGTGGTGCTGGCCAGATGCTCCTTTCTCTGGAAATGAGCAAATGCTTGCTCCTTCATGAGCAGGTCCAAAGCCAGCATGATGCTATGAAACCACCATTTGCACTCAGAGCAAACGGGAAACCAGAAGTGATGAGAAGAAGCATCCAAATCTTACTTGGGAATCTTTATACAGACAATAAAAAGGTACTCACACTAAGATCAGTTAGAAATTTTTTCTCAGTCTTAAGATCCCTTTTATGTATTTATTAACATTGCACAAACATGATCTGTGAGCCTGTACATTCAGCACCCTGGAGAATCACAGCAGCTCTTCAACAGCACGTTGCCAGAACACCATTAGCAGTTCCAACTACCCTGGGTTGGGAGAGGATGAAGAAGTTTTCTAAAAGTTTTCATCTCTCTTTAGTCAAAGCCACACTTAAAAGGCCAACACTACAGCAGAAAGTGGGAAAGAGGGCAAACCAACATTCCAACCACTTCCACATCAAATTCCCTATTAACACTTAACCCCTGGACCAAAATAAGCATTCAGTAAGACCAGTTAACATTAAAAGTGCTGTAAAAAGTTATTTTACTCTAGGCTTTTGAGACCAGCAGCATTACTCAGTAATTCTTTCTTCAAGACTGTGTAGTAGTGGCAATGTCTAAATGAAAGTGCTTTTGAAGTCAGGATTCTCCCAATTCCCCCTTGTGATCTCTACTCCTGTCTCTAAGTATCTGTTTTACCTTCCCATATTTAAGAGCAGACTGAATTATAACACAGCCCTGTTGCTGCTTCAGCAGTTAGCTTTCTCCTTCTGCTTTGCTAATGTGTGCTTCAGTTCCTTTAAGTTCTCTGTCAGTACCTCCACCTCATCCAGTCGTCCACTATGTTTGGCATCAAATATATAAGCTTTAATATTATCTATCTGTTGGAGAAGCAGCTCTTCCTCTATAGCCTCTTCTCCAGAGATCTCACTGCCATCCTCCACTTCAAAGGGATTGATAGAGGATCCCTCTTCAAATGGATTCTTTGAATTCCAACTGCCCCCAGGCTTTTCAAATGGATTTTCATCCTCTTCAAAAGGGTTTGAAGTACTGCCAGGTGCTCCTTGATTACTCTGTTCATCCTCCTCCTCCTCACTTTCAAATGGATTATATTCTTTTTTATCACTTTGCTGAACTGTGTTAGAGAAAGAAACCACTGGAGAGGTGTCTTTGGCAAAAGGGTTAGGGGGATCTTCCTCTACCTGAGGGGTATCTGCTTCATCCTCAAAGGGGTTTAGACAGGGGGGTTTAGGGGCTGGCTGATCCCGGTCTTTGTCACACTGTGGGACATTCTGGGGTTTGAGTGTGAAGGTCAAGTGCTCTTTAGCTGGCAGCTGCTCAACAGCAGGAGTTTCAAAACTCACGTCCCCTTTGACCCAAGTAACATCCAAATGCTGTTTGACTTCTCTGAAGTCTAAGGAGCGTGTCCTTAAATGCTGAGACATGATTTTATGGTGCTCTCTTTCCCACTCTTTTTCACGGAGGACCTGAAGTTCCTCCCTCTGTATCTCCTCCTCTTCTGCCTGTTTTTTAGAAAGCTCAATAGCTTTCAGAGTTTGTTGTTGATCATATTCATCCTGAAGCTGCATCAGGTTCTCTTGCAAGGTATGGACTTCATCTATCCTGTTAGCTGCCTTTGCTTGCTTAATAAAGGATGTGATATTGTCAATCTGCTGAAGAAGTGGGTCTGCTCTCTCGCTCTCCCTTGAAATGCTTGATGTGGGTAACCAGCCTTCAGATTTTCTGACTGTTCCTTTTTTTATGTGAGTTTCATCACCATTAACTGCAGATGCAGATACTGAGATTAACTCATTCTGTTTTTCCTCTTGTTTTCCCTGTGTTTCAAGAGCGACCTAAACCAAAAAACACGTAGTAAGAAAACACCATGAACTTGAAAAATTTCATTCTAAGTATCCATAGGTACAAGTTAGCTGATCTTAAGACGTTGCTGGTTGATGCTAAAAGGGATCGGCTGCCATTTTGGTTACTTTGCAGCAGATCTTAATTTCATATCAGTCCTTCCATGCTTCCTGTGAATTTGTGATGATGCCAATGAAAACCCACGACATCTGCCTCTACAAACTTGAGGGCAAGTAGGAGCAACAATTCTCTTTATAGATGAAAAAAATGCCTAATGCAGCCATGCAAAGAGTGGTCTAGATCAACTTGGACATTAATCCTATCACATATGACTATTGCAGACATCTGTAATAGAACATCAGTGTTTAAGATCAGTGATATTACTGGCTTTTGGAGTGGGATGATTCTTATTTCTCAACTCATACCTCAAGATGAAGTTGGCTTTCATTTATAATTAATGATGTCCTGCCTCCTAAAGGAAAAAAAGCCTCTCTCCCTGCAGAGGCATCCTTATCCTACTATGTCCTTTCCCACCAACAAACGAAGTTTCCAAATTACATGAGTGAATTCCTGAACACAATTTCGAAGTCAGTGTAAACTAACACACTCACTTCAGGGCTTGCTCTGCATGCACTGCAGCAGAAATAGCCCATGCACCCAAGTCCCTGCTGCTTTCTAGAAGTGTCCCAGCTCTGTGTCTGTTTACTTCTGTTCTGGGCAGAACAAAGCAGCAGCTAGGCAAATCCCTGGAAAAGGGGATGGGACAATATGGATTAAAAAAACAAGAAACTGAAATCCAGTGTTGAAGGCAACTACTTATACCCACACAGCTCCCAGGCTTATATCTATGGGAAGGCCTGATAGAAGACGTAACAGATCCCAACCTGTCTTATCATATGCAGTCTTCTCTTCTTCAGTTCTTCATACTGATCCTTGGTTGGCAGGGACATTAGGCCAAGCAGTTTTTCCTGGCAAAAATTGAAATATTTACAGTATTGCTTGCATTTTTCAAGTCCTTGAGAAGAGAGATACTACCAGCAGAAACCCCACAAACACATCAAAGAGGCTTCTACACTGCAGTCGCTGCTGCAGGTCTGCACACACCTTTGCTGCCACAGCTGGGTGGGCTCACACCTCAGCAAGAGGAAGAGCCAAGGCTCACACACCTCTTGGGTTCCCCAGTCCCAATGCTGCTCTGAGTGCAAGATCCATGTTCGAGACAGCTTATTTAAAGCTATTGTAACTCAAAAAGGGAACTACAGAAAATGCAGAAAACTTATAGAACTAAGGCTCCTGTCAAAATAGTTTTAAACCACAGGGATGCCTGGCAAAGAAGAGGACACTATCTAAAATGAACATTCATCTCACAGCATAGGCTGTATTTACCTGAACAAAAAGCGTAGCTGAATATCTTATCATTCGCTGAAGTTGTAGTATTTTAGGATGAGGCTGAGGATCTTCATGCAAGCCTAGACTCAAAATCTTCTTACTGAATCAAAGAAAACATCAGCCTCATGAGTTCAAAAACAAAAAAAGGAAAAATGTCACAAAAGCAGAGAGACAGTATTGGATCAAAAACTTCTGATTTTCTTTTAGAAAAACAGTTTTGGATATTACAATTTGTAACACTTTCTACTCCCAGTCTTAGAAAAACAAACCCCAAACAAACAATTCCTTTTCCCTAAATGGTGCTGCTACTTGTTTCCTCTATGCCTAGTTATTCCTACTGCCGAGGAATGCATGAATTTTAAGGCTGGAGAAATTGGTAGCATACAGGAATGGCATCTACCTTTTCAAACGCTCTTTACAATTGAGCAGACAAATTGATCATCCATAAAATCAGTAAAGTCATAACAGAGATAGATACATGCTGGGGAGAAAAGGGAGAGAGACAATCTTTTACCTTAAGGTGTCTATAAATTCATACATTTTTTGAATCTCCACCCTCAAGTCATTAGCATGATCAAGGTTGTAGGCAGTCTCCCCAGCACTAAGGAATAAACAGAACTTTATTGTAAGTCATGCATTCAGTTAACAACACATACAACACTCCTACACGTACAACATGGCCAAGATTCAACAGTGGTAAGAACTGCTAACACTAAAGGGCTGAATGATTTTATTTCAAGCTCATGTTTAAAAAACCTTTTATTTTTGTGACAGAAGTGGAAAATTACAATAATTTTGTGAACATGAACACTTCCTAGAAGATAACTGTATTTATGATTAAATACAATATTTCATCATATATATATCTATCTTACACTTATTACTTACTATTATCATTACTTATACTGTTACTTACTACTCTAGGAGAAACTGTATTCTAACACAAAAATGCCACTGTTCAAGTAATATCTAAAATATACACATGCTTAGCAAACATAGCTATTCTGTGGGAATTTCTTTAGAGGCAACTTGTTGGGAAAAATCTCTGACTGAGTAACTAACTATACCATTTAAAGCACAATAGTTACCTCCACTAGCATTTGTCAGAAAGCAAAATACTGTGCTCAACAGGGTGTAGTATTTAAGATGCCAGTAACTGACTGTCCACATGGGGACACAATCATTACAGGCACTCTATACTGCAGTCTCCACTTTATTGATAAAACAAATTAGGACTTAGTGGGGAAAACTCTTCACAAGTTTTTAGCTTCTCTGTCCTTTTGTATCACAAATATAAATTGTAAGAATCACTTTCTCAAAAGCAACTTCACTCTCCAAAGAATTCCAATTTCCAGGACACGGTACTAGTCAGAAATTTTTAATTTCACTCATAACAAGCCTGTTATTTTCTGACATTTACTTCCATTATCCAGGACATCTGTATTTTTACTTTTCTCCAGCTGACAAGCCACATAACCCAGTCTTTCATGAACTCATGACAAAAAGCAGTAACATCTTAGCACATTTTTCACCTTCTGTACTTCTTTCTTCCTACTGCAAGGAGTGTTTTTACAAAAGCACTTTTGTTACTAATTTTTCTACAACCATTAGATCTAAAGGCCAGGTACAGCAATATTTATTAACTTTAACTTTTCAAAAGGAAATGCTTCTAGTCGGAGACCAATGTATGTATTTCTCTCACTATACCAGGCAAAAGTATAACCTGGCAACCTCTTGCAGAGTTGGAGAGACTTAAGTTACCCCAGTGAGAGAATACTACTGCAAGAAATTATGCACAAAACTGAAATACGAGAATGTTGCTTATCCACTGCAGCACAGGGTACCCAGGTACACTCAGAACAACTGCCAGGTGAATGTGCTTAACACAGAACAGACTGTGTCCTAATGATCTGCTGCTCCTGGCACTTCCTGGAAGCCAGAGCATCCCAGCTGAGGACAGCAACAGCTTACTGCAGCTGTTTTGAAGAGGCTCATCTACACAAGAGTTGTAGCCTTGTACTTCCTTTTTCTGCAAAGATGATGGGTCAAAGTATGACAGTCGTGCCTCACTGGGAACTGGCTTGAAAAAAATTAACAAATCAAACAACTTTTCTGTATGTTACCATTAACAGTTAATTCACTAGTACTTCGAAGAGCATCCAGAAGACAACAGATAATGAAACTGATTTTTCTTTTAATTTACACACTCTTGCAGCCTTAATACACTACTTCCTTACCCCTTCCCACACTTCTAGGAAAAATACATGTATTCATAAACACAACCAGCAACAGGACTTACTTTAGTGATTCTGCCATCCTTATGTATTCTGGTGCCTTCTGGTCAACCTTCTCCATGTAGAGTCGGAGTTTCTTGTCATAATATTAAAAAAATGTATAAAAAGACCCTGACATTAAAGCACTAATGCAAGAACATGCTGACATTAATCTTTTCATGCTGCTCGTGCAGATTTAAAGTCAACCATGATGAAAGCACTTTAACAATTTGGGATGACAAGACTCCCCAGTTACCTCCAGAACACATACGGCATTGTCAGGAACAGAGAAAGACTCACTGTACCCCTTCAAGGTCGACTTAGAATTGAGAAACTTTTTGAATGCATGACTTGGACAACTTCTCTTCACCAACAAGAGCACCAACAAAAACTCCCATTAATACTAACCCAGAGAGTTTGTGGACTCTACTGAAAAGGCAACTGGTGGTCATCAGTACCTGCTGCAAAGCATTTGAATGTAATGTTGATAGAGATGGTTCAAAAAATGCATTTGCCATCAGTGTCAGGACAAACAGTGGTGACATCGAATCCCATAGTTCCAGTGCAGCCCACCAATCAAACACACAGCATATCACGCACTGGTTTAAACACATTCACTATTTTAAGAGAGAGGCATGTCTGAACTACTAGTTCCAGATGATGAGAATGAAGATGCATTTCAAAAAGATGTATGAAGTTAATGTGGGCTATAAATACTATATTGCAACTAATTCCAACACAGCATAAACGTCCAACAGTCTCTTCTAACACAAGCCAGTATTAAGTCAAAAGTAAGAGTTTAGACATGAGTTATCAAGGCAAAAGTCAAGTAGGCTGATCACTGCAGACATATATATAAACACTGTAGCACAGAGCTTGACTTACCTCATAGAGTTTCACAATCTCTGGTGTGTATTCTTTCTCATCTATCTGTTGCTCTCTTTTCAACAGGGTGTCTTTGCAATGCTGACAACAACGGATTCGTTCATCATCCTTCTCATCCAGAACAGAGCTCACGCTGCTTATGCTGCTAATGCTGCCACGGCGGGAACCGTGGACGCTGCTGGGTGAGGAGTTCGGGCTTGTGTGAGAACCCAAGGCCTCTTTGCTGGCACTAGTGAGTTTGCCTAAACAATTATACACAGGCAATTTTACAGTAACTGGAGAAGCAAACAGATTTTACCAACACAAACAAACTGCCCTTTAACCGAAACTTTACATTCAGGTGGTACTAGAAAACTGGGTTGAAAGAGTCTGCTCAAAGACATGCAAGGACTGAATGACAGCCACGACTGCAAGTCAGAATTTGGGTCTTCCCTGCAAAGCTTGCTGTATTTAAAACTAGCTAGAGAGCAGACTGCTGAGCATCACCTACTCTTCTTATGCCTAGAAGCATTCTCATGTTTGAGCCTGCAACAGTCACAAAACAATGTGCAGAACAGGTATGATGATGGGGTCCAGGCATTGTGCTTGAACACTCTGAAAGGCACAGTTAATATCATTTACCTCCACAGGAAATACAGTTCCCTCTCCAGCGCACCAGATGAGAAAAATAAACGTTTAAAGTGGTTCTTAAAGGCCTATACATGAATTTTCTGAAGTTGTCGTCCCAAGGTCCAACATTTGGACAACACAAACAAAACTGGAAATATCCACAATATTTTTAAATGTCAAGAATCTTGGCAGTTCCTAAAATTAATAGCTCCATAGTTAGAGTACTCAGTAGAATAAATAACAGCTATATTTACTGGGAGTTACTAATCACTATTTATTTATTTACTATTTAGTATTACCACTATTATTTCTAGTAAAATTTCCAGTGTTATACAACACTTCCAAATCTGAAGAAGGAACAGAGACAAAGAATGGAGAAATCATTCCTTGTATTCTGTTTCACAGCCGAGTGTCTGCATGAAACTGAATGGAAGTTTTCTGCAGAGCCAGACTATTACCAGCATTTTTTTTTCTAATGGCAAAAAGCTAGGATGCACCCAAAGTGAGCTAAGAAAATGAAGAATTAACTGTACAGTACTTACTTGCCAAAGGAAGACTGACAAATTCCATGCACTTCTTGCACATAATAGACCCACAAAGGCGGCAGTGGTGACGTCGGTTTCGGATACTGAACTTACTGCCACAGTCTGGGCAAAACGGAACATCCTGATCACTGACCCAAGGCACAACAGACTTCTCTATAGCTGTGAGCAGGAATACACACCACCTAAGTATTCACTTAATTCCTCAGCTGGTTAAACTATAGGGGCAAACAGTCTCGGGTAAGTTCACACTAACCTCTTATTTTAGCTGACTCAGTGTTTGCTCTGTCAAATGACGTAAGCTGGTAGAAGATAAACAATATATTCAAGAAAATTATACGTTTGCAAAGAAAAAACCCAACACAACTCAGCCCAACAAGAAAAAGAAACCTGTCATTTTTAAGAGAGAAGAGTTTCAGCTGGTTTTACACCAGACTTATGCAACTTTCATATTTTTTTCTAATTCCATATTCATTCCAGTACTAAACAATGACTCGTCAAACCTGTACAAATCAGCACATTTTGGACACAATCCTTACTGCAGCCAACATTACTGCATCTGAGCCAAAATGCAAATGTACACTGGCAGATTTTGAAGAATGAGAAGCTGGAAGAATCATGACAAAAATACTGGGGAGCAATTTAGTAAAGTAAAAGATGGAGAAAATAAAACAGGAGAACAGATCATTCTGGAAACATGTGGAAGTAGCATCCTCAGCTTGAAAATGCTACATAGAATCAGAAATCATCCCCACAGTACAGGGCCAAACCATGTGCAGTACTCAGGGTAATGTAGTTTAGTATCCTTTATAAAGTGTATTCCTAGACAAATGGACATGCTTCATACTGAAACATAATTTTTTTAATCTAAGAAACATTTAGAAGGCTGGAATATTAAAAAGCACCAAATTTACCTTTTCTAACCTGATTATTAACTTATTGACTTCAACTACATAGTGATCAATCCTGGCTGCTCGGTGTTTCTTGAATTCAGAAAGATGGCTTCTCATAGCACCTGCAGGGATAACAGAAAGTTGTCCTGGTCACCCAAGTACTCTGTATGGATTTAAATGCCACTTGAAAGACAGATGTCTCTTCTTTTCAGCATTTATTTCTCGTGTTTAAATTAAATTTTAAAGACACATTGGAATCCTACATTTTCACATTGTTGCTGTAAATAAGACATGCAGGTTAAAGACTAATTTCAGGCTAGCAATAAATAGTGGTTTACTTCTACAGAAAACAAGTAGCACTTTGTTAGAGAAAACATCTGCAACAATTTTTTTTCTCCATCTTCATTTGCCACTTACATTTGGTAAGCTGTTACCTACTAGCAGTGTTCTCAAAACCAACTCCCTTTAGTTTCCTGGCAACATGTTGAACAAAGGGAAGAAACAAGCCCAGGGATTATTGGAGGTTTATGCAGCAGCAATTTTGTTTCAGATTTCTAATAATTTATTTAGGGGTCTGAATCAAATCCTTGGTGAGAGTTTAGATTTCCAGAAAACTAATCACCAAGTATTGAAAAGAACAATAGAGCATCTCTTTAAGACATATACAATTCATAGTTGATAACATTTAAGGTTACTCCTTTTCCAAGTAAGGTGGGTGAGGTATTAAAAATCAAAGCTACAGAAAAAAACTCAAGACCCCAAACCAACCAGCCAACCAACCAACCAAAAAAACTTTTCTTCCAGTTGGTAGAACTCAAAATCAGATGTTGCTTTTTGATGCTACTTATGTAAATGTAAGAATCTCACTTTCTCATGCTAATGAAATAACCAAAAAAATCTCCGACGTAGTGAAAGGGTCCCCCTGGGTAACTGATTTAAGCCACTACTTTGAAGACACAATCCCTTTCATTGACCCATCAAATCCCATGCCAAAATCCCTAAGGTCCCTCTTCTCAATTCTCATCAGAAAGTAGTTCTCACTTCTATAATGTTCATAAACCCTCTCCCTACATTTATTCTTAATTAATATTTACACTATGATTGTTGCTCAAATACTTACAAAGTCAAAAGTAAAGCAATATACAGAACTCAGACCCTGCGGACCCAAAGGACTCAGTCGTAGTCCGTCAGCACCATAGTGGAAACTTTCCCAGGATCCACAAGAAATGGTGCTGTCTCCTTCTCCAAAAATAACCATAGTATTTCAGTTATAGTACAGGCAATTGCCACTAGCGGTATTTTTAATTACAAGCTCAGTCAGCTTATCCTTGAAATTCCACAAATGTACATTTATATTCAGAGGAATGGGGTTCGCTGTTTGTTTTTTTAGTTTGGTTTTTCTAAAGTTTTAATAAGAGGCGATTGCCACCTCAAATCCAAGGAAAAAGCTGAAAGTTTAAATCAATGGATAACCTTGCAAACATGCAAAGTAACAGCTATTTTAAGTGTAGCCAAAAAGGTGGACATTTTACGTACTTACAACTTAGCTATTAAATAGTGGATAATCTGTTTTGCAAAGTCACAAGATGAAGCTAGTTGCAGAGAGGCAAGCACAGATTGAGCAGATCTCAGCAGCACAGGCACGATGACATGACAACCAGCTACCTGAAGGGTAGTTTGGGTACTGATTACACACGTGTCTTTTCTTCTCCCAATTAACTGGGTTTCCCCACACTCCGCCCAATGCAGACAGGCTGCTCCAAGTCAGTGTGCAAACCATAACGCTCTCCTACCTACTTCCTGGGGCTCCCACATGTATGGATCTACTCCACCATAGCTGAATGACTCATATCGTTCCTGAGATCCAGAGTCAGTTCTGTCATCATCTTCTTGTTTCAGCAATTTCTTCTTTGCTCTTTTAGCCTTCTGGACTAGATCTGAAAAAGACAAACCCAAGTTATCTAACATATCAAGTAGTCACTAAATATTCGTCATGTGAAGACAAAAGCAGAACACTTCTTTTAGCAGAAATCTTTTTCTTGGATAAGTTTATCCTCAAAACATTCTTAGGACAAAAATGCAGTTCAGAGCACCACAGATGACACAAAATGCTCTCTATTGTCTGTCATAAAGCAGCATGAGGTCCTAAGCACAAGACGGTAGATTAGACCATTCCATTGTGGGACTTCACGGTAAACAGCAACATGTCTTAAACTATGACACCTTCTCATGGCACAGGGCATCCTGTAGTTTTATCTTATTTCTCGTAATTCCTAATTATTTTCTTCAGATTCAAGGGTGTTCAACAGGGATTTCTTGTCTTATTGCACAAACTACAGATTTCAGTGTGCTTGTATACATAAATAATTTTTCATGTACTAAACAGGCCACTGTCAGGGTTAGGGTTTCACCAAGAAAATGAATACTTCGAAAATCTGTCTCAAGAGAAAAAAAAAATAAAGACTGCCAGGCCACTATTTCTAGCATACTAAAACAAAACCAGAGAGGTTTTTGCAGAAAATACACTGAATTATCGCCAGATTTTAAACATTTTTCTCTCAATATAAAATGACATTGTATACACAAGGGGGTAAAACAGGGAAATATCTTAGTAAAACAAAATTCAAAGAGACTTTCCAAACACTACTGAAAGGTGGAAATCCATAATAGGCATTGAACACTCCCAGCATCTCCTGCCAGCTCCACCACCCACATGCTTTCCCATGTTTTCCCGACAACAACCTGTCTTAACTTCACACTTCAACTGCAACCACAGTTTTATCTGCTGTCAAAACAAAAAATTAATGAACTGGAACCTGGTAAGTACCAGAGATTCCCCATATTCTCCACAGTATTCAAGTAATTCTTGAGTATTCACTGGGTTAGAGTATAATTCTGAGTTTTCAGATAAAAACAACCAAAAACCCCAAAAAGGTCAATAATAAAAATCGTGCATAAAATCGGACATTTAAAGAGCAATGCCCTTTACCGCCTGCTTTAGAATCAATTTATGGAAAGTATCGGGAGAAGGTAAATACTATGCTTGGCCCAAAGAGATTTATGGAAAAATGGAACCGCATGCCTCGCCTGTAGGTCCCTTCAATTAATATCTTATCGTTGCCAGACTTTTGAGAGCGCTCGAAGTACGAACAGGGATTTCCCACGGCCAAGCCGAACGCGTTTACCGCGGCCGCCCTTACTTCGGAGCTGCGCCCTGACGTCCCGGTCTTCGCCCGGGTGCTGCTCCTCGTAGTGCGCCTGGAGCTGCCGGAACGCCTGGAGATCCTTCAGGCACAGCGGGCACAGGAAGCCCTCGCGCACTTCGGCCGGGTCCTCGAAGGCCGCCGGGCAGCCCGACGCCATCGCGGCCGCGCGTGCTGCCCTCACCGGCTGCGGGGAGGCGGGGCCCGCATCATCCTCAGGCACTGCCCGGAACCAACCAGGCCAGCGCCGTGCGACCGGCGGCGGGGGATGGGGGCGGGAAGGGCCCGGGCTGGGCGCAAGCCCGCCCCGGGTTCCAGTCCCGGGTTCCCCACCCGGCCCCTCCGCGGCCAGGGGGTTCCCGTCCCTGGTTCCCGTCGCGGGCTCCCCGCCCGATC